>CM066991.1:126003998-126603998 GCA_033977485.1 Hydrangea macrophylla | reverse complement strand
TTTCCAAAAGCTTAGAAAAAGCCTTTGTTTTTTTTGTTTTTTTTTTGTTTTCACTTCGTGCCCTCGGGTACGGGGGAAGTCTCTACGAATAAACATTAATTATACTTAAAATATTCATCCAATGTTGGACTAAATATCTCAGATTTTTTAAAGTATTGAATTTTTTTTTCCCGCTTCGTGCCCACGGGCATGGGTTAGTACTAAATAGCATGTGGGTTTGAATGATCTGTACAATTTTACGCAAAAGATTTAAAAAATTAAAAGTATTGCATTTTTATCCCTTTTTTTTTTTTCTTCTTCTTCCTTTTTTTTTTTTTTTGTGCCCACGGGCACGGGTTATTACTAGTATACATATATGCGTGGGTGTAAAATAAGGAATGAATAGTGGAATACTAGAAAATGGTGATCGTTAGTCGGAATGAGTTGTTCTTGCCGAATTTTATAATGGGCTAATCTGGGGCTTGGGATTGAGTTTGGGCTGAATTGTGTGTGTGCGTTAGGGTGTATGTGTGTCCATTCTGAATCAGGCAAGTGATAAAAAAAAAATGGTATCCATTTAATGAGATAACACTTGGTTGAACGGTAGTTGATCATACTTTGTGACGTTTTTAAACTTTCTTTTCTTTACTCTTTCGACAACAAATCCCTGAGCATGTTTTCTATGACTTTGGGTCCTCGCCAGTATTTCAAATGGTGTTTCTATTATTGTTTTATAAGAGTAGACAGAGGGTAAATTTTGGGAAAGTGCACCGACCCCATAACACATACACTAAGTAAGTCAAGGAGGTGAGTGGTAATATAGGATTCGAACTCATAACTATCTCTGAAGCTACTTGAGTTTTATCCTTCTAACCCAATCACACGACCCTAGCCTATAACTCCGGCCAACTTTTTCTTTTTTAGTTCTACTTCTCGATAATGTTTAATTTTATTACAAATTCTAAGGGCTTGTTTATTGGACCAGTTCAATCCAAATCTCATTTTTTTTATTTGGTTCTTGTGTGAATCAATGTTATGTTGATTTGAAAAATAACCAGTTTTAATAGAGTTATTTGACTGGACACGCGAACTCTTTTGCAAGAAGTTGACACTAACCAAACATCTAACCTCTAAGTGTTTGGAAATTGTCAATTTATTGCATAAGAGTTCATGTTCAATCTAATAACTCTATCAAAACTAGTCTTTTATCAAGCCAACGTAATATTGATTCTCACAAGAACCTAATAGAAATTAATTGAGACTTGGATTGAGACATAGTCTATATACTATAAAGCACAAAAAGAAACCAAACTGACCAATCGACTGATCAAAATTGAAAAGAAAAAAAAAACTATTGAATCGAGCCGATTAATCGATTTTTCAACATGAAAAAATTGATAAAAAAAACCGACCGTTGCACAATACCCCTATTTAGCTATTCTGATTAACATCTAAAGTCAAATCAAATCATTTTTCAATTTTCAACATAAGTGCTTTAAGTTGGCAAAAGCATTTTGATGTGCACATTGACAATCCTTTTTCATTTTTCACATGTGCACTCATACTTTACTCGTATATATCTTCTTTCTTCTTTTCTTGGCAATTTGTGTTGCCTGTTCTACCTTTAGTCAAGCTAGTTGGCGAAATGTACTAATTTAAGTTTGATTTCATTAACAAGAGGGTCAGTTTTAAATTATCAGAAACTCTGGGGAGGTAAGAGTAATTTAATCTAGAATGTATTTAAGATGACAGACATAACCACAATACAAGGCCCACAGTGAGACCCACAAAAGATCTCTTGATAAAAAAGACCAGACCAAAATTAAAAATCTCATTTTCGTTTTTGTAGTACTAAAATAAGAGTAAATCCCTATACGGGTTAGTGCCATAATTTAACAAGAAAAAAGTTTGGGTTTATGTTAGACAATCTAAATCCATTGATTTAACCTTACTTGGATCTGTGTTCCCCTCTTGGGTTACCACATACGCAATCTTTTGAAGAAGGATTGCCAAAATCTTTAATTGAAGAATACCCCCAACAAAACACACACACACACACATTAAGTAATAGCTCATGACCATGACCAGGTTAAAATGAGTGTGTAAATATAGAAAATTAAAAGTGTTAATAACATAAACTAGATGACAAGTAAAGTAGATTTCAAGTTATAACATTTTGGGAACAATAATACTAAGATGTCTGATACATCCAAAATTGCTATAACACATCATAGAATTTTTCCTACTTAATGTCACTTTGACATAAACAATTGCATAGGTCATTCAATTTGGTCTAATTAGATTATTTGTGGAATAGGATCGATGACACTCGGTGTGAACCGGTTCAACCGATCATATTTGGCTTAACAATCACGAAATAGTTAGTTGAATTGATTAAGTTATATTATTTACCTAAGACTAAGGGTGTGTTTGATAATCTCATTAAGTGCTGAAAATGAAATGATTCAGCATTTATTCTTTTTCAGTGCGTTTGATAACATACCACTTAATTGAAAATGTAGCTTCAAAACCACTGAAAATTTTAAGTGAAAAATTTCTACTGAAAATAATCACTGAATGCTTTCTACTTCAATAGTTGAAACACTATTTTAAGGATAAAACTTCAAGCGCTTAAAATTTTCAGTACTTAAAATTCAGCACTTAATTTTCAGCACTTAATTTTCAATTTTATCAAACGCAGGAGTATAAATTTTTGTATTGCAGAGGACTTGAACGTTTTCGATATTGTGACACTAAGTTACCACTGTCACTAAACATCTTGAATTCACTAAATTACTTCAATACGTAGATACATTTGATTCATTAATTTACATTTTCATAAAATTATGATTTTTGTGTATAAAAATCATTATGCAATTTAACCGCTTCGCTCGACAGTTGAACCACTGAATCATAAATTGGCCATCTTGCTAGATTATTGTCCGTCCGGTCCTAATAACTACTCTATGATCAAGTGATTTAAAGATCAATTCCACTATCCATTTTCTGTTGGGTTGTTCACTAAGTGTCTGTATGACAATCAATTATTTAAATTTTCACGCGGATGTTTTACCATTTTTGAAAAAACAAAAAAAATTAATTGTCATGATAGAAAGTCTATATGATGTGTCCACATTCCAAACACGTCTTTGATTTTTCGTTTCATTGGATTCCACCACATCCACGTGTAGCGCCTATTCTTGTATATCTCTATCTACTTCATCTATATATTCATCTTTTCACCTTGTTTTTTGGTATCTATGATCCAAAAAATTTCACCTACCCCCTTGGTGATTTGCGTATAGATTTGTAAGTATCACACGGTTTTAAGAGCCTGTTTGGGGTTTCAATGTGAAGCTCTATGAATTGGTAACGCAGAAACATGAGATTACGAAACCATCTACAAGCTAGCTGAAAGCAGAAGCTATCCATGAGCTATTCCCAAACATATCCTAATTATGATTGTGAGTCATTGAACAAAGCATATTAGAGGATCATATAGAATAACTTCTTCAGTAAGAAAATATAGTTCTAATAGTCAACAGAATATGGGCTACTCATCACTAAATAAAAGAAACATGTGATTTATTTATTGTTTGGACCACCCTATGGCAAAATTAATTATTTTTCATTTCCACTAGTAGGACTAAATTAATATATATATATATATATATATACAGGGATGACAACGGGACGAGTTTGGTGCAGAGTGATCTCTTACCAACTCTTACTCTTATTAAAAAGTTGTTTACCAAACCCGCCTCAACCCTATTAGTAGCAGAGTTGGATTTTGGTCGGTTTTTTATCGGGACAGTGACGGGTTTACCATCGGGGTAACTTAAATAAAATTTTGAAACTTATACTTTGGTAAATTAATGGATTGAATGATTAATTGACAAGTAACCATGGTAGGTTCTCTTATTTTATGTGTCAAACTTATCAATTTTTACTCTATGTAGTATTTTTGTTTCCTTTTTTATATGTCATGGACTCATGGTATAAGATATATATATATATATATATATAAGTCATGGTATTTTAGCAAATAAAGGAAAAGAATAAGGGTATATTACTACATTAGACACTTTGAGCGGTGCGGGGCGGGTTTTAATCGGGGATATTTTCAATTATCACCTCCGCCCCAACTCCTATAGGTTTTTACTTTAACTTACTAAATCCGCTCCTACTCCTATAATATCTCCTCCAAACCCATTCCATTAGGAGCGAGACGGGATGGAGTTCCGACGGATCAGGGATTTTTACCATCCCTCTGTGTGTGAATTTTTTGGACCACATTATGGCTCAATTATTGTGTTCATTATCTCTAATAGGATAAGTCAACTTTGAATATTCAATTATTGTGTTCATTTTCTCTAAAATGGTAAGGCTATAGTAAGCAGCATCTCATATTAGAAAGTAACTTATAGCCCTTGGATGAGAAAGCAACCATTGGATTCTTGAAGATCTCGAGTTGTATTAATGGTTATTTTCTCATCCAATGACTATAAACTGCTTTCTCATATGAGAAGGTGTTCACTATAACATTTATATTTCTCTAATAGGATAAGTCAAATTTGAAAATTCAAGCTTCCCAAGTTCCAGGTCTCAATTTACATTGTTCAGTGTGTAATTTAGAAAATTTTGGATAACAATTGATTTGAGCCACAATATGGTCAAGTTGATGGATTCTTGACTGGTTCAACCAATTCACACTGAAGTAGGTGAAGTTCACATATTTTCACATGGTTCAGGTATTTAATTTATCACTGTTAGTTAGCACACACCTTGTGTAAGTGTAAGGAACATCAAATTTAAATAATTTATTATTAAATTTACACAAAGTTTTGTTCCCATTAATAGGTCAATGCATATTAAATGAAACAAGTCAAACAACCATTTAGAATTAATGAAAAGAGAAATTAATATTTCATATGACATTTGAGTAAATGCCATATATGTGTGGCGATCTCTAAAAATTTCTGAGTTCCACTAGAACCGATCCTGATGGAGAAATTATAAATTTATAATAGTCATTGAATGTGGTATTCACTTGGAAAAACTTGTGTAATTAAAACAGAAAAATTGTAACCATCCCACTTAGATGATATGGTCAGGACCCCTACCCTCAAATGGGTGGTTATGGGTTCGAAATCTTGGGGCCGCATTAGGGAGTATTTCTTTAATGAGGGCTTTGACGCCCCTGTGCTTTCGCGCCCCATTTGTGTGTATGTGTTATTAACTGCTAACCCTACTAACCCCCGGTCACAAGGACCATGTGACACCAATTAAAAAAAAAATTGTTGTTTACAAATTAACAAATATTACAATACTTCTTCTTCTTCTTTTTTTTTTCTTTCCCTTCTTTCTTGGGGTGTGGGTGTGTGTCCAAGAACCAACCCAACCAATCGAGTCCACTTATGACCGTGACCGTGTGATCAACCTAAAGCCCAATATGGTGTTTCTTTTATGAGTTTTTATTTTTTTCACCAACTGAGTGGCTCCAAGGTTCGACCTTAGAATCTTACAAGACCTGTCGTCATGAGCACCAATCACTTTATCTAACCCTTTAGGTTAGATATAGTAGCACTCTACTACACCTTGGGCAGAGACGGATCTAGAATTCTAGCTTAGGGAAGACAAAGTTCCAATTGATTGGACTTTTCCCAATTGATTGCCATCAGACAGAACACAATCGATTGGATAATTTTTCAATCGATTGCCATTATTTGTATCTCAATCGATTGTCAAAGTTTGCAATTGATTGGTATTGTTTTGGATCCAATCGATTGTCATTTTTCTCAATCGATTGTTATAGTTTTATCCCAATCGATTGGATCCTTGTCCCAATCGATTGACAATTGCAGAACATGGATTGTTTCTTTTGTTGATTATATAAGGGGTTCGATTGTTCGATTCTCGATTCGGACTTTCATTATGCGACTATTGGGATAATCAGGGATAATGGGATACCAAGGATAGGTACAAGATGAATAATGGAGTAATGTCATAATGTTAGTATTATGACGTTCACTTTTGAGTTCGATTATCCGTTTTGTTCAATCTGAGAAGTCAGGCTACACGGGGATGTCATGTAATCATTAGTAGTATAAACCATAAGTAGGGTTGCTAAATTCTGGGATGGTTACGAGATGAAGTATTCTCAAACGCGGTAGACAGGTGAATGTGTTTATGACATGCAGTGGCTGAGAATATGTGGATATTGATTAGCCGTGCCAATAAAACTAACGTGCTTTTGCTCGAAGCGTTAATTCACTGACTTGTGGTGGACTGTGCATATGTTCTTAAAAGCGGGGGATGAACTGACGTAGAGTCTATGACTTGCGGTGTACGTGGTAGATGACCTCTATGACTTGCGGTATTACACGGTAGATACATGCGATGATGCAGTGGACAGAGTATTGGTGTATCCAGGAGTGTTACAGTTAAGTCTGTTCCTAGGGATCAGTATGTATTAAGTCTTTTGTTAAACAAGACGATAAGGGTTGAGTAATAATGTTTGAATAAAGATGAAGATACTATTGTAACACTATATCTTAATCATTTCATAATTTATTATTACCTTATATAACTGGTACCTTGTTAGTTTATATTCACTCAGCTCTCAGTATGCTGACGACCGTTATTGCCTGGACATTCTCCGTCTAAACTACCTTGTTCCTAACTTTGCAGGTAATGATCACTACCGGGATGGTTACTATGCGGGGAAAGGCTATGCTGAGGACATGCCGGGGGAAAAAGGCAAGGATGGACAAGACTATCACGTTGACGACGGTGTTTACGCCAGCTGAAGAACTAGATAGTTATTAGTTTCATTTATGTTAAACTTTGTTATAAATGGGTACTTGGGCATATGTTGCTTTCACACCTATTTTATTTCCTGTAGTGCACTCTGATGGTTTGTAATAGATAGGATTTCTGTAATATATTCAATTTGATATTATTACTGTTCTTGTTTCTTCTCAAATTTAGTAGAAGGCAGTCGCCCTGCTTGCTCTGTTTGGATCCATCCTAACCTTTTGGATTCGATGTTCTACTAGTTTTGAAACCATTGGACCTTAAATTACAACACCCTCCTGAACTATAATTGTATTTAACATCCTCTAAACTTTAAAACTGAACAGACTCACCCCCTGAAGACCTGAACTATCCAAAATGAACAAACACACTCCCTTAGAAATAATTTTAGTGTTAACAAATGATAGTTCAGGGGATAAGTTTGTTCAATTTTAAAATTTAAAAGATGTTAATGAAAAATAGTCATAATTCAAGAAGTGTTACTATAATTTACCCTTGATTTAATGTCACTCCCTCTAAAGAGAACAAAGAATCATAGTGTCAGCAAAGTTTAGTAGTATGGTTTTGAGTGGCATAGCATAATTAAGATCTTTTTTCCCCACCATTGAATGAGCACTGGCTTTAGAAATGGAGATTGGGACCCACATCCTTATTTTCTATTCTAATGGTGGAGAACAAAAAGTTCAAAGATCAACACATGGCGCTAAACAGAAAATTAGAAAGGGATAAAGCTAGGTAAATGCCCATAAAAGGATTATAAGATTTTAGAAACATAAATATATTTCTTGTTTTGGTCGGGCACCAAAAGGTGCTTTACTTTTTACCACTTACCCGTGTTGTTAATTTTAGTCAAACCTCACATTCCACCATTAGATGGTGTTTTGGGTACGATTAGTGCTACCAAACACTCAATTGTTAAGTACCAATTAAACATTGTATTTAACTTAAAATTCTAATTATTGTCTATGAGATCATGACAAACACAGTTACCAATCAGGAAGCCAATTCTTGAAATCTACCAATATGCTATAAATTCCATTGAGGGGGAAGAATAGAGAAAGAAAGAAAGCAAATATAGTGTTTGTGGTCAGGGTATTTGGCCTCTCAAAGTTAAGGGTTTGAAACCCCTCAAGGGTTGTGTGAGTGGATTGGAATGAAAAATTTCAAGTAGCTGGACGATTCGTATCCAGAGATTAACGTGAGTGCGAATCCTATCGTTCACCGACCTCCTTGATTTACTTGGTGTGTGTGTGTTCTGGGGTTGGTGCACGTATCCGAAATTTGCTCCATGTTCTACTATGATAAAATGGTAATAAGTAGACCGTCAGAATATAAAATTGGCAAAGATCCCGAAATCGAAGAGAACAGACCGAAGATTTGTCCTCATATCAAAAAATAAAGGACCAAAAAAAAAAAAAAAAAGAAAGAAAGAAAGAGAGATCCAAAAGAAATCAACAGCAAACTTAATCCATTTTATTATGCTAAGTTGCTTACCCAAAAAACTCAGTTTCATCAAAATTGAAGTGTGCTAAATTTTGTTTTATGACGAGAATTCGATTGTACAGACATGATATCAACTCATTATTGTTTGTGAACCTACGAATTTTATACCGAAAAAAAAATACTGCATCCGTCCTATAATAAGTGTCCATATTTCCTTTTTTGGATGTCCCATAATAAATGTCTACTTTCTTAAATTGGCATATAGCTTTTACTTACTTTCCAAAACTACCCTTATAATAAAGACAAAGTAGCATTTATTTGTAGCCTCAAAACAAGCAAAAAGTCAAACACTCACATCTACGGGCAAAATTAGAAAGTGACCATTTAATGAACTAAAAAAATTAAAATAATACAACTTTCTTAAACAATGTGCAAAATAGAAGTGGACACTTATTATGAGACGGAGGGAGTATATAAGAAGAGTTAGATTAAAGAATTTCACATTTGATGTCGATGATAGTGATACCGACTACTCTCTCCGTTCCATAATAAGTGTCAACTTCTATTTTGCACATTGATTAAGAAAGTTGTATTATTTTAGTTTTTTTAGTTCATTAAATGGTGACTTTCCAATTTTGCCCGTAGATGTGATGGGTGTTTGACTTTTTGCTTGTTTTGAGACCACAAATAAATGCTACTTTGTCTTTATTATAAGGGTAGTTTTGAAAAGTAAGTAAAAGCTATATGCCAATTTAAGAAAGTGGACACTTATTGTGGGACATTCAAAAAAGAAAATGTGGACACTTATTATGGGACGGAGGGAGTATATCGTATAAGTATGTTCTTTTAATGAACAAAAAAGCCATGCAAACTTCATTAAAGTGATGGTATTAAAATAAATTAACAAATAATTTAAGTAAATTACTTTAATACCCTCGTTTCAATATTACTTATTGTTCTTATTTTAATGAAGTGACAAAGACTTTTCTTGTTCATTTTATATTTCAACACAATAATATCCTACTAAATCTTCATACATACGGTCGGTGACATCCACTTACTATATATATATATATATATGTATATATATTGTTGGGGTATTTAGGGTTTAGTTCATTTTAGAGTACTTTTTAAGCATTCGAGTACTTTTTTCAGTAAAAAGTTCCTCAATATAAACCTGGGCAACAAAATCCCGACGAGTTTGAGAAATTTCACAACCTTTTGTTTGTGAAATTTTTCAAACTCAAATGGGATTTTTTTTCGCCCAAGGTTATATTGAGCGACTTTTCACTAAAAAAAAAAAGTTTTTATTGTGTCTTTTAACCAATTATTTTTCCTAACGGAGAACTTAACAATAATTTGCCCTAAATTGCTACTTAGCGAGATAATCGAATCTCATGAGTAAACGAGGCCCTTAGTTTTGCACTCAACAAACCCCAATAAAATAGTGGTGATGATGATAAGGAGGAAGATGGTGGAGTGTTTTCTCAATGATTAAACTTCTTTCTAATTTTTAATCATGAATCAAGAGGGGGGCCTGAATTAGAAGAATTGTTAGAGAAAAGACAGTTTAGGCTGAGCAAGTGTTTTAAAGTCAATCCGTTTGATTATATATTCTCCACGTTGCAAAGTGCCACCTCCTTCTTAGGACTCGGTTAATAGGATCTAAATAGAAATATCCACATTTTGGTCAAATGAAATCATACAAAAACTAAACAATGGACTGAAAAAAGAAAAAAGAAAAAAAAAAGGGCGTGTTGTGTAGGCATGGACTTGGGTATGTGTATTAGTAATACAACTTCATTGGTCATTTGAAAATCCCAAGATAAGGGGAAAAAAAAAAAAAAGAGAGAAAACAAAAGAACAGAACAAATTTGTACTTTCTTATGCTCAACAAAGCTAATTTATTCACAAATCAAGTTGACTTTCCAAATAGGTTATGGGTCCCCATATCACCAATTTCTTATTGCAAATGGCAGTGAATGCTGGTGCTCTTGCCATGCCTGATAAAGTGAGGAAGAGAAAAGTAATATGGCAACTTATTTTCTACTGATACAATTTTTTTCTTGAAAAATTAAACCTTCAAAATAAGTGATATCGGGCACATTTGGATTAGTTGTGACGTTTGTGTTTAGGTAAAAAGAGAAACAATTTTAAAATTCCTAATTACATATGGGCACCATAGGAATTAAGAAAAAATCTCCTTGCAACAAACTTATATGTATATAACAAAAAATGAAAATTTGTTCCAACCATGGGAAATCATCTTACACTCTTGATTGCTTCATTTTCATTTCATGTTCATGTACAAAACAGAGAGTGCACAGAAATATATCACTCACCGACAATATCTTAAGAAAGTGCAACAACAGATACATTAGAAGGAACATGTGCACAAATATGCGACTATTCTAGATAAGAAGGGGGTATGAAGACAAACCCTATGCACATGTAACTTATACTATCAAGGCCAAAATTTCATTTTTAAATCTTTTCTACCAAACAAAAATTGAATGATTGGATTTAAGTCCTCATTCAAAATCCCGTGACTCTGTTCTGAAGCAACCTTACTTATCACTGGGCCAGATCAAAACTGACCATATTAGTGCCCAAGTGGCCTTGGGTACTACCATTCCAAACCCAGAACTCATCAGACTAAGATCAACAACCAGCCTTGGCCCGAGATTTCCTTCTACCAATTAGTTTTTGCTTCTCACAAGAGTAAAAATGCAAAACCTACCCCCACGTGCCCCAACACACACACACTCACAAGTCACACCCCAGTCCCCACAAACACAAAAAAAAAAAAATTGTCTTGCAAAAGGAGGTGTATTTTGAGCTTTGCATTTGTTATCAAGCAAATAAATTGCTTTATTAAGGGATATTTCTAGTAGTCCAGGGCATGCATTCTTTGGTTATGAATTTTGTGATGATATTTCCACACTTTAATTCGGATTTCTCTTCTACAAAGTATATCATTAAAAGAGCATGCCTAGCTGCTACTTATATGGCAAAAAGTGATTCAGGAACTCAAGTATCACAAGCAGAGCAAAGTAATGGTCAAGCTGCAGTCTATAGCATGAAGGCAGCATGACGGAACAACAGCAATAGATATTATCAGCAAGACAGGGTTGCACTTTTTGAACCTTGTCCATTCAGTCATTCTAATTACTAATTAGCAAGCAAATTTAGTGTATAGACAACACTTGCAGAATTTTGGTACATAGTTACATTGGGAGATTTGATCTTGGTTTTGGCTGAAATCTTCAATGACGAGACCTTCAATAGATTTTAGACACGGAGAACCATTAAGAAAAAATCATTCTGGTCTCAAATGCATTCAATAGTTAATACGAGTACTTATTAGAGAATGCAGGCCATATCACATATGGCAATGTAGCAAAGTTTATCAAGAACTGAACTTAAAGAGTTCACCGATTTCGCTTAGGCATTGCCTCCACTAAATGGCTTCTAGAGTAGAGTGAGTTTATGGACTGCAGAACATGACACTCAAAGAGCCCAGAGATACCGAAAACCTAAGCTACTGTTATTGAAATATATTTATGGTTTCCACCAGCAGTGCGAAACAAACTGATTGCAAACAAAGATTAATGCTCCGTTGGATACAAAAGTGGCTCTTATTCCCAAGTACATGTACCAATAGTGGTACATTTGGGACCAAAAGAAGGATACATGGAGATAGAAACATTACAGGGTTCCGTCAACTCCCAAATCATGTCCTCGTGTGTAAAACACCATCTCCAACTTAAAACCAGAGGCAAGGCTTGCTTGTGTGAAAAAGCAAAAATTGTAATAGAATGAATCTTTAAAATAAGTTGTTAATGAAGATGATTATGTAATTACGATTGGTAAGAATGCATTCCGAAGTTTTCATTCCAAACAGACGCCGACATCTATGGACTCTTTCACTACATCCATAAATGGTATGCCAACACATTTTTTTTTTCTTCTTAGCCAACCAAAGTCTTCAAATTGCAGTAGTCACCGTAGCCGTTAAAATAACCAATGCTCTCCCTACGCATGTAACACCCTACTGGTATTACCTTGAGTATGATTTGTCTCTGATTGTGTGGCAACGTGTTTGTCTATGATAGCATAAGAAGATAGTACACTGTACATGTCATAATTACAATCAGATAATACATGAACATATATCAATGCCTTCATAAGTAAAAAAAAAAAACTACATCTCTTCATTGCGACCTTGCAAATTCCATTCTCCACTTTCCAAAGAATTGCTAAATTGGCTTGTCCATCATGTCAAATATATGCCGTGTCAATGCCTATGCTTCATATGATATGACTCCGAATTTTACCCTTCAATCCAAAACTTTGCAAGCCCAAAAAAAAAAAAACACTATGAACAAAAAGATAGGTTTGTTTTTAGGTACTACTTCGACCCTCTAAGCATATTAGTAAAACTTAGTTTCTCAAAATCAAAAAGTTACTTCCAAAATGTCAACCAAACAATTCTTAGCATGACATCACTTTCAAGAATTGCATCACCATAGTTTAATTACCAACAATAATGCTATCCAAACTGACCGCAATTTTTTTCTATTCGTGAGGATCCCACCAGAGCGCCTTCTACTTCTAAGAGGCCATGAACTAGATCAGAATCATTCTCAATGAGTTCTTATCAATGAGTCCATAAGAAGTGATCCCATCTTTTTCATTAAGTCCGGGTAGAGATCAAAGATCTTAAGCGACCGATCTGGCAGAACAACTCAAAAGATAAAGAAGTATCGTTAATTTCTTCATGCTTGTTCCAAGTTCGAAGTATCATTTGAACAAATAAGAATCCCCTTCGTTACTTGATCTCTCCTTCATATAGATAGATATAGGATCTATGGGGCAATTACTTAGAAGTACATTTGGTGCAACAGCCCTTCCTATCACTCTCCCCAGACCCCGCAATGGCAGAAACCTCGTGCACTGGGCTGCCCTTTAATGCTATCCAAACAAAAACATCAATAATGCCCCATTTTGCTGTCAATGACTCAATAAGAACAATGTAGTTCTGACTTAAATACAAAATTTGCTAAGAAAAATTTGTATGAGAGGGCAATTTGAAGTAAACTTACATGAATACATAAAGACAGCTTATTTTTTATGTTCAGAAATTTATTCGATACTCAAGATAAAGTTCTCATTATTGCAATTATAAACGATCCAGGTCTACAACAATCAATAACAGTAACATCGTATTATTCGCACATTTGACTTAAATTATCTATAATAATTTTTTTATTTTTATTTTTTTAAAATCACAAAACCTGACGGAAAATCCTCGTAGTAGTAGTCTTTCGTCCGCTCCGATCGTCACGAACTCCGGAATCAGACTCGTCGTGGAACCAACCCACAGATTTCTGAGCTTCCATAACAATTTGTGATATACCTGAAATAAGTGGAAAACATATTAGCACTGAGATTGGAATAAAATGCAGAATAGAAGCTATACTCTCTATATATAACACATATTATATATATATATATATATAGAGAGAGAGAGAGAGAGAGGACCTCCTCTGACAGTTTGTTTGTTTTGACGGATGTCGTGGACAGTGGCGGAGAGTTTCCAGTAGAGAGGGCGACCGACGTAGAAGAGGAGGAGTATGACCAGAATGGCCAGTACTATGCGGAACGAAACCCTAGATGCTGAAGACGCCATTGTCTATGAACTCTAGAGATAGATAGAGAGAGAGAGAGAGAGACGGTGGCAAAGATCTATTACAAGATGGACCTGGGCTTTTGGCGGTCCAAATTGATTCTGGGATTTAACAGTTGAGATTGTGCCACGTCATTAGGTAACTCTTCGAAAAGAACTGGTTCTGTGAAGTTCTAGTTTTATAAATAAGAACATTTTTTTGCTCACCCACAATTTGCTCACCCAAACACCTCGTTAGGTGAATATATAGTACTCACCATTTTTCAACTTTTGTTTATCCACATTTTGCTCATGAAAAGTGGTGGACTTCACATGCTCACCCAATAAGGTATTTGAGTGAATAATAGGTGAGCAAATTTTAAGTGAGCAAAAATACTCTCTTTATAAATTTAAGTACTTATTATTGAATGTCGTTACTTAAGGTTCCGAACTCGGTCTTATATTTGAAGAGCATCCACAATCAGCACCATGTGTTAGTACATATTTAGTAATGTTACGTAGGACTTATTTGTAAGTTTGAAAATGTTAAAAACAAGATACATAAACTTTGGTCTACAGAGGAGAGAGATCAACACATTAAAATTTATATATTTTATTTTTATGAGATTCTTGTGTACCTGCGAGAGTTATCCATTGAACCATCATTTAGGAGCCTCTCTTCCTTATAACATCATCTTTAAGGAAAAGCAAACCTTTAAAAAGTAAAAATGTGTTGTTTAATTCACTCCTCAATGGCTAATTCACTTACATTTCCTCGCTGCAGTTAGAGCACTCCTTAAATTTTGATACTATTAATGCCAAATCCAACATATACTTTGGCGTCAAAATTCACTTGCTTGCTGACATATCTGTCCAAAAGAAGGCCCAGTAACATGTACATTTTTTTTTTATATATACTTACTCGGATTTAGACTGGGCACACACACACTCCAACCCAATTCAACTCCAAAGTCTCATCTTGGCCCAGAGCAAAACCAAACAAGGATTACTCATTCCAACTAAAGAATAATTGAGATTTGGGAGACATGGGAGACAAGCAACTAGAACCCTCTATGGAGATTCGAACTCTCCCTCTCTACTGGAAAAAGAGAAACTACGTCAATTGAGCTATAGCCCGCTTGACACATTTTAGTTGCTCTAAAAGTGGTTTCTACTCAACCTAATAAAATAATAGTTTTTACTTTTTTTTTTTTTTTTTTTTTTTTAAATCAGATAAAAAGTGAAATTGAAAATGAACCAGATCTTAACTTTAAGCATTTCCAAAATGCCGGGTATGTACTAAAGGGCATGATGCATGCAGTGTCAATAGCACATGGAGAAGAAATGCATATTTGGACTAGGGCTACAATTTCGACCGGTTAACCAACTCGAGTCTAATAATTCAAACTTAGAAGTGACTTCGTATTATTAGTTTTGAGATGGCGTGTGTTAGAAATTACAAATTTCGATCTAATTTTGATTTGAGATTAGAAGGGACACAAAACAATACCCCAGAGTCTCTACCACCTAAACCCGAACCCATATACTTGTCAGTGAACACATATATTACTATAAATATACTACAAATAGTTTAACAGTAGAGATTTGGATCGTGTCAAACTTGGACCGAATTCATTGGGCTAAACATCCAACTCCGACAAAGCTGAGACAAGCCTAAACCAACTTCGATCCACCTAAGTTGTAGGCTTGTAGCCCTATTTAGGACCGGATCCACCTAAGTTGTAGGCTTGTAGCCCTATTTAGGACCGGAGAGGAGCCGAACCACACAAGAAATGAAAAGTGATAGAGAAGAAAATGGGGTTTTTTTTTTTTTTTTTTTCCCCTTCAGAATGAGCATATATTCTTGTTTGTTGGGCAGAATAAAAAGGGCTAGGTAACAAGTTGTAGCTTCTATCCTTGCATATTAGAAATAGAAAATGTAGAAAACATTTAAAGTGAGGAGGGGAGATAAGGAACAAATGTTTGTCAGCCTATATGCTTCTTTAAAAGAAAAAAAAAAAAGGCAGAAAGACTCTTTCCTTGCCCCTTCCATTCTTTCTTTTCATTCCCATCTCCAGTCAACCAAGATACACCCACCCCTTTTCCCCACTGTACCCTCCTAGTACCAATTATACTTGTACACACTGTGGCAAACTCTATTCGCATATCATTTACTAACCTGTTCACACACACACACACACACACACACTATGTTCTACCATTTTATTTTATTTTCCAGGAAAAGACTTCAGTTCGTTGCCCTTACAAACTGTTTGTCCTGCTTTGAAATATGATCGGTCCATGTATGGTCGACATGGACAAACTGCATGCATGGACCAATCATATTCCAGAAGAATATAAATAGCTGTTAAAAGAAATGGACTAAAGTTCTCCCTTAATCTTGATCCTCAGAGAGAATAAACATGACAGAAATGAAGTAATGGCTCTTCCACTTGCTCAATTGAAGCTCCCAACATTACACTCATGCTCACTAGACTGACAGGAGACATTACTACAAGAGTAATGATTGGTGCACATAAAATTGAGAGCATTTTTGCTCAATTGACATTACTACAATTGAGCATTTTTGCTCATCCCATTTTTACTGACCTAGGCCTCCATTGGGTGACACGTGTCCCATTCCAGTAATTATGTTAATGATACAGGGACAAAATGATAATGGAATGGGACACATGTCATCCAGTGGAGGCCTGGGTGAGAAAGGGGTTGGCAAGAATAGGGTGAGCAAAAATGTATACTACATCAATTAGAGCCCCAAAAGATAGACAAAAGCCAACAATGACCTCTCCCATAACTAAACTTTTTCCCATGTTGGAAACTTTGAATTTGGGGATACCAACAGGGTTATTTACAGCCATGATAAGATAAATGTTAAAAACCCTAAAAAAAAAAAACCGAAGTTAGCTACACATTGATTTCACATGTTCCTGTAGGTGTGAATAAATAAGGAAAATCACATGAAAGCAGATGTAGTACTACTACCAAAGACAACTCACAATGAAACACACCACAGTCAATAAAATTGCCTCCTCCGTCTTCTACTCCGCCTTGAAGGAACAGCTGCTTCAACATTCCCTGGAAATTCCCATTTGGCGATGACACCGTCCCATGAAGAGCTTATAATCATAGGGTAGAATGGGTGCCAACTACAATCTCTTACAGTATCTTCATGGTAGTTGAGTTTCGCAACTTGATCTCCACTTACCTGCAAAGAAATAATCAAGCATCCACTAAATACCAAGTACAGAAGAAAAGAGATTATAAAACTGATGGCCTCTATCACCGGGCTCTGCATTGAAACTGCAACCAAATGTTAAAAAAAAAAAAAAGAGCAAAAGTTTCGTCTTTTGAAGATATAGTGGAGTCTCAGTAGGATGATAGCGCGTAGTTTAGAATTACGTTATGAACTTAGAGCAGAACGGTGCACATTTCCTCATATCAATAATAGGACTGATAATTAAATCCCCATCTTCAGTGTGTCCCATGCGTATATACAGAAATGATGGCTTTCTCGAGTCTCTCATCCTAGTTTATTTAGTCTTTAACTATGTATAACAAGAATTATCACAAAAGAAAAAGGTAAGGAAAAAGAAAAAAAACTGTGGGTGAATTGAATACATACCAGATCATAGATATAAACAGAGGAATCACTAGATCCAGTATAGATGTACTTTTGACCAGTGCTGCAAAAAAACATAAAAAGGGCATAGCAGATTAAGCACTTCATTTAAAATATTAAAAACCATCAAGAGTGGGATACTAGTCTTAAGCTAAAAATTCAACAGATTTTCTGCCAGGAAACAACATTGCAATGTAATACAGCATGGTAGGTAGAATCAGTTGATTCATGAGCCGATTCTTACGAACTAAATTTGAGTTGCATACAACCTGATGCTATTCCCAATTCAATATGAATCAAGATTCATAATAGTGAATCTTTAAAGTAAGTTTTAAGTCAAAAGCTTTCAACATTTTGAGACTTGATATTGGGTGCTCTTGTGTTAAATTGCCATTCCATTCATAATGATTCTATAGGTATACAAAATAACCACATATATTTTAGGGTAAATTATATAGACACCCCCTCATGTATTGCCCTTTTTCACTAACACACCCTAAACTAAAAAACTCAACAAACCGACCCCCTCAACTATTTGTGAGGGGGGTATTCGAGGGTAAGTATTTGAGAAGAAAAATAATAGTTGAAGGGGTCAGCTTGTTGAATTTTTAGTTTAGGAGTTGTTAGTGAAAAAGGACGATACATGCGGAGGTGTCTATATAATTTACCCTATATTTTATGCCTATTTTTTCCAAAAAGTGAATCTTATGATTCACGATCAGGTATGTAATTTTGGCAAACCAATTCAAGATACAACAACAATGAAAAAGAGTACAATACTAGCAGAAGATACCACATTGTAAGGAGAAAATTACCTATATACCGGGGAGAAGTGACAGCGAATGAGGGTACGCAAGACTTCATGGCCTGTATATGTGGCCAACGATTGATCGTTTGGATGCCTCAGATTTCTTGCATGATTCGGGTACTCCATCCATCTGTAATCCCATTCAGGGTCCCTACGCCTTGGAATGCTGCATTAAGAGGAGGGGGGGGTGGGGGTTGGGAAAAAAAGGGCAATCAGAAGACAAAAATATACAGCTTAAGCAGACACCATGTTTTCACATCTGCCACAATCAAACTGCCGCGCCCCAAATCAACAACAATACAAATATAATCCACCGGAACAAATTTCCTTTAGGTTTAGTAGGATAGAATGTGTTTGGAATGACAACTTCGGAATGCATTCTAATTTCTCACCAT
Organism: Hydrangea macrophylla; assembly: GCA_033977485.1. Taxonomy (NCBI): domain Eukaryota; kingdom Viridiplantae; phylum Streptophyta; class Magnoliopsida; order Cornales; family Hydrangeaceae; genus Hydrangea; species Hydrangea macrophylla. Next base: position 126,585,249 of record CM066991.1, on the reverse strand, counting down.
TTGTAATTGCATTATCCTCTTCATTATCAACTTATTTCAATGATGCATTTGTTATACATTTCTACTTTTCACAAAAGCAAATCTTACTTGCTTCTACTTTTAAATTTGAGATGGATGTTTGCAGTCGAGAACTTGAGTTGGTTGTTAATGGAACCCCATGCTCCTCACCTTCTACAGCTAATAACTCGTATTCTATAATGTTTCGATCTCTTATCGCTACCCCTCTTTTGATATTTTTCCCTTCCCTATACGTAAATTAGGTCAATGTTGATACAGAAACACGAAAAAAGTGGGGGGAAAAAAAAAAGAGAGGAGAAAATAACTTTGTTAACCAAACAGAGCATTAACACCCAAAACAACAAATAAAAATTACAAAATAAATAGAAGAGTAGTGTAATTTACATAATATACAATCCATTGGCATCTATTTCACAAACCAAACCAAACCAAACCAAACCAAGCCTTGTGTCCCAATCAATTGGGGTCGGCTGTATGAATCCTTTTTCTCCATTCTGCACGATTTCCACCTCAAACTTCCTTATTCTCCGATAGAATCTGTATTCTCTAGTTTCATCGTAACTTCCAGTTTCTTCTTCCATTGTGTTATCCATATGTTTTTCATACAGCAACTTCTCAAAATAGCTCTTCCACCTTTCCTTAATCTCTTCGTCGTTCACTAATACCCTAGAGTCATCGCTTTTTATACACTTAACCTGATTAATGTCTCTTGTTTTCCTTTCTCTCGACTTAGCAAGCTTATAAATACATTTTTCTCCCTCTCTAGTGTCTAGTTTGGTGTAGAAGGCGTCATAGGCTTCCATTTTAGCAACTCTAACTGTCCTTTTAACCTCCTTATTTGCACATTTATAGCTTTTGAAGTTTTCACCAGTCTATATGTTTAGAAAGACAACTTAATATCCCACCTGAATATTGTGATGATATATATTATACAGTGAACAGTCTTTTATTGGACACTAGTCCGCAGAGAGGCCATCATGCAGTGGTAGCCCCACTTACGCAGGTGCTAGGAGGGGAAGATAGGATACTAGTCCATATGATAAATTAACAGTTCCATATGAGCATTATGCAGGTCAACATCATCATTCATGCCAACCACCTTAAGTCCCCTCTTGGAGTATCCGAAATGCTAAGGTTCCACTGTTCCTTGTGATTGGAACTCTCCTAATTATACCCGATTCTTCCAAAGCCACACATACCATACATCTACTCAGGGGCTCAGCTACATGGGAACGAGTGGGTACCAACTTTTGAGGTTTGGGAATTTTTTTTAGTACATGTGATATTTTAGCCTAAATATAGTATAGTTCACTCTAATAATAATTGTCTATGTGATATTATTTCATATCAAACTTTATTGTGTCCATTCTCATTTCGGCCTAACCCATTTCAGTGTTCTAAATTCAAATTATAGTTAAACCCACCTAATATTTGACACCATACAAAATAGCCCATGTGATATTCTAGTCCAAGATCATCCTAATATAAACCTTATAATGTCAATTCTCGTTTCAGCCAACCCAATTAAGTATTCCAAACCCAATTTGACACCATACCATAGGAGACACCACACCTTGTTCATTCACATAGTTTGTATTTCTCTCTCCTCATATATATATATATATATCATTATCTTTTTGTATCTCATTATAAAAAAATGTATAAATAGCCCCAATTTTTTTTTTGCAATGGGCGCTGCACACCCCCCACACCCCCCCCCCCCCCCCCCCCCCCTATATAAGTTTCTTAGCCCCATCACGTTGGTACCCACTGAATGGGATTTCTGGCTATGCCCTTGCATCTACCTTCACAAAGTTTCACACGTTCTACAACACAATTCTTTGCCCATGAGGAAATCATCTTGCCCCCTTCCTTAAGACTTTTTCATATTTTTCTTCTTTTGGCCGTGAACTAGCAAGATTTTTCTACTTAGTCTCCTTCCTCCCCTCTTCTCTCTCTCTCTCTCTCTCTCTCTCTCTCTCTCTCTCTCTCTCTCTCCCTCCCTTTTTCCCACAATTTCCATTAAATCAATAATAGTGTCTTGTTTCCATCTCAAACCCTTCACAACAGACACCAAGATATTGGGTAATATCTTTAGTTTTCTCCATCATCCATGCCACTAATCTAATATTTTGTCTCTCATTCAACACCCTGCCCTTCCGCAAGCTCAGCAGATGGCATTTTTGTGAAATCTGTGTGCACCCCAATGTGTAGTTGTCAGCCTGTCATCCCCTGTGCTTTCTGGACATTACCTATTAACAGCTTGTCATCCCAGAGAAAAGGGATGGAAGTGACTCACAAAATTCAAATTTTTAATTCATTTCTCACAATATCAAGATGAGGTCCCATGGTGTATGTTGTTCGCAGAGGATATTGTCTTGGTTGATGAGACTAAAAGGGGACTCAACACTAAACTAGAAGCTTGGAGAGAAGCATTGGAGACTAAGGGGTTAAAGATAAGTAAGACGAAAACAGAATACATGGAATGTACTTTTAGCAACAATGGAAGTAGAGACAACGAAGCAGTGAAGATCGAAGTTCAGGAGATCCCAAAGAGGGAACACTTTCGCTATCTAGGTTCAATGATCAGTAGAGACGGAGAGATTGGTGATGACGTGACCCATAGAATTAAAGTGGGCTGGCTTACGTGGAGGGGTGCTTCTGGAGTATTATGTGACCGGAGAATACCAGCAAAATTGAAAGGAAAATTCTATAGGACAGCTATTAGGCCAGCTATGCTCTACGGGACAAAGTGTTGGGCAACTAAGAAACAACACATTAGCAAAGTGAGTGTAGCGGAGATCAGGATGCTAAGATGGATGTGTGGTAAGACTAGGAAAGATAGAATTAGAAATGAGTACATCCGAGAGACTGTAAGAGTAACACATACTGAGGATAAGTTGAGGGAGAATAGACTTAGATGGTTCGGCCATGTGCAACGAAGACCTGTAGATGCACCTGTGCGAAAGAGTGATAAGATCGTAGTGCCTGGAATGGTTAGAGGGAGAGGCAGACCTAGACTGACTTGGGAATATGTAGTGCAACAAGATATGAATATATATAATTTAAATGAGCATATAGCTCTTGATCGTGCAGAATGGAGAAAAAAGATTCATACAGCCGACCCCAATTGATTGGGACACAAGGCTTGGTTTGGTTTGGTTTGGTTCTCACAATAGTTTTTTGTCCGTCCTATTTTCATCCTTACTTTTCTTATAAACCAAACAAAAAAAAGTTTTTTTTTATTTCTTCTCACTCACTCAATAGAGCCTTATTGTTCGAACGATTTGATATCTCGTTCAATCGATGGGTCTGTTTCAGATCTGGATTCCTATTCTGCTCATTTCGTTGATTGAATTGGTTTTTTTAGTCCACTAAATGTGCCTCCAGACCAAATCATTTCATTTCAGTCACCAAAACCTGGCTTTCTGTTGATTGAATGTTGATGCTCACATTTTGCTGGTTTCTGCTCTTCACAGTCAATCAACCCAAAGTACAGCCGACTTAAAGTGACTGTGCATCCTTTTAACCCTAGGGAAGGCCATTCACATAGGTACATCACACACTCTCATGGCAATAGTTAATACTTTCGCTTTACATGATTCTAACCATTAACTTTCATAAGAGCCTCGGTGCCCGGTCACATGCCCTTGTTGGTGGTCAGACCACCAGTTCAACCACTAAAGTAGAGAGCTTAATTGTCACAAGAATCCAACATGGATGCAAAACAAGAGCAAAAAAAATGGACATACCTTGAGGAATTAGAAGACATTTTGCGAATATCCCAAAGTTTAACGGCCTGGTCTTTTCCATTTGAGATGAAATAGCGGCCGTCTCCACGACTGTCAATGAATGTGACTCCTTCAATATGTCCCATCAGGACACCAGCTGCTTGTCCCCTTGCCACCAAGCAGCGCCTGTCCCATACCTGAATGTGCTAATGAATTAGCATCTACCAAACAATTTCTAGTCATATAGGCAGAGATACAAGATAGCTTCAGCACTCCAGATCAGTGACCCTGCTTTGCAACAAATAACCCTCTTAAAGAATTTCTTTTCCCCGCCTGCATTTGACCAGCTATAACCTTGTAATCACAACAGTAGGAGAAACCGTAATGACTGCTACAACACCCCTCACTCACGTTTTTACACGCCCCTTTTATGAGATTGCAATTCAGAGACTTTCTTGACCATCTCAGGCTGTGTAACACGGACACTTCAATTTGTGTGCTGTGTCCGTATTAACAACCGACGTGTCGGACACGGCACTGTGGCTCCTTCGATATTTTTTTTTTATTTTTTTTCATTTAAGAACTCTGAGGTAAAAGCATTAATCTAATACAATGGGAGAAAAGTGATGGGTATATTTGAAATTTAGGACACGCAAGCGTACAGCGTATATACCCTGCAGAGAATATACCCAGGTGCATAAAAGCCTTCATCTAATACAATGGGACAAAAGTGATGGGTATATTGAAGTTTAGGACACACAAGTGGACCGCGTATATATCGTATAATTCATTTAAACTTGTATTTCTATTTGCTGTGTCTGTGTCCTACATTTTTAAGATTTTCTGTGTCCCAATCGCGTCCATGTCCTACATTTTTTAAATTTTCTGTCCCCCATGGCCATATTCGCACTTCAGAGGTCCCAGGTGCATAATACCCAGATAATGGTCCATATACCAATAAGTCATCACATAGAACAAATGGTGGAATTAGAAGAAAGGTTGCACTGCGGAGGGTACAATATATCATACCTAAATTAGAATTCTGCACTTTTCTGCAACTGGTTAGATGAGACAGAACAATTGACAATACTCTTTAGCAATGTTACCCAGACTCGGTTACGAGTGTCGGGTACGTAGATGTATCCGGAGGTCGGGCTTGTCAAACTCCCAAATATTAGGATAAGGGAACTCGGCAAAAAAAGGAACCATAACGGGGTACGGGTACGGAGACATGTCTATATTTAAGTAAATATTATAAATTTATATAATATTTTTGCATATTATGCAAGAAAAAAAATAAAGTATTTTAATTTTAATACTTTTAAAATAAGGTCATAGTTTAAATACTTTTAAAATAGGGTCATAGTTTAAAAATATTCTAAATATGATAAGAAGACTTGAGTCTAGAAAACAATTTTCCCCTTTAGATTATATTTTTGATAGCAAGCCATGTCCGACATGGTATGAAACAAGTCCGACACATATCCCATGTCGGTATCCTTGTCACACCCACGTCGACACGGGTACGGCACCTTTGATGCCAAGTCCAGGTAACATAGCTCTTTAGTAATCCTCAGAGAGTTTCACCCCTACGTAATCTACCTGCAAGCTTCTTGATGAAACCACACCATTGATCACACTTAGATTTCGAGGACCACGTAAGTCTGCCCAAGTTATGCTTAAGTTATTATTATTATTTAATGTTATTTTATTTGGGAGTTCTACTAGGCTGTATTGGGTAAAAATTGATTTGGTGGTTTGCCAAAACTAGATACTTTATTCTACATGATCAGAACTTTCTTAAGGCGAAGGGATAGGACTTACCTTACAGAGGCTATCATCACTCCCCGAATAAATGACATTGCCACTTTCATCAGCAAAGCACACAGTGTTAACATCAGACTGCAGCAAAAAACATGCAAATCAACTCTACTATCTTTTACCATTCCCAAAACCATCCAAGGGAAAACAACAACCAGATGCTAATACAAGATACAAAAAATTGTAAAATGCAAATTAAATTACTTCCATCAAACAATTGAAACACATGCAACTCGGTTTCAAATGTATTCAGAGATATTAACACCAGCATTGAGTTTATTGAGTCAATAGACACGGGAGAGGTAGAGAGGGGAAGAAGTAAGAAAATAAGAGAAGAACAAGACAGGGTGAAGAAGCAATCTAAGAAAGAGAAGAATACTAGGATAGATCTAAAAAGCTATTCGAATCAGCTCTAGCCATGCAACAGAAGGTGAAAATTGAATTTGGAGTAAATTTACGAATATTCTGAATCAACAACGCTTCCTTTCGACAACCTTGGACACAAAACACTAATTAGAAATTTTTATTATAAGGATAAAATAAGTACCGTGTGTGCTGGAATACGGAGAGTAAGCTTGTGCGCTTCGAGATCATAAACACATATCGACTTATCTTTACAGGCAGCTACGAGCTCTCGCCCATCAGTTGAGAATTTTACAGAGAAGATCCCAAATGAATAGTCACCGTTGTCTTCTTCAGCAAACATCAGTCCCTCGTGGATTTCCTGCATAAAAGAAGTTCATGATTACATTTAATGTATTGTCCATTTGTCAATTCTGGAATAGCAAATAGCAGCATATCTACAATGGTTCACCAGCTAAGAAGCATAAAGCGAATCAATTTGGCATTCAAGATCTATGTTTTATGCTTCTTCCGAGGCAAAATTTACTCCAAACACACTTGTGATACATACCGTGATATTTGCAAGCGATTCTGTTGCAGCAGATTCAATGTTAACAATATGCGCAACCGGTGAAATACTCGTATAAACCTGGGATAATTACATTCAAATTTAAATGATAAGAACAGAATACTAGTTGTATTACCATCTAAATACTAAACCATCATACAGAAAGTACACTGTGAGAAGCATGATATATTCACTGGATAACCATCGTAATATAAAATAATCAGGGAAAAAAGTGACAGCATAACAAATAGGTCAAATTAAATGTCAGGAATTCAACCAGGAGAGGGAAGACGAAGAAGGGAGAAGACGAGAAAAAGAATGTACATACATATCAGTGAGAGCATATGATTTATAGAAGGCATCTAAAATTATCAGTCTAAGAAGCACCGACAAGGTGACAAGATAAGGCGGTATGACAAAATAATAAACGTATATTATTATATTCATGCTCACGTGTGATAAGAAAATCATATGATTTATAGTAAAATTAAGATTCTTAATTATCATTACTTTAAAAAAGTCATAGACATCTATGGCTGTAAGACGGCAAAGTATTCTCATTTTGTTAAACCATATTATGCTTCCATTTTTCCTATCCCAAAATACCTATTTAATAACTTCAAAGAATCCTAATTTTACTCACTCGGGAAGCCTTAGTCACTTTGAACTTCTACATTGGTATGTCCGACACGTGTCAAACTGACTGAACAAACTAAAGAAAAAAAACTAGGACATTAAGTTTTGTTGTGTCCGATTTTGTCAAGGAGTCTCTGGCATATGTAGAATCCGTAGCGGTGTTGGAACGTGCACTCTAAATGACAGTCACTTCAAGTTTTGCATGGAAGGGGAGTACCTAAACGCATTCTTGTGTAAAATAGTTGCAAAACTTACAAGGAAACGCTGATCCGGGGAAAGAGCTGTATCAGTAATCGTCCATTGCATGCTTCTGGCTTGAATGTCCTTCTGAACTTTCCACCCACCATCCACATTATAAACTCGTATACGACTTTCCTGCTTACAAATGATCACAAACCCAGAAAAATATCAAAAAAAAAAAAAAAGTGCACACATTTGAGTTCAACGCAATTATTAATCCAAATGGGGTACCTGAAATCCTGCAATAAACAGTGACCCATCAGCGGAAAACTGTGAAACATAAGCACAGCTATCCATCTGATCAACCTTGGAAGGATTACAAACGGGTAAGTACCGGCTTAGAACGTGACAACTATCCGCAGAAGAGAATCTCCCTCTCCCAGAATAATTAGCTTCACGACCGGCCAACATTTTTACTGGGGAAACGGGTAAACTCAACTTGCTGGTTACTAACCGTTCATGGGGTCCTGACCTAAGCTTTGTGAGTTGAACAATGTCATGATCAAGACAATTTGATGGCTCGCCGTGCCCTAGATTGGGCCGTGATGTATCCCCAATATCACAAGGGTTCGTATATTTTCCAGACCTATCCATTTTTCTATACACTTAGTAGTATCTGTAAAAGTAAAACCTAACTTACTTGCTCTATATACAATTCAATTTACAACTTTAACAAGCATTTGATGGTGAGTTCCAAATTCCGACTACTCCCAAGTCCTGCAAAACGACATGTCTCACTCAGTCCAAAGCTATACATACACATATTATATATATATATATATATATATACACACACACAATGACACACACACACAATTCGAGAAAGAGTAATTGCAAGGGGAATTGACAAAGGTTAAAGATAAGCTAACCAATTGAAGCAGTGAAGGAACCAATTCCTGAAGAAAGAATAGGGACCAAAATGAATCGAGAAATTCCCAGAACTATGAAAATCACGATCAAACAAGCAGAAACAAATATATATATATATATATATACTCCGCTCACTAACACACGTCAGCACTTACATCACTACATACACAGTCTTTGCATACACATTGCGTAATTATTTTGACCATTCAGTTCACTGTTCAGGCCTCAAAAAATTATCAAAAAACAAAGGAGAAATTGATTTTTGTTAAGAGTTGTGAATTGAATTAATTCAAGGTTATAGATAGAGTTATATATAATCTAACATCTTTTAGAACTCTGACAATCTTCAGCCCTCTTGAAGTGCGATCGAAGTGGGGTTCCTGGAAAACGAGGGGGTGCGCCGTGTGCGATATAAAAGCAGATTTTTTTTATTGAGATATTTTAATTTTCTCGGAAAATTGAGTCGTTATCAGATCCAGTTTTTCTACGTTTGGTGAAGTTATACGGACCGGACGGAGAAATTATTCAATAATCCCGTCATACTATATTATTATGTTAATTTGATGTGATGTTTCCATTATGTAGGAGTTAAGTAGCCAGTAAGATGAAGTATCATGATCAGGAAAACACATTAGTAAAAGAGTAATACTTGGGGCACAACCAAAGCCACAACCTTTTTTGCACAATCTTCATTTTGTGTCTATCTCTCTCCTAGTAGGCACTGTGGGGTCACTGGCACTGTGGGACCCATCAAGAGAGAGATAGACACAAAATGAAGGTTGTGCAAAAAAGGTTGTGACTTTGGTTGTGCCCCAAGTATTAGTCTTAGTAAAAAGTAGGCAGTTTTTTTAAATTGCTTTTACACAAGCTGTTTTACTGTACAAACTGTGTGTATAACAGTTTGAATAGCACTCAGTGCACATTACTGAAGTGCTTTCCTCATAATGATTATTTGATGATTTCCAGAGCACATGATCTCATGTGATTGTGACATCACACCACGTCAACGTGATAACGTTGTCTGGCGAGTTGACCGAATAATTTCTGAACAGAGTTTGTTTGTTTGACAGGTAGAGAGCTCGCCGACTCACGTGCTCTTATCCGCATGTCGGGAAATTAATCCCAATAATTTCGGACCCGTTTGGGTTGGATCACTCGGATGGTTGAGTATCCATATAAAAAACCATTTCCATTTTCTTTAAGATTTTTACAGTCCAAGGGGTTCTTTAGATTTCAATCCTTTATTGTAGCATTTTTTAGAAATTAATCCATTCTATAAGTCAACTTAGAAATTAGTCATTCACCTATTTTGATGACTAAAATACCCCCACTCCCACAAATTAGGGGTTTTAAATTCAAAACTCATATTACTATATATAATCAAGATTTTGAAATTCAAAACCCATAAAATACACACACACACACACACATATATATATATATATATGTTATAAAAATCTAGAAATTGACCAAATCATGGAGAGAGATAAATAAATAATTAAATTTCTCACTGACTATAAATGAGAAAGTATATATATTACGGTGAGAAATTCTCACCAAATCAGGAAGAGAGAAATATGGGTTTGAAGGAAAAATTTCTCACAAAAAAAAAAACATTTTTCACTGACTATAAATGAGAATTATAGTATATATTACGGTGAGAAATTTTCACCAAATCAGAAAGACAGAAATATGGGTTTGAAGGGAAAACTTCTCACAAAAAAAAAAAAAACCATTTCTCATTGATTATAAATGAGAATTATAGTATATATTATGGTGAGAAATTCTCACCCAATCAAATGTCATCAACTGAGCATTCGGAATAACCAATGACCTCCAGTGCACAACTGCAAAACTTTGAACTGATGGGTATGGCCTAGGGGTGTCATTTGGAACGGAAATTCCGATTCCGACCGATTCCGATCCGAAAAATTCCGATTTTGGCAACTAAATATACATTCCGAATTCCGAATTTTCGAATTCCGAAAATTCCGAAAAAAATCGGATCGGAATCGGAATTATTTTTAGAATTCCGAAAATTCCGAAAAGTTTCCGAAAATATTCCGAAATTGTATTTTCCGAAACTTTTCCGAAAATTTTCCGAAATATTCCGAAAATTTTCCGAACATATTCCGAAATTGTATTTTCCGAAACTTTTCCGAAAATTTTCCGAAATATTCCGAAAATTATGTTCATCCCACATCGAAAAAACATAAAAGAGGGGGTGTGATGTGCTTCTATAAAAGGCCTACAAGTCTCAAGTGAAATCCCATTAAGCTTGAATTCCGAATATTCCGAAAAATTCCGAAAATATTCCGAATATTCCGAAAAATTCCGAATCTGATGAAATTCCGAAAAATTCCGAAATTTCCGAAATTTCCGAAATTTCGGAATCGGAACGAATTTTGGAATTTCCGAAATTTCGGAACGGAATTCGGAATGCATTTTTGGCTTCCGAAAATTTCGGAATTTTTTCCGAAAGGGGTGTTTCCGATCCGTTCCGGCCGAAACACACCCCTAGACTATGGCCAGTAACTGTACAAAATCAGAAAAATTCACACATCCATACACTCAAAAAAATAGATGAACACACCGGAATCTATTGATACAAAATAAAGGGCACCCTGGAAAACATTCGTTGAACTCCAAAAAGACAAAGAAGATCTCTTTTGACTCATCTATGCACTGAAAATGACGCCCCCAACAATCCTCGTGTAGGCCCACAAAATTTCCCAAAGAAGTACACAAAAACATTATTCTCTGTCTAAGATTTCTCTCTCTAAAACAAAACTTCCCTAGAAGAAAAAGAAGGACAAGAAGAAAGAGGGAGGGCAGAAATCGTGGAGCAAATGCAATCAATCTAACATTCCCAATATTTAACAGAGAGAGAGATGAGAGAGAGATAATTGCATTTAATTACCCTCATAAATTTAAAATTCCTAAATTTATGTTGATGATATATATATATATATATCTCTAATGATGAGGACAATCTTGTCCATAAAAAATACTCAAATTTGGGGGAAAGGACTAATTCTTATGTTTCTTAACAATTAAGGATGAATTTAAGAGTTTAAATAGTCAAATACACTAAATCTTTTTTTGACCCATTATGAGGGACTAAATCTTATATTTCTATTCTAGATTAGCATTTATTAGATGAGCAATGTGATGCATTCCAAATTTTGAATTTCTAATGCTTCTTAAATAGTACATGTATTCATGGAACCACCTTAACATCCTCTAATCAAAAATCAATAGTCCACTACCACGTGCATTTGGATAACATTTGGTATTCAATATTGAAAAAGTATAGCATTACTCTTATTAGATTAGATGGACCAACTCACTCCCTGAGGAGGTAAAAAATTTAAAGGTGGAAAGACTGGGAGAGACAGTTATTTGGATTTAAAGAGAGATAAGAGGGGTGATAAAGTTAAGTAAAATAAGTTGTTGGACCACTTGACATGTTTACATGGGGTTCTAGCCTCATGTGTGCAATGACGGATGGGAACATTTGGTAAGGAATTCAGAATGGGCTTCTGCACAAGAGTTCTTAATGATTTCTTTTTGGATTGGGAGAAAGGTTTTAAGGGCAAATAGGTTAGGCTGAGAGGTCCATGGTAGGAAAAAAAATTCATGTATCTGAGCTCCTTGGGAATCCATGTCACTTTTGTGAGTGATTGAAGTATGTCAAAACAGCAAAAGTAAAAGTACAGACACAAGCGACTATTACACACTATGTCGCTTTAACAAAAGCAAACATAAAAAGTAAAAGTACAGACACAGACACAGACACAGGCGATTATTACACACTATTACACACTGTGTTACACAAAAGTAAACTAATCAGTGTCACTGTCTGATGTATCTGGTTCCCAAGGCGTACCTTGAGCCTTTCTGTTTGTCTCGGTTTACCTTCCTATACAACCCAAAGCCATTCCCTTTCCAAGCTTTTATCCTTTGTGGATTTTCTAGAGTCTCAGCCTGTGTTGTGTATATGATCAATCACTCACCTTTTTACTGTAGCAAAAAGTCACTGTTCACTTTTTACTATTCACTTTACTAATAGCTTCTTCTTCATCCTCCATCTCTAGGAGTTCTTCCACTTCCTCCTCTAGACGCTCGACCTCCAAACTAGAATACCTCTATGAATTCGACTATCTACCAGAAGACCATAAGGTTCCCCTTACTGATCTACCTTTCTTAAACCCATATTCTACTTTCATCAAACCATTTACTTCGTTGACCACCACTGTCAAAAAGATATTTTCCACACCTCGCCCTTCTTCTCTGAAAGAATACATCCAGGCCTCTAAATTTGATCAATGTTATATCCCAGCCACAGAAACTGAACAGTTGATCAGTCTTGATATCCCAGCTACCTTAGTCCCACTTTGGAAACAACATGGCTATACTCATCTTCATTTTGGAGTAATCAGACTTGCTCTAAATTTTCATGGAAAAAAGGGACTCCCAGTTGTCTCACGAATTGCTCTGCTTAATACAAGATTTCTCAAATTTGAACATGTCTGTATTGCAACAGTCCAGACAACATTGAATTTTGGAACAGTAATCTTGACGTTCTTCCCAAATTTCAATATACCGCTACAAGATCCTTACCTTCTTTCAGCCTTGAAAGTACAGATCCAAATTGGTGGCGCTTCTTCTGTTAGCAACACTTATGCAGCCACAATGCATTACCAAATGGCGTACAGGTTACAAAATCATGCCTTTGACATAAGCCAGCCTTCAACTTCTGATGAGGCCCTCTTTGTCAGCATTGATTCTGCCACACAAGCTTCCTGTGTTCATATCCCTCGGCAAATTTCTCGTGATGAACTAATTAAGTTATTGCCAACCTCTTGGGTAACTTCTTATGAACTGCACATGCGTCAATCTCATCCAGTACAACTTGCAGATCCAACTTTCATCACAAAGCAAAATGGTACTGTTGAAATCTCATTTGCCAAACCAACTATGTATGCTCCGGATATTTTCCCCATAACAGTCAACAAGATACAACCAGTTTGTCTATCAAACTCCGGTTTAGGAAAAATCCCTATTCATTCATTTGATGCCTCTGGTCAACCATTTTTCCACTTTCAAGATCCAATCACAGGGCACAAGTTCTTTGACTACTGCGATTGTGATGACTGCTACTATGATGAGCTCTATGATGAAGAAGTTCCCCAAAAATCAAAGAAAAAATCTTCTCAACAGATTCTTCAAGCAAGATATGATTCTGGTGATCCCAGTATGGGTTTACTTGGAGAACCTTCAGGAAAGTTTGATTTCTATGTGCTTTATTCAGATAAACCAAATAAGCCGACTCAACCAAAGATCAAAACCCTTTCCTCGTGTAAACCTACTCCTCCGTTCACCAGCATACCTTCAATTCCTCCTTCCCCTACTCCCTGTTACATGTTTGCCTCAACATCCATAGCCTTTGAAGAAGACTTCCATCCTCTCTAGTTCACAACTTCAGATGATCAAATCAGACATGAGCACAAGATTGCTCCTCCCACTATCATCAATCTAGATGGAACAAAGAAGCCAATATCAGCTACTGAAGCAACTCTCAATTGGCAATCTGCCAATGCTTTAGCTTACAACCGATGTCTTCAACACATAGTTCACGCCCAAGCTTGCCTTGACCAAAAGATGACTTCTCTTAAACATCTGATCTATGATCTTCAGTAACGAATACAAGGAGTACATCTTGAAATTTTACATATGGCACAATCATCAATAAGTATGTACTCTTCGGCTTTTGCACAGAAAGAGGCGGAGATAAAACATTTGAAACACCAACTGCACTCATTATAGACTCAAAACCAACCATCATACAAAGATCACTATCCCTATTCCTTCGACCCACAGCTCTCCCTGGTTGGCTACCCTTATTCTTCTCCAATATTACCCCAACAACAACCTTTACCATTTTTTCCCTCTTATGACCCCTCTTATGACCCCGCTGGCGGAATGTTCAATACTGCCGCTTTCCTTCCCAGAAATCCCAAACCAGCTCGACCTAAGAGAAAGCCACCATCTCCCCCTCCACTCTCAACCACTCCAAATATTGTCCACACCCCCAGCTACTACAATGATTGTTAAATCTTGTCCCCCTTCTAACCCACTTGCTGTCACGCCCCGACGTAGCATAAATATGGAAAGCATTTAATTTCCTTTATGGATCCGTAGGTTGCGACAATTTGAAGGATCAATTCCGTCCCAAACGTCGAATAGTATAATAATTAGTATCAGAGTAAGAGCAATCAAGGCTTACAAAATTTTCTAAGTTAATAAAATTACAGCACGTGGTCAACTAAAGGCACAACCCGCCTTAAAACAAAATAATATCTATTAGAGTCATCCTTATTACAAATTCGGTTTATAACATAAAGCAGTAATAATAAATTTTCTCCTCAGGTAGTTGAAATCAATTCACATAATCGTACGGTCCAGCTTGATTATAACCTGAAAAGCCTAGACACGAATGTCTAGGATGCATCAACGTCGTCAGCTTCAAGAAGCTGGTGAGTATTAAAAACATGAACTCGAATGTAAAACATACTCATTTACAATTTTTCCTTTTTCAGTTTCATAAATCAACGGTTTAACCATAGAAATAAATTCAATTTATAAAACGGTGAGGATAATATTAAAATCTTTAATTCATAAAACATATGACCGTGTATGAGACCAATGTAACCATTCTCATCTTACCAACTATTTTCTCTCAACATCACAATACCCAACACTCTCACTCCAGTATCTTTGAAATACTCCGATAGCCACACTTTAGCACAGGGGTATCAGGGAGTGTTCAGTTTGCCCTACACTTTAGTACGGGATACCGGGGAGTGTCCAATGCCTCACACTTTAGTACATAATCCGCCTCGCAAATACCGAAGGAACCTCACGCAGTATCCAGACTCGGGTACCAGGGAGTGTCCGTAGGCCACACTTTAGCACTACCATGGGTGCCAGGGAATGTCCAAGTTCGGCGTCACACACTTTAGCGCTACCATGGGCGCCAGGGAGTGTCAAATTTTTCCACCGTCGCATTTCAAAGACACTCTAGCCGCCATCTCAAAAACATCACACTTTGGTACATAATTACCAGGGAGTGTCCAAACACAATCTCAACCACATACTCTTTTTCACACTGACCACCACTCACCATGCATGCACAACTGACTCCACATGTATGCCATATGAACTAATGGAGAAATATAAAGTACTGGGAACGATAACCATGGATGTACGAGAAGAAATCAAATCTTATATGAAACAACCAGTGAATTCATCAAAGAATGCTTTAATATGCTTTTATCGCTACTAGAACACAAGTAGGTCTACTTTGAAGCAATGCCCTAAAACATGAGTTAAAATTTTTGTGTATGAATTACATATCAAATGAAAGGTCTTTGAGTCTAGTTTCCAACGCTTCAAACGGTGCGCGTTTTCGAGTTTTCTAGAGGAAGTTGTGCCCGTTTTACTAAAGTCGTCAGTGCTGAAAAATGCCAATCGATTAGCAAAAAGTGCCAATCGATTGGTATACATTTCAATCGATTAGTAAACATGTCAATCGATTGGTAATCATACCAATCGATTGGTAAATATGCCAATCGATTGGCTTCAGCAGTTTCTCCCATGTTACGAATTTAAAGCCTATTTTTGAC
The DNA here is from genome assembly GCA_033977485.1 of Hydrangea macrophylla. Classification (NCBI taxonomy): domain Eukaryota; kingdom Viridiplantae; phylum Streptophyta; class Magnoliopsida; order Cornales; family Hydrangeaceae; genus Hydrangea; species Hydrangea macrophylla. The sequence goes on along the minus strand of CM066991.1, from coordinate 126,569,335 downwards.
TCATTTTCAAATCCAAATGCAAGCATGACTTGTAATATATGGTTCTCTCCGTTTTTCCGCAAGGATAATGAATACGCGATCGGTTTTAACTCATTTCAATCGTAACTCTCATATTTTACGAAAAATCGAAGGGTGACAAAACTTCAATTCTAATTTACTTTCATATACGAATGAATTAAGCTCCAATACTTTAAATACAACCTCTAGAGACTGTAATCTTTCATTTTTATCTATCAAAAACGATTTTGGTTAAGTTTGAAAAATCACTATTTTTACACCATGAATAAGTTTAAACGAATTTCATGTAAACACATATCAATTTAAGCAATATAAACTGTAATTAAGCATGAAATTACATTACAAGTGAGTTAGTAATACTCACTGTGATTGAAGGTAGAAGTATTGTTGAGAGAGAATCAAGAAATAAGCAAACCAAATTCAAGCTTCAAGCTATGGAGTTAAGAGCTCTCCTCTCTCTAAAATTATTTCTGTATAATACTCTATGTATCTCTCTCTTTGAAACTCACTCTATTCTCTGAATTTTTTCGAATTGTGTGTGTGAGAGTGAATGTGAGGTATATGGTGTATATATATAAAATCACAATTTTCCAATTTGGTGCCCAAGTACCATCTCCTTCACTCAACAAATTTAATTTGTTTTCTAATTTCTAAATTCCTAATATACATAGATTACATATAAGCATTCAATACATAAGTGCAAATTATATTTTACATATATACCCCCAATTGGTATATAGGAGTTGCTAGGAAGTAATAGAGGTCAATTGTAGGTGTTTGGGTAAATTAGCTTATAGACACAAATTATAACCCACAAGATTAGCTTTTCCAAACAAGACTAAAACAAGTTGTCTAGGAATCACTTAGATGTTTAGGAAAACAACTTATGGTACCAAGTTAAAGCTCATCAATTTAACATTTTCAAACAAGCCTAGCCAATCATTGTTATCATTAAATAGATTTAAAGCAAGTGTCAAATTTAATTTGGCAGAGAATCCTAAATCTGTGGGAGTCAAATCGCGGCGTGGACAGTTTTCGTTCATCAATTGGTATTAACGCGACACGGTGATTACTACGAAAACACAGAAAATTTATATTAACGTGGGAAATAATTTCCCGATTATATAAAAATACAGTTTGAGTCAAAAGTAAATATTTTCACCGTTTTGAAAGTACAGTTTTGAAATTCATCACAGGTATCTATCCTTATGAAATTTCAGTTGTGAAACTTACTACAGGTATTCTTGAAATGCGTTTAGAAACTGCAACCGGTATTGCTCAATTATAAAAGAATTACATATTGACCCCCCAGTTAAAGAATTTCTATTAAAATAAAACAGGTAATACAAATAATGTCATGGAAATTACATTTAACAAATAAATGAAAAAGCAGGTTGTTACACTTTCCGCCCTACTTCGAACCATTGCAACAAAATCACCATCTGCCCTTGCCCCCATCCTGGTGGATTCTTGTCCTGATCTCCCTAGTGATGATGATTTATGGTCTCTCTCTGCCACTGAACAAGACAGGCTTGACCATTTTATCACAGACTTCTAAAAAGAAATCCATACCGAAGTTCATATGGTGAATCCTGTATCTCGACGTGTTGAAGAAGTTGTGGATGACCCGCCTGGCCCAGAACCAAACTATGCACAAGCACCAGATCCCCAAGCCTCAACAGATTCCCCATTTTCTAGTCCTCCAAGCCAAGGATTCTCATTTGACAATATTCCTCCTTCTAAATGGCTTAACAAAATTTATGAGCTACATGCTTGGTGCACTGCAGAACTTCTACAACCAGGGTCCACAACACGCACAGTAATCACCAAATGTCTGTCAAGATTCCATGATCGTCTGCGCCAATGGTACATAAGTCTTGGTGAGTACATGCAACTTCAACTTGTACAATTGCCTTCCATTGATGAATTCCTGAATGTAATTCACATGGAATTTCTTGGAATCATGGACATTCACAAAATTAGGCTCGTGAAGATTTTCTTCGGATGAGATGTTGTTCCTTCGAAAGAAAAGACCTAGAAAAGCACTCTGAAAAAATAACCAAATTATTCTACTTTCTAGGTGGAGTTGATGATGTCAATCTAAAGCAAGCTTTTCTCACTTCACTATCAGATCCCCTTGGCACAGAGACCTCTCATCTTCTCCAAACAAAAGGCAAACAAATTGCACAAGCATCTCTTGGAGAAATGTACCAACATGTCCTGCTCGCTCTTGACAAGCTCTGCAACCAACAAAAATTCTTCAAGACATTTCATGACCAAGGCAAAATGCTTGGAAATGCTTGTGCTCGGTCAGACCTTCTCATTAAATGCAAAGAGAAAGATTGCAATTGCCAAATTTCTTCCAAAAAATCCAAACATTTCCACAAGCATAAATCTCAATCTGATCCTCCTGCTTTTGTCCCTCGAAAAAAGAAATGGAGGTATTTTTGAAAGAAGTCACACCGCGGACAAAAGAAGTCAGATCGTTGCTTCATCTGCCGGTAAACAGGACATTATACGAAGTGGTGTCCTAAAAAAGGCCCCTAGAAATCCAATATGGTCCAAGCTCTTGCTCAACTAGCCCCAGGAGAAGACGATGCGGACATTGAATCTATGTTCTCTATGGATGATGAACCCCATGATGAAGCTGTCCTGGCTTTAGCACTTCCAGACTATCCTTCTGATGACGATGAAGACAGTATAGAAAATTCTGTTGGGCTCTTTGATGTTGATGCTTACCATGACATTCATTACATCTCCCCGGATCCCATTACTCTTATCCAGCCGCTTGCATTGTTCACTCTTGTCGCTACAAAATATGACAAGCCCATTTATGTCATAGCCTTCTTTGATACAGGAGCAGCCGCCTCCATCATCAATCCCTCTATTCTCCCCATATCACAATGGCAAACATGTTTTAAACCTTTCAAGGCTGCAAATAGAGAAAATCTTGTGATCAGTCTCGTCAGTAAACCAATTATTATTCAGTTGTTCCCATGATATTCCATCAAACATCGTGTTTATGGTTCGGACCTTCCTGGCAAAGATCTTTTAATTGGTTTTGACATACTTCAATCACTCACAAAAGTGACCTGGATTCCCAAGGGGCTCAGATACAAGAATTTTTTCCTACCATGGACCTCTCAGCCTAACCTATATGTCCTTGAAACCTTTCTCCCAATCCAACAAGAAATCATTAAGAACTCTTGTGTAGAAACCCATTCTGAATTCATTACCAAATGTTCCCATCTATTGTGGACCAACCCAGATTACTTTATCTCTCTTCCTTTCAAGAAAAATGAAGACATCAATCCAACCAAAGCCAGCCACCAAGGAATGAATCCGGAACATTATCAACTTGCTTTAGCCGAAGTTGCCCAGCTACAGAAAGAAGGCCTCATCGAAAAAACCACCTCCAATGGGCATATGAGGCTTTTTATGTAAACAAAATAGCAGAACAAGTTCGTGGAAAACTTCGCCTCGTCATCAATTACCAACCCATCAACCATTTTCTCCATGATGACAAGTTCCCTCTCCCGCGTCGTAACAATCTCCTAGCCCACTTAACCCAAGCCCAGATATTTTCAAAATTTGATCTCAAGGCTGGTTTCTGGCAACTTGGAATTCATCCAGAGAAAAGACCTAAAATAGGATTCTGTCTTTCGGACCATCACTTTCATTGGACCGTCATGCCCTTTGGCCTCAAAATAGTTGCTTCACTCTTCTAGAAGGCCATGATTAGAATTTTTGAACCAATCCTCTCTTCCTCATTAATCTACATTGATGACATATTGCTCTTCTCACCCGATCCAGATTCCCATGTTTTTTCTTTGGTCAAAAAACATGGCATAATGTTGTCCCAGAAAAAAATGGTAATTGGTGTTTCCTCAGTTGATTTTTGGGCTTGTATATCTCTCAAGGAAAGTATACTCTACAACCCTAAATTACCAGCCAACTAGAACATTTCCTAGATTCCAATCTATCGATGAAGCATGTCCAGCAATTTTTTGGAATCGTTAACTATATGTCAGACTTTATTCTACACCTTGCCAAGCATAGACAGACGCTTTCTTCACTTCTAAAAAAGAATGCTCCTCTTTGGTCTTCCCAATCCACACAAGCTGTCAAAGCACTCAAACAAGCGGCACAAACTCTTCCCCCTTTGAGCATTATGTCCACAGGAAAACAGATATTACAAACAGATGCTTCTGATTTGTATTGGGGAGCAATTTTATTGCAACAAGAAGTAGATGGCACTAGGAGTATTTACAGATATAAGAGCAGAGCTTTCACCTCAGTAGAGTTACATTACCATTCCACTTACAAAGAAATTCGCGCCATCATGAAGGCAATTGAAAATTTCAAGTTTCATCTAATTGGCCACCATTTTCTCATTGAGACAGATCTTATGAGTTTTCCCCAAATGCTCAAATTCAAACAAAAGGCCCTCCCTCCTACTCAATTACTTAGATGGGCAAATTGGTTTTCTCAATGGAGTTTTGAAGCTGTTAATATCAAAGGGAAAAACAGTATCCTCTCTGATTTCCTTTCAAGACTCAAAAAGGAAATAAATCCCATATCCACTCCATTTTTTCCACTCATTGGAGCCTTTGAACATGGAGATCATTTGGCCTTTCTACCACTGCTCAAGATCAGGAAACTCTGGATACCTTGGTCCTTGCCATGCCCATTCATGTACAACATACTCTTTTGAAAAGCACTCTCGTCTTCCAAAATACTAAAGCTCTTAACTCTTTCCTCAAACTCTATGTTTCCCGATATGGCCTTGATGCTGGGCCATTAAGACCACTACCATTTCATCCAGTCTACCCCCTTTTAAATTACAATTTAATCATGTTTTTCAGCACAACTTCCTTACTAAGGCATATTTACTTCTATGGTATTTGGCAAATCTTTACACCATTGGCGTCATGTTCAATAAGTGTCTCCTGCTCAGATATTTTGCCCAATGTCAATTACTCTACCCAGATATCACAAAAACTTCTTTTCGCCTTGGTAAGTGGTTCCAATTATTTGGAGATTTTTTATATTGGAAAAATCTTTTACGACAATCCCCTTGGAAATATTGTGTCATCCTTTTCTCATCCAGAGAAACTTTTGTAACATCCCCACAGGGCGAAAACTGTCTTGCACAGGATACCCACATCTGGTATTCTCACTGGCTTTGAAAATCTTATTTTTTTTTAAGATGCCACCACCTTCCATTTTCTACAGACTCAGCTCTGCCTTGTAAATCAGATTGAACCTAAAAGTGTTCCATCAGAACACCTCCACAAAGATACCTGCACTTGGTACAATATCGGACTGTATCTGTAATACCCTGTATTTTTGTAATATATTATATAACTAGACCTTGTATATTTCTTTTAATACTTGTTTGAGCTTGGCCTTACCCTTGGTATAATTTGGATACCAATCGATTGACAAGTTTTCCAATCGATTGACTTGTTTTGGATACCAATCGATTGAACTTTATCTCAATCGATTGATTGTATCAATCGATTGACACTTATGTCAATCGATTGGAGGCAGCTGGGCAGATTCTTTTGCTCTGGCTGGGGAGAAGCCACGTGAACACTTCCCCTCTATATATACCAGCCCATTTTGGGCAGATTTCTGTTTACAGAAATCAGAGAGAGTGAGAGGGAGAGTTTGTGTGTGTTTATATATATATAAACACTCATATATATATATATATATATACACACATATATACATATATTTATTCACACACACACAGATGGACTGAAAGAAAAGAAAAGGAGAGAAGAGAAGGAGACCAGAAAGAAGGAGAAAGAGAAGGGAGAAGACAGAGAGCAGAGGAAGAGAGGAGGACCACCATTAGAGCTTCCAAAGCTCAAACACACATTCCCAAACACACCCTTAACGTCTAAGGTGAGTTCTAAACTCACTTGGTAACTTGATATTGATGTTAGAACATGTTTTGAATGAAGAAATGGAAGAGAAACTATGTATTCCCGTTTGTATGTTGCTGGGCAGTCTTCTCTGTGAAGAAGACGAAGTGTCAATCGATTGACACTTTATCAATCGATTGACATCTTTCATGTTCCAATCGATTGACACTTTATCAATCGATTGACATGGATTGTGATCCAATCGATTGAATCTTTGATCAATCGATTGACACTGCTTTTATACCAATCGATTGACATCTATACCAATCGATTGGCAGTTACAGCTTACTGTTTTACTTGTTTAGATAATGTGATAACTGTTTAGTTGTTTATTTACTGTTCAGTATTTTCCCAGCATGCCTTATTATTGTGATACAGACATGATAACGAGTTAATGCGGCGTAGGATCGTAGTAATAACAAGATTAATGGATAATGTTTATAATGTTAGATAACGGAATAGTTGTGAATCCTTTGGAGTTAACGTTCATTTCATTCAGAGTAGTCGGGCCACATTGGGATTGTCATGTATCGGAAATAGAGTTGGACTTAAGTAGGTTTGCTAAGATTCGGGAACCTTGCGTGGGCGGGCTTTGGTCGATCATATGTTCTTAAAACCGGTAGACAGACGAAGGTGTCTATGACATGCGGTGAACCGGACCATTTGCCCTAAGATAGCCAGATGATCTAATCATATGTTCTTAAAAGCGGTAGACAGACGAAGGTGTCTATGACATGCGGTGGACCGTGATCACTGGTAGACGTCGTTAAGTCGTGGCATAGAATGATGTACTGTTGTTTAAAGCGTTATATCCCTGACATGCGGTGGACTGTGCATATGTTCTTAAAAGCGGGGGATGGACTAACGTGGTATCCATGACATGCGGTGGACTGTGCATATGTTCTTAAAAGCGGTGGATGAGCAATGGTGTGTTATAGAGTTGAACTACTGTCGAGTCTGTCTCCTCTATCTAGACGTGTTATCGGTCTTATAATGAGTAAAACATTAGTAATCGGATAATCGGTTTGATGTTAAGGAGTTACCCTTACAGAATTCTAATTTGGTTACGGCTTATAACTTGTAATAACTTCAATAGTTGATACCCTGTTAGTATCTAACTCACTCGGCTTTCATTAAGCTGACGGCGTTTATGCCGCTGGACATTTCTACGTTCCAGCGCATCCTGGTTATGACTATACAGGTGAAGGGCCTGCAGAAGAAGACTACTATGCCAGTGATGGAGTTCCTGTGGAGAATTTCCCCGACGGAGGTCAGACCGAAGAAGACTACTACGCAGAGGACTACCCTTATGCCAACTGAAGACTGGACTAGAATTATAGTTAATTGTCTTTACTGTTTTAGAACCTTTTTGTAGTCAGGCATATGTTGCCTTGGCATTTGTACTTCCGCTGCTCTATATTTTGATTCGAGACTCTGATATGTAATAGTTAGTAACTTTTGTTGACTTTATGTTACGTTGTGATCAGAACCTAGACTTCATTCCTGCTACACTATTACTTTTGTTGCTTAGTACTGCGTGGTGTGGACAATCATGTGACTTCACCCGTCATTCCCTATGGACCCATAAAGGAAATTTATTTTTCTCTATTTATGCCGTTCCGGGGCGTGACAGGATTTTTGGTATCAGAGCCTAGGTTGTATACCTTTTCGCTCACAGATTGTCCCACACCATCTGGTCCTAGAACCTTGAGATTCTATAGATGAGTATTAAGATTAGTTCTGACTTAAGGTAGTCCCTTTTCAGGTAGCATGGCACCGCCGCTGTTCGTTCCAGACGAGTTCGGAGGACACTATGTGTCACGCCCCGACGTAGCATAAATATGGAAAGCGTTTAATTTCCTTTATGGACCCGTAGGTCGCGACAGTTTGAAGGATCGATTCCGTCCCAAAACGTCGAACAACATAAAACCATTAATCAGAGTAGGGTAATCAGGGCTCATAAAAATTTTTCTAACTTATTACATCCTATGGTACGGGGTTTACTAAGGCACAGACCGCCTTGAAAATAAAACAATACTTAAAGTCTATTACAGTCATCCTTATTACAAAACCAAAACATATCTTAAAGCACATAAACATAAAACATATAAAAGTAACATCTCTTCTCAGCAACTGATCTCAATTAGCAAAATCATACGGTTCATCCTGATTATTACCTGCAAAGCCTGGACACGAATGTCCAGGACGCATCAACGCCGTCAGCTTCAAGAAGCTGGTGAGTATTAAAAACATAACTCTGAATGTAAAACATACTCATTTACCTTTTTCTCATTTCCTTTTAAAAACTACCAGTTTATATTTATCATAAAGAGCTTGTTAGAGAAACAACCACAATAATAGTTAAAAGATAAATTCACAAATATGCGACCATGTATGAGAACAATGCACCCTCTCATCTAACCGACTCTTTTCTCTCGACAAAACCCAACAACCCTCTATCCTACTCCTGGTATCTTTGAAATACTAAGATAGCCACACTTTAGCAACGGGGCGCCAGGGAGTGTCCAGTTTGCCTCACACTTTGGTCCGGGGTACCAGGGAGTGTCCAATGCCTCACACTTTGAATACCCTAACCGCCATGCAAATACCGGGGCAACCCCCACACAGGTATCCAGACTCGAGTCATTCAGGGAGTGTCCATAGGCCACACTTTAGCACTTCCATGGGTGCCAGTGAGTGTCCAAGTTCGGCTTCACACACTTTAACGCTTCCATGGGCGTCAGGGAGTGTCCATTTTTGCCACCTTCGCATTTCAAAGACACCCTCATCCTCTTTTTCAACTCCAACCACAATCACATCCACAACCACAACCATAACCACAGCCACAATTACAACCACAACCATAACCACAACCACAACTCAAACTCATACTCTTTCCACACAATCATTACTCTTTTCCACACTATCATTACTCTTTTACACACTACCAACACTCACCATGCATGTACAACTGACTCCACATGAATGTCATCAAACTTTAAACATAAAGGAATTCACAGAATTAAAGAAATAATACGCGTACGGGGATTGAAAATTCGTAATTCATTGCCTAAATCATTTTAAACATAACTAATAGCATTCTAAAAACTGCTACTGAAATCCTCGTTTTCTGTCCAAACGGTGCAGAATCTAAAAAAATTGCATTAGACGAAAAGTGTGCAGAATCGAGTTTTACTTGGGACAACGCGGGCAGAACCTTAAATTTCATTCGTTTTCCTAACAAAAATCTAAAAACAAAATTCTGCTACTGTTAAAATTAAAAGAGAAAATATTAGATTGAATTTCTAATATACTTTTTCTGCTACTGTAAAAATTAACTACCTAAATCAGTAAATAAGGAATGAGTTACATTTTGAGTGAGTTAGTAATACTCACTGTGATATAGATTGAAGAAATTGTTGAGAAAGAAATATAATTACGAAATTCCCGAATTCCAAGCTTTGGCTATGGAGGATTGAGCTCTTCTCTCTCTCTACGAAATTGAAGAACTCTCTGCACTCTCTAAACTCTCTGTGAATTCTGAAATGTGTTGTGATGGAAGTGCAGAATGTGTAGTGTGATTGGGTGTATAAATAATCAAATTCTCACCTAGAAAACATTGGCCTAACTCCCCACTCAATCTCCATTAACCTCCATTTAAAAAAACATGTATGTGCAGATATGATGTGTAAAACTGCTCTTTATTCTCCACTGATGAAAGTAAGAGGTAGGTGGAGATGAGGTGGGTCAATGTGTGTTTGGGTAATCTAGCTTATGGCATAAGGACAACACACATACTACAACATTTGCCAAACAAGACCTAAGGGAAAAGCATCAGCATTCATAATTGAGTATAAATATATTTGTTCAATCATTTACTTCCAAAATTTTGTGGAAGTTTAACACTGCGCGGACAGTTTTAAACCTACACTGGTATTTTCGTGACACGGTGTTTATCACAAAAATACAGAGAATTCATTTTAACGTTAGAAATAGTTTTCTGATTTTACAAAAATACAGTTTGAGTTTAAAAAGAAGTAATTCCACCGTTTTGAAATACAGATTTAAGATTTAACACTGATATTACCAGTTTTTATGAAAATTGCATTATGACCCCACAAGTAATTTCAATTATGAATTTAGTCAAGAATTAAACTTTTCACATAAGAATTGAAATTATCATATAAACAGACAATATATATTAAATTTTAAATATGATAATGCAAATGATAATGAAAATAAATTTTAATTATGATCATGCAGGAAAATGCAGGTTATTACACTATGTGTATGAGAGTAGTATTGCGCCAGCCGATCCAGAGTACTATGCTTGGAAGGTTAGACAGAGAGCTATTGCAGAGACAAAGCGAGACATGCGGATTGAGCAGCAGAGATTTGGGACCCAGGACCCAGAAGTGATACGTCAGGAGATGATCTACCGCAAGGAGACCTTCAAACGCATCGAGGAGGATTCTCTACTGATGTTACGAGACCGTTCTTCGTACCAGGCTCTACTTGCAGAGGTTATAACAGCGCCTCCACCACCCCAGACACCTCCACCCCCACCGGAGGAAGACATGACTGATGCACCCCCAGCAGATGAGGATCCGGAGGATGATGGTGAGAGCGATGGCGACGATGAGCCAGAGGATGCCGATGAGGAGATGGAGGATGAAGAGGACGAGGACACCGATGACGAGGAGCCGGAGTATGATCCAGAGGAGGAGGACCCCGTGGACCCAGCCGGTATGGACGTGCCAGTTGGCGTAGATATTGTAGTTGCAGAGGGTTATCCGATAGAGGAAGAGGAGGTAGCCGCAGATGATGACGCAGGTGATGATGCAGTAGTACCAGTCTTACCAGGAGGAGTTATAGCACAGCTGGCAGCTGAGTGGGCTGCAGAGATGGCTGCACATCCCCATGGATTTGAGATTGGAGCACCAGAGTTGGCACAGGCTATGGTACAGGCTGAGGCACTTGCAGCCGCATTTGATGCAGCCCAGGCTGACATGGCTGCTGATGCAGGAGATTTGGGAGCTATTGTGGAGCATGATGGACCCGAGCTAATTGAGGATGTTGCGATAGAGGATGAGGACATGATGGATGACGATGACATGGATGAGGATGATGTTTTGTCTGAGGTTGCCCCAGAGGACGAGGCTTCCATCTATGGATCCGATGTGGACAACTTTTGAGTCCAGCACCTTTAGGACTTAGACTTTTATGTTTGACTTTAGGACATGTTGTCCACTTACTTTTGACGCTTACATAGACAGCTATTGACCGTAGCCTTTTTGTATAGGTAGCCACCAGTAGTGGTTTTGTGTATATCTTTCTTTTGTTTAGATCTTGTATAGGATCATGTACTACGCGGTACACAGATGATCTATTGTGTACTCCGTTGTACATCTTTTGGGTATATATATGGCAGATCGTTTCTCTTGATTATTTATGTTATCATCTCATTATTATGTTATGGTTGTGATGTTGATTCATGTTATGCTTTCCGTTATTTTAGTATGATCATTTCCCCGAGAAGATTGTCAGCTAATCGTTAGATCCTTCATAGGTACACCTCACACGGATCACTATGGTGGGACCCACAAGGAACCAAGCACGACTGGGAGCACTCATTCCTGAGGGTATGGACCCAACTGGAGTCTTCGAAGCTTTCATGCAACGGATGGAGCACATCGGCGATACCTACAATCATGCCACCAACGACAATGGCAACAACCACGTTGTCCCTCCAAGGCAGACAGGCGATAAACTGTTGGAACGATTTCGTGGCCTGCGACCCAAAAAGTTCGACGGCATGGCAGAGTCCTGGAAAGCAGAGCAATGGATACGAGAGTTGGAGCTAATCTTTGAAGCCCTGGAATGCAGTGAGCTTGACAAGAGACGTCTAGCCGCATTTCAACTAACTTACTCCGCTGCGGACTGGTGGGAGGCCGAGAGAGCCACGATTGGGATTGACGCTACAAGGAGAATGCCTTGGGAAGCATTCAAGACTCGATTTCTCGAGAAGTATTTCCCTGAGGACGAAAGAGACCAACAAGAGAGGAATTTCCTGAGTCTAACCCAAGGAAACTGGACAGTCAGGGAGTATACTACACAATTTGAGCGACTTTCCCGTTTCACTCCGCATATGATAGACACCTCCGCCAAGAAGGTCAAGCGATTTCACCAAGGACTCAACCCATACCCCCGACATATGATGATAGGCCATCTGGGCCAGTCATTTGAAGGGATTGTCCGTCTTGCTTCAAGTTTGGAAAAGGATGCTTACCCTGTACAAGGACCACAAGTGAATCGACCTCTACCCAGGACCTTCCAACCAAGGAACTTCTCCGCGCAATCATCAAGGAACAATCAGGGATGGAAACCCCAGACCAACCACTATCAGGGAACCAAGCGCACATGGGATGGAACAAGGAAGCCCCAAGCTAATTTTCCTCGACAATAGAATCAACAGCGAGGACCACCTCAGGCACAGCCCGTCGCCCAGCGACAGAACACTGATGGATGTTTCAACTGTGGAGTGCCCGGACATATTGCAAGGTATTGCACAGCCCCCAAGACCAACCGCCGTAATGACCTCATCTGCCGCAACTGTAACAAGCCTGGTCACATAAGCAAGGATTGTCGAGCACCACGTGGAGGCTACTATGGAGCGCCTGCTCAAGGACAACAAGGACAGGTTAGGGTGAATGCCATCATTCCTGACACTGCAGGGTATAATGCAGAGGAACAACAGAACTTGGAAGGTACACTCATTTTATTTCACTGTCAAGTTAGAGCCTTGTTTGATACCGGTGCCGCCCGTTCTTTCATAGCTATTAAGATGGTACGTGATTTGGGTTTGTTACCCCTAGCACTTGAGCCGACCCTTAATGCCATTTCGCCCTTGGGAGTATCCGTTAAGTTAGGTAAGGTGTGCAAGGATTGTCCCTTGACACTAGAGGATAGGAATCTCCCAGCAGACTTGATAGTCCTGTCAATGTCTGAGTTCGACGTGATCCTAGGAATGGATTGGCTTACTAAGTATGGCGCTAACCTGGATTGTGTTAGTCGGACCATTGTCTTTTCGACGCCTGATTGCCCGCAGATCAGATTTCAGTGCCAACCGTTGAGCGACATGTTTATCACGAGCTGTCTAGCCACGATTAAGACTTCAAGCACGGAGCTTACTATCAAGCAGATCCCCGTTATTCAAGACTTTGAAGATGTGTTCCGAAGTATCTCAGGACTTCCGCCGAAGAGAGAGATAGACTTCTGCATTGAGTTAAGACCCGGAACGTTGCCGATTTCCAAGACCCCGTATCGGATGGCGCCAACAGAAATGCTAGAATTGAAGAAGCAAGTTCAGGAACTTGAAGATTTAGGTTTTGTTCGCCCGAGTACATCACCTTGGGGAGCACCAGTTTTATTTGTGAAAAAGAAGGACGGAGAGCTACGACTCTGTATCGACTACAGGGAGCTGAATAAAGTCACGATCAAGAATAGATACCCACTCCCCCGGATAGACGACCTGTTCGATCAACTGCAAGGATCAAGGATATTCTCGAAAATTGATTTGCGTTCAGGATACCATCAATTGCTAGTTCAACCGAAGGACATACCGAAAACTGCCTTCAGGACGAGATATGGACACTACGAATTTCTAGTGATGCCTTTTGGATTGACTAATGCCCCGGCAGTATTCATGGACCTAATGAATAGAGTATTCAGACCCTATCTGGATCAATTCATTATAGTATTCATTGACGACATTCTAATTTATTCAAGGACGGAAGAGGAACATAAGAAGCATCTACAAATTGCTCTACAGACTCTCAGAGACAATAGTCTATATGCGAAATTCAGTAAATGTGAATTCTGGCTCCAGGAAGTTAAATTCCTGGGACATGTGATATCACAGGATGGGATTTTCGTAGACTCATCTAAGATCGATGCAGTCTTGAGATGGAACAGACCAACCAACGCGACCGACGTTAGGAGTTTTCTTGGATTGGCTGGGTATTACCGGAAATTTGTGGAAGGATTCTCTAGAATCGCTGGACCGTTGACAAGCCTGACTAGGAAGGAGACGAAGTACGAATGGACCGATAAACATGAGGATGCATTTCGGGAATTGAAGGAGAGACTAACCTCAGCACCCGTACTTGCGATACCTAAGAGTGGTGAACAATTCATAATCTATAGTGATGCATCGCACCAAGGACTTGGTTGTGTGCTAATGCAAGAGGGGAAGGTCATCGCATACGGATCGAGACAATTGAAGCCGCATGAGAAGAACTATCCGACGCACGACTTAGAACTAGCCGCAATCGTGTTCGCCCTGAAGATTTGGAGACACTATTTGTATGGAGAAAAGTTCGACTTGTTCTCAGATCATAAGAGCTTAAGGTACCTATTCTCTCAGAAGGAGTTGAACATGCGACAACGGAGATGGATGGAACTACTCAAGGACTACGACTTCTCTTTGCAATACCACCCGGGTAAAGCAAATGTGGTAGCCGACGCTCTGAGCCGGAGGCCACGCCTTTTGGTTGCTTCGATTTTGATTAGAGAATGGCGAGCAATGGAGACGTTAGTCGAATTCGACCTTCGACCAGTGGAATCAGGAGAAGGACAACAGCTTGGATGTCTTATTGTACAACCGACTCTCATCAGCCGCATCTTGGAAGCTCAACAGTCGAACGAGGATTTAAAGTTATGGTTTGCCAAGATGTCCGCAAAGGAACCTGAGATATGGAGTATTAGTACGGACGGAGCACTAAGATGCAAAGGTAGACTCTGTGTGCCAAATGACGATGGACTCAGGAAGAACATTCTGGACGAAGCACACAAGTCAAGGATGACTATCCACCCAGGAGGAAACAAGATGTATAAGGACTTGAAGAGAAACTTCTGGTGGGAAGGAATGAAGCGAGAAGTGGCCGAGTATGTATCGCAATGTCTTATTTGCAAACAAGTGAAGGCAGAGCATCAGAAACCACCTGGACTCCTACAACCGCTACCGATTCCCCAATGGAAATGGGAGCACATCACCATGGATTTTGTGGTTGGGTTGCCGAAATCTCAACAAAACCACGACGCTATTTGGGTAATAGTGGATCGACTCACCAAGTCAGCACATTTTATCGCCTACAGCATGACGTACCCTATTGAAAGATTGAGTCGGATGTATCTACAGCAAGTAGTGCGACTGCACAGTGTACCTGTCTCAATAGTTTCAGATCGAGATTCACGCTTTACCGCAGAATTCTGGAAGAGCCTTCAGACAGCAATGGGAACTTCATTGAACTTGAGTTCAGCCTTTCATCCACAGACAGACGGTCAGACAGAACGAGTCAATCAAGTGATGGAAGATATGTTGCGAGCCTGTGTCATTGAATTCGAGAGTTCATGGGAGACGCATCTACCTTTGATCGAGTTTGCCTACAACAACAGCTACCACACGAGCATAGGGATGGCACCGTTTGAAGCTTTGTATGGAAGACCTTGCCGATCGCCGCTGTGTTGGGCCGAAGTCGGAGATACTCAACTACTTGGGCCCGAGATGATTCGAGAAACCAGCGAAAAGATCCAGATTGTACGAGAGAAGATGAAGACAGCACAATCCAGACACAAGAGCTATGCCGACAAACGACGGAAGGATCTAGAGTTGGCAGTTGGAGATCATGTACTACTTAAAGTCTCGCCAGTTCGAGGTATCGTCAGATTCGGACAGAAAAGAGGCAAGCTATCGCCGCGATTCATAGGACCGTTCGAGATCCTAGAACGTGTTGGGAAGGTTGCTTATCGACTTGCGTTGCCGCCGAAGATGTCAGGAGTGCACAACGTTTTCCACATCAGCATGTTGAGGAAATGTGCCCATAACCCAACACACGAGATCAGTTTTGAAGATATCGAGGTGAACGAGAACGTGACATACAATGAAGGACCAGTGCGTATTCTAGACCGAGGAGTGAAGAAGCTCAGAAACAAGGAGATTCCGCTAGTGAAGGTTCAGTGGAAGCACCACGACGAAGGAGAAGCTTCATGGGAGCTGGAGTCAGAAATGCGAGAGAAGTTTCCATTTTTGTTTTAACCTTGTTCGTTTCGGATTTCGGGGACGAAATCTTTTATGAGTGGTGGATGATGTAATACCCTGTATTTTTGTAATATATTATATAACTAGACCTTGTATATTTCTTTTAATACTTGTTTGAGCTTGGCCTTACCCTTGGTATAATTTGGATACCAATCGATTGACAAGTTTTCCAATCGATTGACTTGTTTTGGATACCAATCGATTGAACTTTATCTCAATCGATTGATTGTATCAATCGATTGACACTTATGTCAATCGATTGGAGGCAGCTGGGCAGATTCTTTTGCTCTGGCTGGGGAGAAGCCACGTGAACACTTCCCCTCTATATATACCAGCCCATTTTGGGCGGATTTCTGTTTACAGAAATCAGAGAGAGTGAGAGGGAGAGTTTGTGTGTGTTTATATATATATAAACACTCATATATATATACACACATATATACATATGTTTATTCACACACACACAGATGGACTGAAAGAAAAGAAAAGGAGAGAAGAGAAGGAGACCAGAAAGAAGGAGAAAGAGAAGGGAGAAGACAGAGAGCAGAGGAAGAGAGGAGGACCACCATTAGAGCTTCCAAAGCTCAAACACACATTCCCAAACACACCCTTAACGTCTAAGGTGAGTTCTAAACTCACTTGGTAACTTGATATTGATGTTAGAACATGTTTTGAATGAAGAAATGGAAGAGAAACTATGTATTCCCGTTTGTATGTTGCTGGGCAGTCTTCTCTGTGAAGAAGACGAAGTGTCAATCGATTGACACTTTATCAATCGATTGACATCTTTCATGTTCCAATCGATTGACACTTTATCAATCGATTGACATGGATTGTGATCCAATCGATTGAATCTTTGATCAATCGATTGACACTGCTTTTATACCAATCGATTGACATCTATACCAATCGATTGGCAGTTACAGCTTACTGTTTTACTTGTTTAGATAATGTGATAACTGTTTAGTTGTTTATTTACTGTTCAGTATTTTCCCAGCATGCCTTATTATTGTGATACAGACATGATAACGAGTTAATGCGGCGTAGGATCGTAGTAATAACAAGATTAATGGATAATGTTTATAATGTTAGATAACGGAATAGTTGTGAATCCTTTGGAGTTAACGTTCATTTCATTCAGAGTAGTCGGGCCACATTGGGATTGTCATGTATCGGAAATAGAGTTGGACTTAAGTAGGTTTGCTAAGATTCGGGAACCTTGCGTGGGCGGGCTTTGGTCGATCATATGTTCTTAAAAGCGGTAGACAGACGAAGGTGTCTATGACATGCGGTGAACCGGACCATTTGCCCTAAGATAGCCAGATGATCTAATCATATGTTCTTAAAAGCGGTAGACAGACGAAGGTGTCTATGACATGCGGTGGACCGTGATCACTGGTAGACGTCGTTAAGTCGTGGCATAGAATGATGTACTGTTGTTTAAAGCGTTATATCCCTGACATGCGGTGGACTGTGCATATGTTCTTAAAAGCGGGGGATGGACTAACGTGGTATCCATGACATGCGGTGGACTGTGCATATGTTCTTAAAAGCGGTGGATGAGCAATGGTGTGTTATAGAGTTGAACTACTGTCGAGTCTGTCTCCCCTATCTAGACGTGTTATCGGTCTTATAATGAGTAAAACATTAGTAATCGGATAATCGGTTTGATGTTAAGGAGTTACCCTTACAGAATTCTAATTTGGTTACGGCTTATAACTTGTAATAACTTCAATAGTTGATACCCTGTTAGTATCTAACTCACTCGGCTTTCATTAAGCTGACGGCGTTTATGCCGCTGGACATTTCTACGTTCCAGCGCATCCTGGTTATGACTATACAGGTGAAGGGCCTGCAGAAGAAGACTACTATGCCAGTGATGGAGTTCCTGTGGAGAATTTCCCCGACGGAGGTCAGACCGAAGAAGACTACTACGCAGAGGACTACCCTTATGCCAACTGAAGACTGGACTAGAATTATAGTTAATTGTCTTTACTGTTTTAGAACCTTTTTGTAGTCAGGCATATGTTGCCTTGGCATTTGTACTTCCGCTGCTCTATATTTTGATTCGAGACTCTGATATGTAATAGTTAGTAACTTTTGTTGACTTTATGTTACGTTGTGATCAGAACCTAGACTTCATTCCTGCTACACTATTACTTTTGTTGCTTAGTACTGCGTGGTGTGGACAATCATGTGACTTCACCCGTCATTTCCTATGGACCCATAAAGGAAATTTATTTTTCTCTATTTATGCCGTTCCGGGGCGTGACAGTATCCTTTGGACTATTGCTAATTATTTTGCCGTATTCTTGTAGATTTCCATGATCAATATGGTTGGGACACAGCTCATCCAGACCATCTAATGTACCGAGTTTATTTGATCGTCTATCCACTCAGAAACAAAACAAGGACGCCTTGGGAACCAGATACATCAGACAGTGACACTGATTAGTTTACTTTTGTGTAACACAGCGTGTAATAATCGCCTGTGTCTGTGTCTGTACTTTTACTTTTTATGTTTGCTTTTGTTAAAGCGACACAGTGTATAATAGTTGCTTGTGTCTGTACTTTTACTTTTACTGTCTGTACTTTTACTTTTGCTGTCTGTACTTTTACCTTTGCTTTTACGTTTACTTTTGATAAAGCGACACAGTGTATAATAGTATGTAATAGTCGCTCGTGTCTGTACTCTTGTACTCTTGCTTATTTACTGGTTGTTAATCCTTCTTGGCTCTATAAAAGGAGAGAGGAGCATCCATTTGAAGGCAGAGGTTTGGAAGTTGAATGAAGGTTTTGTTTGTTTTACCTTCTGTGTAATATATATCGATCCTATAACTCCTTTGTGTGTTTTACCTCCTGTGTGATTGCATATTGGTATCAGACCCAAGGGCGGACTAAGTTGGGCTATAGCTGATTCGAGGTGAAAAGTGCATATTCGTGGTGTATTACATGGTCCTTTATGCATACTTTTATCCCCAATGTCCCTACATTTAGGTGCATTCTAATAACAATGTTCTTTTTATTGTGTTATTGCTAAAACATATGCTTATGCGTTGTTTTATAGGTATTAGAATGTAAATCAATGAAGTGAAGCTAAAGAAAAGTGACTCTGGTAAAGAGAACAACAGAAGCAGCTGAGAAAACGCCATTTTTGACAATGAAGACTTCAGATTTGGAAGATTTTCCCAGAAATATGAAATGTAGAACTTTGAGTTACGGTCTAGTGGCCACAAACGGGAGGTCAATCCGAGGTTCGAGTGAAAAGTTATGGCCATTCTCCCATCGGTGTGCAGAGTTGTCAAAAATCAGAGATGTTCAAGGGCTTGAGGAGAGTTCAATCGATTAAGAGTTCAATCGATTGAACTTTATTTTCTCCCAAAAGTTGCGTAAACTCTACAGGAACCCTATAAAAAAGTTGTTTTGATGGCAAACGAAAGGAGGATGCTCTAGAACACGAAAAACAGCAGTTTTAGGGTAGTTTAGGTTGGTTTAGGAGTAGATTATGTTAGTTTTGATGTTCTTCTTCCTCTTTTCAATTGTTAAACTCAAGATTCAAGTTATTTACAAGTTTCGATCAGATTATTTTCAGGTTTTTCTTTCCTTTTATCTCTATTTGATTGTTTATTTCTACACTTGTTTATTCATGTATCCGTAGTTTAGACGTTGGGAATATGTGATGAATCATTGATTCCCAGCCTTTGCCATGCAATCTTTAGAAAACCTGGGCTCGATCAATCGAAGACATTTCGATCGATCAAACCAGAGCCATAGTCAAGCGATCGAAGACATTTCGATCGATTGAAGGATGATACTGTCCAATCGATCGAGAGCGCTTCGATCGATCGAACCTGTTGATTCCTGAGACGAAGACTTTCTGTTTTAGAAATCTATCATCAAATTGTCCCTATAACCTCAGTTTGTCACAACAGTTTTTAGAACTTAAAGCCTTAAGGCTATTTTCTTCAATGACTTTTGAAAACCACTTTGAATGCTAATACCATTTAGAGTGCAAATAGTAACCATTGTTTTAAACCGTCTTCTAAGTATTTTAAATCAACTGTGATGATGTAGTCCCAGTCATGTAA
Source organism: Hydrangea macrophylla (assembly GCA_033977485.1). NCBI lineage: Eukaryota > Viridiplantae > Streptophyta > Magnoliopsida > Cornales > Hydrangeaceae > Hydrangea > Hydrangea macrophylla. Next base: position 126,549,194 of record CM066991.1, on the reverse strand, counting down.
GGGCTATTGAATCTTACCTTTAGAAAAATACGTAATACTGAAGAGGATTGAACTCCATAAAACATTAATGATTATGCCTGGTAGATGGTTGGGATCAATGTGGATTCACGTGTTTCCAATACTTTTAATTTATTTATTTCATTAGTTATGTTTCTTTATACTTTAGTTTATTATTTAGTTTAATTTAATTAATTAGGATTTAATAGTATACTTCCGCTCCTAAAATTTTCTTTTCTTTTCTTTTTCTTTAGGTTGTAACTTAGTATATATTCTTCATATTCATCCCCTGTAGGATCGACCTGGACTTATCTAGTATTACTTGCACGATCACCTACACTTGGGTGTTGCACAAGAGCGCACAACTTTTTAGTCGTGTCAATAGCCCAGGGTAAACTTTTGAAATTTTATTTATTGAGTGCATTTTAGCCCATTGCTCTGTGAAGCCCTCCTATCCAGCCCACTCCTTGTTTGGGAAAAATCTAAAGGAAAGATAGACTCCATCTCCACACACACACACACACACACACACACACACACACACACACACACTCTCTCTCTCTCTCTATATATATATATATATATACAACTTATCTATGCACATCAATATATGCACACAGTCTTTGCTAAATTACGAGGGTTTCATCTTTCCATAGAAGCTCCAAATCTTGGCTCCGTAAGCCTAAGAGTTTTTGTGTCGTCCATAGAATGGTTTTCATCTTTTCCCCACCCATGAGACTGGTTGAATGCACAACCAACTACGAATGGGATGGAAACTATTAGTACTGGGCTTTCCTTAGCCTCACTTTTCATCATTTTTAAATATAATCTTATCTATGTGAAAGTTTTTGTTTAAAAAAAAATACTAATTTTTACTTTAATATTAGCCCACCCATTGAGAGTTTCTGGGTTTGCCCTTGCATGTGTGCTTGGCCCATTTATGCTTATATATATATATATATATATAAAGGCAACTTAAGTCATTTTGGCAAGTTCATGTTTAGAAGACAAGAGGGGTGTTAGGAAAGGTAGATTATGTGCCTCTTTGTCTCTACACTTCTACTACTCTCCAAAGAGTTCAAGCATTTCTGGACTGGTATTCTACTATTTTCAAATTCAATTCTTCTTCAATTTGTTGTTCGAAGGTATTTTTGACTTTGGTGGAGTTCGAAGAATTAGGTTTTGTACGACCTTGAAGTAAACATTATACTTGCTCACTTTTCCTTGGTTGTATTTTCTCAAGTTTAAGTTTGAGAAACCTCTTGTTCTCCATCTTTCATATCTAGTGGATTGTTCTTTAGTGCCAGGAGGTTTCTCCTTTCTTAGGAAGGCTTTTCCACATAAATTGATCTCTTGATTGTGTGTTACTGTGTTATCACTTGTCATTGCTTTTGTTTTGTTTTGTTTTTTTGTTTTGTTTTGTTTTTTATTTTATTTTATTTTGTGTTAGATATACTTTGCTGCATCATAACTTTTTTAACGAGGGAAGGCCTCTCAACAAAACTGTCAGTTACTATTTTCCTCATAATTTAGATTCATTTATATTTATATTTTCTTTTACTTTCTGCCGCAAAATCCATAAACCAAAACAAAGGCTTTAAAATATATCCACGTAAAACTTCTCACTGTGATCTTGGAATTTTATTACTAAAGAATGGTGAATACATCAATAGTCAAACAAAAATTTACATTTCTTTTCCTACAATAGTAATATTCTACTTTCATATCTCCCTCTTATGTCTATGAATTGATAGATGCCTGAATTTCTTCAAGTGTCTTTCCCTTGGTTACTGGTACTACTTCTGCCCCAAAAAGTACGGTGAGAGCGCAAAATCTAGCGTATAGCAAAAATGTTCCTGAAAACAAAGTCCAAAACATATGAAATCAGTTGCCAAACAATGCAAAGCTACTACTTCAATTTTCAATGATTTGTACTAAAAATTAGTATGTTTGGAGTTCTACTAACATATATAAATGTGCGTATGTATGGGTTTGCGTGCCAATTTTGAAATCAATTTCTCCAATTTCGGTATTTCTCTGTTTGTTCTGTCCTTTACGGTAATTGCATCGATGGTCAAATATCATAATATCCCTTTAGTATATCATAATCACTCGTACATGTGTACAACTACATAAGTACATATTGATTTGTTAGAGGCTAATTCTGTCTTTTAGACAATAGTTACATTCAAGTCAACTAATAATTACATTCGTATCAACTTTTGAAATTTTATTTAATATAATAATGAGAATTCAATCAATTTTGACTTAAGTATTTCAAGTTCAGTCAATTTTTTCAACTATAATTACAAATGACTTCATTAAAAAGTCAACAAAAATGGATGTTGTCTATCATATTTACATATAAGTCAATTTTTGTACGAAAAATTACAAAATTGTCATCTTTTGGCACAATATTTACATGTAGGTGGTTGTTTATCAAATTTACACATAGGTCATTTTTTTTAGGAACAATTACAGAATGGTCATCTTCTGGTACAATATTTACATATAGGTTAATAATAATTTGTAAATATTAATAAATATGTATATTTAATTTGTAAATATTACTCCCTCTGTCCCATATTAAGAGTCTTTGATGCCATTTTTTGATGTCCCATTTTAAGAGTCCTTTTTGAAAAGTCAATGTACTTTAATACACACTTTCCAAATTTGTCCTTTATTATATCCAACTCTTTCCTCTTTTTTTTTTTTTTTGATGTGACACTATAATTTTGAATTTCAAAAAGGGCAATATTGGAAAGTTGAAAATCTCACCAAAATCAAAGTTGTCCCCTTAATAAGTTGGAATCCCAAAAGACTCTAAATATGGGACGGAGGGAGTAATAAATATGTATATGCTAAAGTAATACAGTGCCTTGGCAGAATTGATTACATATTTATTAATTTCTCAAATGTTTTAACTTACAATGAAAATCACTTAGTTTCCATTGAAATACTTTCGATGGTACAACTGTCATAACATTTGAAAATTTAATGATAAATTTTATCTTCCCATTGTGTTATTTTCTTTGACTTTTATAATTGGACTACTTTTTAATTTTTAATTTTTGTTTTTTTCCCCTTTTATTGTGTATTATTGTCACCGGAATCAAGGGCTAGGATGTGTTGTACCATTTTAGCTACGTAATGTCATGCATTCCAAATTTTGTATCTCAAATGGTTCCTAAATACATGATAAATTAATAAATTAATGTCACATCAATTTATTGATGATAAAGTAATAAATTAATTTATTAAATTAGTAAATTAAATGATGAAATTGCATATCTAGCAATCTAATGATAATTAATTATGGAGAACAATTTTGCTCACCCAAACACCTAAATTGATCGAATAAGTGGGACCATCACTTTCCTTCATTAATTCATCCCATGACACTTATATATACATAGTTACTAACTAAGAGGCTGTTTGGGAGAACTTGTGCTTTTATGATTGCAATAACTTTTATCATAATAAAGATTAAGGCCAAAATTAACTGTGACAGTTGTAGCATTTGGTTAATGTATATGCAAAAGTTTCTATGATAGCATAATTGATTGCATACATATTTATTAAATTGTTAAATATTTTAATAGTTGTACCAGATTTAATTATAATGATAACCACTTAATTTTCATTAAAAATTACTTTCAGTGGTACAACTACCAAAACATTTGAGAACCAAATTTAGAATTAAAATGTGAAAATCTTAATTTTAAGAATTATACCATCAATTTAACTCCAAGGCACGTGCCATATACCACCTAGTAATTTATAAAACATGATCAGGTAAAATCTCGTTCTCATTTTCTATTGGTTTTTTATTAAGACCATCATTATGTTATTTGGCCAAAAAATCATGCTTTATCATTTTTTTCTTTGGATTGATGCGCGACACATACTTCTATGTCGAACTAGTTCTTTCGTGAACAGAACCAAACAGCCCCTTAGACATTATTTTCTTACTTGTGGAACTCCAGCTCATAAGAAAGTTGAAAGTGTAAGATACAGCTCAAACCCCCAACCAGTTAACCAGCACCACTAAACTTCCTGCTGCTCCCTTCACATGAATCCGGAAAATCTGTCGAGGAAAAAGAAAAGCATATGAAATTTAAAAAAAATTCTCGACTGAGTGTTTGGTTCCCAAGAAAAAGAGAAAAATGAGAAAAAGAAACTTTGAAATGTTTATTTCCCTAGTAAATAAAATTTGTGGTGTTTCAGAAACCAAGAAATGGAAAGTGTGCTAATCCAAGTTTTCTTTCTTTGCTTTTCTTCATTTGATGTACACAAACAATCAAATACTGTTCCCAGGGACGGAATCAGGAATTTGCCTTTGGGGGTGCCAAGTTACTATGTAGGCTATCTAACAATGACACATTGCCCGAGACGATTTTTTTGGTTCTATTTATACATGGGTATACTTTTTCTTTTTCCCTTATCAGTAAGACTACAAAATTACTATGTCAGGTTATTTTATACTGTTTGAGTTGTTGGGGAGGTGGGGCAGAGTTTGAGTTTATTATAATGAGTGATCTAATTGTACAGAGTAATGTTATTCTACCCAAATCTTTGTATCTCAAATGATTTTCAAATACATATGGTTGAAATTTAGAATTGAAAGAAAGCAATAAAATGATCTAAGGTAACTAAGGGTTAGCATATTTTTTTTGTTTGGGGTGCCAACAGACAACAAATAGGAGCAATAACACATATACATTTATATTAGTAAGAACATTTTACCACATGTGAGGGGTGCCAACAACATAGTTCCGCCCCTGACTGTTCCTATGTTTGTATCTATATTCACATCATTACAAAAAAGTGACATAATATGAAGATTGTAAGGTTATTAAAGTATGAATACATTTTTGCTCACTCTAAAATTGCTCACTCTCATCTCCTATTGGCTAATGCAGTAGGTCCCAATATTAAATGAGAATTAATTAATGGTGTAAAATACTGGTCCCACTACATTAGCCAATAAGAGAGGAGCGTGAGCAATTTTGGGGTAAGCAAAACTACACTCATTAAAGTACCTCAGACATTATCATCAAGGAACTGCTCCAATTCCAATGGAGAATGATGCTACATAAATCTGTTTCCATTGGAAAAGGTGTACATGAACGTACATTTTAACATTTGGGATCTGCTTGCATCACGAATTTAGTAAGCGAAAGGAAAGCGCTTTTTTTTGTTTGGTGAATAAGGAAAATAGGGAGAAAAGTAAATTAGAAATCTGAATCTTGTGGGTCACCTTCCCTTCTTTTTTAGAGTTCCTATTTTAGGTTAAAAAACTTTAATTTATGATGTTATTTAAGCATTAAGGAAAATATCAAAAAAAAAAAAAATTTCTTTTCGTTTTTCTTCTTTCCTCAAAACTCGCACCAAGCATAGCCTCAGGCTCAAAGTGATGCAATGCAATTTGCAAATGTCCATTTACCAGCACTTCAGAAATTGCCAATACGGGACCAGTTCAAGAAACAATTCTTGGCCATGATTACCAAAGAAAATGAAACAAGATCAGTCAGGAAAGAAAGAAAAAACATTAAAGAAACTTCTGCAATATTTTGTGATATACCTTGAGAAAGAAAGTTCCAGTGAGGAAGCACCCTGTGTCCCACTTGCAGACAGTCAAGACACCTTCAAATGCAAAAACCATATTCATTGGCCTTCTAAGATTTCTCATGGTAGTTTTACTTTTATTATTAAATGGTGTGGGCCCCTCTAACACTAGGCCAAAGGACCCAGCCCTAAAAAGCAAACCCCGGAATATTGACAGCAGCCAAGTCACCAGTATCAGATAAGACAAGCCCTAGCAGATAAAGAGTCAAAACTCAAGAAGTGTGAGTCTATAGTTCGTCCCAAACAAACCCATTCCAACTGGACCTATTTGGTTTTCATGATTTTAGTTTATAGCAAAAGTGCTAATAATTAGTAAGTACTGATCATAAGAAGTGGTCTTCTTCCAGATTTGTCCATCAATAGTGCTCCAACTGTCGTTATTGGAACCTATAAATCAACAAAATATAGATTGTATTAGATGCAAAATTCTGATTCATAGGGAATTCAATATGAAGTTTCTGAGAAATTTTGAAAAACCTGAATCAATGCATAAGCTACAGTTCCAATTTTTCCAGAAGAGAGTCCTGCAATTTAGAAAATTAAGGCTTGTGAGTTGTGACATAAAGCCTTTAAAAATTGTACACACACACACATACGGGTACACATACATATATATATGTATATATATGTATCTATGCAGATGGTCTCTGATTTACCAGCTGCTACAAAAGTTTGACTGGCGTAGAACCCTATTCCATTTATGCCCCCATTGTTGGAATGCTACAAGTCCAACTCCAATCTAAACAAATTCAATATGCTCAAAAGGATTTAGTGTCAACATAAGTCTAAAAAACCACTTTTAACTTAAAGACGTAATTTTTTTTTGTATGTAAAGTTGCGTACAATCACGAAACATATATACTTGCTATCAAACAAGTCCATTATTCTAGCTTTTGGAAGACTTTGAACAGTTTTATTAAATTTTTTTTTTTTTTTTTGGAAAAATGGTAAATTACGAAAAAGCGTCGTACCCCAGAATGTTATAATGTGCTCAAAGAACGTGATAGAACAGAAAGGGGCATAAACTGGGAAAAACGTCCAGAGTTTGCCCCAAAGCTAGCAAACAAAGCCAATAGGCTAAACAGGGCCCAAAAACAAAAAAAGACGATGAGACAGGGCACAACAACAATAGAAAGACTATCCTCGCTAACGATTTTTATGGCGACTTCCTTTGAAAATCATTTTAGCGTTCTTCTTCCTTTGTTTAGAGGAGGTGGCGCTCTCTTACATTAAGGAAACATCCTCAACTTCATCAATGTTCTCAACGGAGTCATCATCATCATCTACCACAATAGGGGAGATATAATCCGCTTCCCTGTCAACAACATGAGCCACAGAGGTGTGGCAAGAAGGCAAAGCCTCGTAACACACATCCCTTGTGGTGAGGGGGGTAGCTGCTGCTAAATTCCTTGAACGCTGACCAATATCTTCATCTACGTGGGATAGAGCTGAGAACATATTGCTCATTCTCTTGGGGGCAGCCATGGGGCCCTTTCCTTTGGGGGTTTGGGAAGGTTCAACAATCATTTTCCCCTTATCCTTTCTATTTACTACTTTCCAAATGCCAACTTCCTCTTTTTTCTTGTAGTTACTATGGTAAGTTGGAGTTGGCGGTTTCATCGCTTTAGTGCAATCATGTCCGAATTTGGAACACTTGGAACATCTAGTGGGAGTCCATTGATATTCCACATGGTTTTAGACAAGACCGACTCTCCATTACTATCATCATCCGTTGCAATGTTAAACTCAGTAATAAGTTCATGCTCCGCACTAACCTCAATACACACCCTAGCGTATGTGATGCATCTACGAGAAGCAGTAAAGCTATCAACACGCAAAGGTTTGCCGATAAAACTAGCGATAAAGGTTAGGCCTTTGGGATTCCAGTACTCCAAAGGAATTCCATAAAAGTTGACCCAAATAGGAATGGTCATAGCTTCCTTATCCAATTTGAGGTTTGGTTTCCACGACCTCAAAATGATGGGCTGCCCAGCAATGTGCCACGGCCCCCGTTCTAAAACTGCATCTCTTTTTTCAGAACTGGAAAAGGTAAAAAAGAAGAACCCAGAGTCTGTTGCAAGGGTGTCAACAAGACCTTCTTTAGCCCATAGCCTTTTAGTAGTAGACATGACGAGAGAGTAAGGTAGTTTCTTACCCATGAAGTGCCCCACCAGAGTGGTTTCCCATTCTTGTTTCCCTTCGTCTGCAAGAACTTGTGGAATTGTAAGAGTCAAGTTCTCATTCCTTGTTCCATGATCAATAAAATCCACATTAAACGTTGCAACTTTACCTGTGTCACACTCTCTTTACGGAGGCAGCTCACAAGCAGACACTCGATCCCCTGAATTGTGCGTAGGAGAATCCTTGGAAAACAAAGAAGCAAAAGAAACTTTACCTTGCGTCTGTAGAAAAGTACTAGGGTGGGGAAAAAGCTCAAAATGTTGCGCTAGATTCTTTTGGAGGTTGTCGACCTGCAGCTTTACAAGCATTTTCCAAATTTTGGACTTGGCCACCAACACTTGGCTGTAGGTGGGAAATTATAAAACTTTGGTTGGGACTATCATTGTTTATCACTTCAAGCATTAAATCAACATCAGTCGAACAAAGCACATTTGCAGCTGCAATATTTCGATCTCTAGCAGGCACACAGGAATCGGAACTGGACCCAAAAGAGATGGACTCTTTTGGATCTGCGCCCACCTCCTCCTCAGCTGTACCTGCAACCTTCATGGATTCTGGCACCCCATCATTGTGACTATGCTGTTTGACATTATAGTCATCAAGGGAATGAACTTTCGAACATCTCAATTGCTTCCACATATCACCGACAAACTGATCCGCAAATTGGTCTTTAGGTGGTCTTCAATATCTTGAGGATCGTCTAAGAACCCCCAGATTCGTGGAATCAATCATGGATCTTGCATCTCCACCGAAGGAATTTGAAGCTGCAGCTACTGCCTTCAGTTTAGTCAAGGAGAGTTTAGTGAGATGAGGAGATCTCTTATTCCTTCCTCTCTTCCCAATCTAGAGAGAAGGAAGAGCTTCTCTGGGGTCATATTTCCTTTAGCTTCTCATTTAGGCCTTCGGTCAAACACTTGAGCGGCCCAAGCAATGAAGACCTTCCCTTAAAGGTAAACACTTTTGTTAAGTTACCAACTACTCCAAAAGCTTAAGTTGTTAGAGAATGGGCCAACAATGTATATCAAGCTTCAAAACCCTCTCTCACGTGCAATCCCGACTTGCACGTGGAGAGCAAACAAACCAAACTCCATCATAGTGGGGAGACAAATAACAAAGTGCAAATATGCACAACAAAGCAGGGATGGAGAGTCGAACCCAGGACCTCTCACAAACAAGGCTCTAATATCATATTAATTTACCAACTACTTCAAAAGCTTAAGCTGTTAGAGAATGGGCCCAACAATGTACATCAACCTTCAACAACTTTCAAAGCCAAAGCAGCCTAATTGAATTGCTAGTTTGTGTGTAGCTAATATTCAGGAAGGGGCAAAAAATCAGGGGAAAATTAGTCATCAGCTGTGAAGGGGATGCTCATCATAAGGTCTACATATGATGTACATACTGGAAGGATATTGAAGCAGAAGTTCTTGGATCAGACTCAGATTCGTCTTCTAAGACTGAAACATAGTTCGATTCATGTGAATCGGTGGTCCAGTCGAGTTCGACCCACTCAGTACTGTACCTGCGAACCAATGGCAAAGGGTTCACGAACCAAAACCCCAAGCCCCCTATGGCATTCTAGCGTCTTAATTTCATTATATGCCTGTCAAGAAATCCAAAAAAGGATAAGAGTCAGTTATTATATATATATATATATATATGCATACGTATATACCGGTGTGTGACATGTAGAATTCAGTGCTACATATACTTGAATTTCAGCAGCTTCAGAAGAAACATCTGCATCGTTGCCACAAAGCCTACGTAATGCAACTTCAAATTCTTTCTCAAGGCCTACCGTTGCCTGCAAATATGAATTTTTAGTCTCATTAAAAAAAATCTCATTAAGAACCAGAATTGTGACAATTAAAGTCATATCATACGCTCACCAGCCATCTAGGGGACTCTGGGATAAAGAACAGACCCACCAGCAAGAAAATGCAGGAAGAAAACCTTCAAAATAGAAACAATTAATCAGTTTTTGACAACTTTTTTCAACTTTAACCATAAGTCACCATGAAAATTTCTACTTTTGCAGAATCAGAATTTACCAGTCAGAGCTAGTGATCCCCAAGTTATCACTGTACCCATCAAGAATACAATTGATGAGCCATTAACAATCATGAGCTGCAAAAAAAAAATGACAGTAAAGATTATATGTGAAAGCCATTTACTTATAATTCAACATTGTATTATACAAGTTAAATAGTTTTAAGTCTCTTACCTGATTTATTGTCGTGAGTCCTCCCCGAAGGTTCTTTGGGGCTATTTCAGCAATAAATACTGGAACCTGTTCATCCCAATTTACAATTTCTTAAAAAATTTGTGGAAAAAAACAATAATTAGGAGGGCTTCATGTTAACGTCTGTGGTTAAAAGAAGGGTCAAGGGCCTCGAGGCTCATACCATTGTAAATTTAGCCCCATTCACATGAAATTACATTACATTCCAACCACAAGCAAAGACATCGAGAGGTAATGAATGTGTGGCCACCACTCCAAGATTGGAGAGAATAAAGAGGTAGTGTATGAACGAGGACATATATGATTCCTTGGGTGGTATAAGGAAATAGCTTATCACAAGACACAAGGTAATATCAAGAGAGTTTATACATACGTAAGCACGGTGGCAATCAGAGCTTAGAGTTTAAACAATGGCCTGAATCATCTTCTAAGTGTAGCAGTTCAGTCATTCAAGTAATTTGAAAGTTTTAAATTTGGTAATTCCTGAAAGTTCTCTTCTAGTGCTTAGCCAAATTGAAGAATAATGAGACCTTCAACGAGTTTACACGCTTTTCGAAAAATAAGAGTGACTGTATTAACCTCAAAAATCAAAGAATGGCTCAAAAGCTTACTTGAGTTATTTGTCTCTGGTTTATGTCACTACAGTGTGTAGTCGTGCTCACTAGTCCGTTTCAGTTAAGTACATGGCTGTCACACGTGCTTTAGATGTGTTTGAAGTTTAACAAATACACCACAGTCTGTGACTCAGTCTGTTTCAGTTAAGTACATGGCTGTCACACATGCTTTAGATGTGTTTGAAGTTTAACAAATACACCACATTCTATGACTGAGGCGATAAACAACCTATGCGTATGTGTCACATACTAATGACATACAGGACTATTTTGTTCAAAAAAAATTTTAATTTTCAAAAAATTTCAAAAAAAAAATCTTAGAAATGGCCTCATTGGGACTTGTATGTGTAACAAAGTATGCATGCAGTGGAAGAATTAACGCCTAAAATGATACAGCTGACTATCCTCTACACCCACCCCCCAACTAGATACTTGCATTGTTCCCAATGTATGGACTATAAGGACAAAAAAGAGAGAAAGGGATAGCACCTGATGGATGATAAATTTCAAAGAACAGAAGAGAGATATCATATAGAAACATAATAGATCATCAGACAGCAATAGATATCGCAACACAGTCCATAGATATATAGCAAAAATAACAGTTAGCATCAAGACGAGTACAAAAGTAGTGAGCCATAAATATCAACATATACATCATCAGAGTGGCAAGGTACATCAGAATGACTATGTACGTCAATATCCAAAAATATACACGAACATCCAAAAGATAATAGTCAACCGATCTCCATATACAAGACTAAGACTATCAAAAATCTAAAAACATCTAAACAAATCTAGTCCTAATCAGTATCTCCCTCCACATCATCGCCAGCACCGACGTACTCATCTCCTGAATCGGATCCGGGGTCTTCTGCAGTCTCATGGATAGGACCTGACGTGCGGGGGAGTGTAGGCTCAACAGGTGCTGAAATAGAAGGATCGGCTACATTCCCTGCTGTCCAATAGCAGGATCCAAACCACCAGATAGATCAATGTCAGTAGGAGCAGTCTCTGATGGGTGGTCCTGTGCGTGCTCCGCAGACTCAGACTCAGATTTGACAGGGTGTAGAAATGGTGGGACATCAATACCATGCCGCGCTGTCAGATCATCCATCTGTCTCCCTATCCGTCCGACTAGGGCCTGTATAGTCCTCCTGACCCGTGTCTCCTCCGTCAACCGCCCATCTATAACATCCAGCTGACTCAGAATTTGTGACTGCTGCTGTAAGATCAATGTCAGCTGGTCTGAAACAGCAGTAGAGACTACAGGAGTATCGCGGCGGCGCTTTTGGCGCCGAGCTGTCTCAATGGGATCCTCCTCCTCCTCTACAGTCTCAGGCTGAGCTCTCTCAGATGTCGATGCCTCGGTCCTCTTCTTCTTCCTCTTCTTTACTTGTCCCTTAGACCGATTTTCTGATGACGCTCCGAACGGTCCTAACGTGGCCCCTCTCTCATCATCAGTATGTAGCCTGCGTATCATGGCCTCCTCACATAAACGATGCAATGCCCAGGCACTCCTCAAAGTCTCAATCATCGAGCTACTATAGAAAGCATTCATAGTATACTCGATATAACAACTAGCCAAGCAAACTGGCCTCCCTGTCCCAATAGCATACACAAGACGTGCTCTCCACTCATCTAGGGCGGCAGTGTATGTAGTCGGGAACATACAAGCAGTGACCGCTAGGAAAAGCATTAAGTACTTATCACTAAGATCTTCTTTCAAAATTTTGCCCTCAGAGAATTCTGTAACTGTGCCATTGGTAAGCTCGGCAGCAATCTGTGATAAGGTGGGACCTGCACCCTCTGCCTCGCCTATAGTGGGAAAGAAATGTTCAGGGACAAGAGTAATGCCCAGAGCCGCAGCAACCGTAGTGGGGCTGAACTCAATAGGTATACCCCGGATATAGCCGTGATAAGTAAATGGTCGACCAGGCGACATGATCATCGAGGCGCCTAACTCACGGATCCATGTAATATTGCACCTTTTAGGGCGCTTAAGCAAATCTACCCACCCCGTATATGATCGTAGCTGCCGTAGGAAGAATGGAAGAGTGCCCGTGTATTTAGTATCAAGGGGTCGCTCGATAAGGACTCTACGGCTTACAAAATAAACGTTGAACCATGCCCGGTCTTTATCAGAACGGAAGCCATGATCTGGAGCCGGATCAGTAGCGGCAATGGTCTTAGGTTTCTTCAACTTCTTCTCAGGTCTAGGCATGGTAGCAGAAATTGTAGGACCTGAAAAGAGTTGATAAGGAAGCGAGAACGAATCAGATTTATAGCAGACGTTTGTCACTGGTACCTTGTAAACGGTTGTACCAAGTAATCGATTACAAAGTACATAAGGGTCGATTATATTAGTCACTAGTACCTTGTAATGGGTTGTACCAAGTAATCGATTACAAGTACATGAGGGTCGATTGACTCGATTACTTGATCCCTATATCTGCAGAATGACTACTCAACCTTTTACAAACAAAAAAGAAAAAAAAAAAAAATTTAACAAATACTATGAATTTAGGAGTTGAAAGTTAGGTTAGCAGCAATTCGGACCTAGATAGAGCCGACAATGGAGGTTCTACAATGGTGGTTTTGGGTCATGAAAAACACGGAAAGATCAAGAATCAGACCAAGATCACTTCAATCAAGCAGACATATTTGCAAACATGCAAAATCGAAAGCCCTAGGTTAGTACAACTAACCTTGAGATCGATGGTCAAGGCCGAATATGGAGGAGAGGATGATGACGATGCAGTTGGTGGGGACGATGGCACAATGATGATGCGGATGAACCCTCCTTGTTGATGCATATGGGTATGTCGCCTGTTCCGGAGGTGTAGAAGGGATTTTGACATAGAATACATTTTTGCTAACCAAAATTGTTCATTATTTGCTCCTTCTCTCTCATTGGCAAATGTGTATTAGTCCATAAGAGAGGAGGGTGAGCAAAGATTGAGAAATTTTAGATGAGCAAAAATACACTCGTTGATATAATGAACTAACACTTCGTTTGGATTAAGAGAAATGGGGAGAAGAGAAGAGAAAGAGTACCACTTTCTCTCCAGTTATCTCGTTTGGTAATTTAAGTGGGGAGAGAAGAGAAGAGAAATGGAGAGAAAGCGGGGAGAAAGTGGAGAGAAAAGAGCCCAGTTTTGTTTCTCTCCAAATCGGAGAGATTCCGGAGAGAAAAGAAGAGAAACTTAATTAAATAATATGTAAAAGACAAATACGCCCCAATATATTATTATTCCATCTAACATGTATCCCTAATAGAGGACAAAAAAGTAAATTGGTTATAAGTACTTTCTTTTCTTTTCTCTTATGAAAGTTATCCAAACGAGAAAAAGTTATGTGTCTTTTCTTTTCTCTTCTCTCCTCTATTTTCTATCCAAACATGATGGAGAAAACTCAACTTTCTCTTCTCTTCTCTTCTCTTGATAAATTTCTTTTCTCTTCTCTCCACTTCTCTCAATCCAAACGAAGTGTAAGTGTCTGTTTCTAATTGATTATTTATCTATTTTAAACAGCTTTGGTAGCCCAACATGTTTATTAATCTCATTGATTTTAGCTAAAATATAAGTAAATTTGGTCAAAAAAAAAACAATTAGATCATAGGCAGCGTGAGGTGTTTTTTTTATCTATATGTTTATTCAATTCCACGATATATTAATCATCAGAATAAGCAGTCATACTAACCAATAACCTCGATCAAAATCGCGCAAAGCACAGACAAAGAGGCTGCAAGTAGCTCATTATCTTAGAGTAGAATATAAGAAAACGGAAGCACTAACGATCAACAGCCCAATAGCGAAGGAGGAAGCGAATGAGAGAGATATATAAAATTAAGTGTAAATTGTCCCTTACCTTTTTTTAACTGATACCTCATAAATTAAAAAACTCAACACACTGAAGTGCTGCGACAGGACTATTATATCCATGTTTTGTTGACAGGGAAAGCAACTGGTTAAATAGTCTATTTTAATAGATAGTTTCGGGACTATTAAAATCACATTTCCTATGGTATAACTTAGTCCCGCATATGGGGGACCATTCTTTTAAAAGTAATGTTATGTTTCTCAAATCCTAATCTCAAATTCACATCCCAAATGAGTGGCAGTGGACCTCACTGTATTTTGATTGAATGATATTGAAGTGATGTTTTGGCTAAAAATGAATTCACATCCCAAATTAGTGCTTAATTTCATAATTCTAACCAGAAAACTACTCTAGCAATATAAATCTGCAACTAACATTCATACTTAATGTAAACATAACAGAAACTAAGAGAAAATACTCTGTAAATGGAGTAGAAATCATAAGCAAGCTGCAACTAACAAGATGCCATTAAAATTAGAGAGGTAACTGACAAAATCATAAATATGGAGTTTAATCCATCATAGACTGAGTTGCAAACAATAAAGAATGATATAAATCATCTAAAAGCTATCATAATACACTGAAATCAAAGAGTAGTTGAATACAAACCTCATTTACCTACTAGACTGGCATGGGAATGACAAAACCCTAGCTAAGATCTGTCTGAATCTAAAGAAGATGAAGAACTTTGGATTTTCTGGTTGGAACATCCCTCTTACACCTTTGGGAAGTCGCATGATCCCTTGTCCTTTCAATTCTCTTGTATATAATGAAAATGAGAGGTCGCATAGGTACCAGTAAGCGATTACTGGTACCTATTCCCAGTAATCGATTAGTACAGGTAATCGGTTACAAGTACATGTTCCCAGTAACTGATTAGTACAAATAACTGATTATTGGCACCTATTCTTCACTTCTTTTTTTATTCTTCCTGCATCTCTTCTTCTAAACTTCACTTCTGTAAGGCAGTGCATCTCATAACCTGATATAACACAGAATTAAGCATGTTTATCATAAAAGCTCATTGTTATGAAAATGTACATAAACCTAGGGACTTAGGGGATAAAGTATGCACGATTTGACTCTTATGTGCTTATGAATATGCAACATTCAACGCTAATCAGATATATATATATATATATATCTTGGCAAGTTCATGTTAGAAGACAAGAGGTGTGTTTAGAAAGAAAGAATGCATACTAGATAGGGCTTGCTTACAAGGGTTTGAAGAAGAAGAGTTATGGCTCTTTGTCTCTACACTTCCACTATTCTCCACAGGGTTCTAGCATTTCCGGATTGGTGTTCTTAAATTAGGTTCTTCTTTAATTTGTTAGAAGGAGTTTTTCTTACTTTGATGAAGTTTTAGGAATTTGGTTTTGTACTCTCTTGAGGTAACATTATACTTGCTTACTTTCCTTGGTTGTATTTTCTCAAGTTTAAGTTTGATAGGCCTCTTGTACTCCAGCTTTCATACTTAGTGGATTGTTCTCAGGTGCCAAATGGTTTTTGTCACGCCCCAAACCCGACTCCAAAGAGCGTGACAACGCCGCACATTCGTAAGGTTGGACCCCACGAACGTGCAAGGCCAAACCAAGCATTCTAAAGAGAAAGTGAATGATCCAGCAATACTTCAATAAATTCCAAATTTAACAGTCACTAATTGTTCAAGTTCCAAACTTATAAAACTTTACAAAAATAAAATATTATCTCAAACTCTCCAACTTATTACATAACATCATATAAAGGAATTTCTAGTCAAATAATACTATTCAATCACCACCCTCTTGATCCTTCAGTCCACACAATGATTTCTTTCTACTAATCTGCATCTGAAAAATGGTAATAAGTCAGCTTGACAGCTCAGTAAGTAATCGCCACCCTTATCTATGGACCAAGCAAGTTAAATAATTTTACACAATTAAAAAAATATAAGAGTTTCCAAGAATTCTAATGGAGTAACTTGCAATAAGGAAACACAATTATCAAATTTGTAATCAATACATAAAGTCAACAGAGCCCAAAGTCAAATTGACTATGGTCACACATAACCCGTGTGACTGGGTCCAGAACAATATTCAATGTGTCATATATAATCCCTGTGACTGGGCCGATAGGTAGACTAGTTCCAATAATCATGCATGATACTAACGTATAATCCCTATTGGCGGGGCCCAGAGCATAGTCAAACTGAGAGTATCCATTAAATAATTTTTAGTAAATAACTGGATTCATAAAATTTCATTCATAGTTATAGAATAACTAGATATAACCCGTGCCTAAATGCACTACCGAACAATGCTCATCACTCATGCATTCGGCGAGCAACTTATTCTAGCCTTTCTAGGTGACTTCGACACCTAATATGATTACATGTGTGCTTTAACAACCAAGGTAGAAGAACATGATCTACTATTATTCCAAAATACCAGTCTTGACTCGTATGTAAGACTGAAAGTTAAATATTGAACTTATTGTGCTGAAAATTTTAAGCTATTTATTTATGTTTTGAACTAAAAAATTTGAGTAAGAAATTTTGAGAAAATTTTGAGTAGATTTTCATCTACTTTTTTAGTTAATTGGCGAGCCCAAAATACCGGTATGCTTTTCTTAATAAAGACATTATCGCACAATTTCTAAACATACGTTCGGCCATTAGCTAATGTTACATATATGCCTTCTTCACTTCATACAATTAGAAAAATATTGTAATTTTTTGTATGTTTTAGAAACAAATACATAAGAACATGATCCGCTAAACATGGTCTTGGAGTTTATTTTTGTATGTTAATCCACACGTGGCCTTAGAGTTTATTTTTTTTGTATTGTTGTGGCTTAGACACCATACACACATTGCCACACCTTAGCATGCATACACAGGCACATGCGCAACAACACACTGTCATTGGAAAAAAGTAATAGATAGTAATTGCAGCATGCATACACAGCCACATGCGCAACAACACTGTCATTAGAAAAAAAGTAATAGATAGTAATTGCGTAAATTACTCTATATCATTAAAATTGGAGTAAAAAAAATTATTTGACTTACACAATTTTGCGTTCCATTTAAATTAGTCATTTTATTTAGATCGTCATTTATTTTTTTTTGGTCAAAGATTTTCATTCAATGATTGGGAGTAATATGCGAAATTGACATTTATTAAATGTTTTTAAATTTACTTGACTTACACATTTTTTTTCTTTCTATTTACATTAGCCAATTTATTTTAGATATCCATTTATTTGATTTTATTTTGGCCAAATATTTCCATTTAATGATTAGAGCACTTTACATAACTGCCATTTGTTATGTAAATATACACGAAAATGAATACATACATGTAATTACGCAAGTTACACATATATGCTTTCCATTTCAGTTTAAAAAGTAGTATTTATGAATTTCATTCTATAAATGGTAATTGTGTAAATTACTCTAAAACATTAAACTTAGAGCAAAAAGTTATTTGACTATACACATTTTTTCTTTCCATTTAATTTAGCCGTTTAATTTTGGATTTCCATTTTTTTTTGGGTCAAAGATTCCATTTAATGATTTGGAATAATTTATGCAATTTTTAGGGTTAGTGCGTTAGGTAGCTCGACAGCCAGCAAGTAAAAAAAAAAAAAAAACGTCGGATCCTTATGATGTGAATCCAAATATGAATACTCGTGTAAATGCTAGGGCGTTCCCTTTAAGCGACGTGTTGCGCCTGCCTTCGGGTGTTTCGAAAAATGTGCAAAGGGCGCCGCATCGACGCCCGGGTGCGGTGTTAAATAAGCAAGGGTTCCCGCGCTCATCTAGGCCACCGCGGGTAAAGAAGCTAGTCCAGAACTATAGGCTTAAGTTAGCAACTTGGAATATAGGAACCTTAACAAGTAAAGCTATGGAACTAGTAAACACTATGATTAGAAGGAAGGTTAATGTAGTATGTTTACTAGAAACAAAGTGGGTTGGACAGAAAGCTAAGGAGGTAGAAAAGACCGGGTATAAGATATTCTATACAGGGAAAGATAGGCATAGAAATGGTGTCGGAATCGTGGTTGACAAGAACCTCAAGGATAAAGTTGTGACAGTCACGAGGAAAGGAGACAGAATATTGCTTATCAAACTGGTAGTTGGAGTGGATATAATTAATGTGATTAGTTCATACGCGCCCCAAGTAGGATTGGACGATCACACTAAAAGACAATTTTGGGATGAGTTGGACGCTTTAATGCAAGAAATACCGGGAGGAGAGAAGATAATTGTAGGTAGAAATTTTAATGGCCATGTAGGCAAAGATAGAACTGGATATGAGAGGGTGCATGGGGGGTATGGTTTTGGAGATCAGAATGAGGTAGGGGTGAGTATTTTAGATTTCGCTGTAGCATATGATCTTGTAGTAGCAAACACCTTTTTCAAAAAGAGGGAAGATGTCACACCCCTAACCCGCCCCCACGGATTAGGACACGTGTAACAAGACTATATGCACCCAAAATACACTCATAAGTAAGAACCATGTTAGTTATGAAGGTAAAACATGATTTGAAGTAGTTTAAAACTACTATGCTGAGATAAAATAGCCCAAGGGCAAAATGGTCATTAATAAAATATGACAAAATTTTACATCAAAAGATATCTCTTTGAGTTCCGGTTCCAATTCAAAAAACGACGCATGAATTCGAATTTTCTACAAAGAGTTATGCCCGTTTCCGTAAAAGGCGACGAAAAATACCTTTGAAATCACTGTCTTGTGCAGAGGGGCATTCGACCGGTCGAGCGGGTCAATTCGACCGGTCCAGATACCCTCTGAACCATATTTTCCCCCATTTAACATTCTAAGAAGTCCCCAAACACACAAGTCACTTGGGGTTACTTCCCAACCAACTTAGAACTACCGAAAAGTGCACAAAAGCACCGAAACTCATCAAATCATGCAACCGTTGGAAGATTTCAATTCATTCCAACCAAATTCAAGCATGTAACGAACTTAAGTTCTTTCCAAGAACTAGCATAAACATGAAAACAAATTGAGGAGGAGTTTGAAGCTTTATTAAACAAGCTTGAGCCAAATAACACTAGTATAACTAGTGCCAATTAGGAAATTCCGCAGAAAATACTTGTCAACCTTTATAATTGAAAGTAAAGTTTTTGTAGGTCAATGGGACCTCAAAGGTACCCTCTTGGCCTTTTAAAAGTTAAAACACAACATGGTAACACTTAGCATTAAAGGACTAGCAGTGGGTTTTTCGACCGGTCGAACGGGTCCCTTCGACCGGTCGAAAGCCCTTCTGCAGAACCATTTCTGCAGCAGCAACTTTCAACCTGCTCACACGAGATTTTGAAGCTAAAACTCACCCAAACACTTTTGAAAGCTTACAAAACCTCTTGAACATAACTCAAATACACCTTGGAATACTTTTAAACTCTTTACACTAGTACCCAAGCTCAATTGAGTCAAAATAAGCCATACAAGCCCAAACCTTGGATAAACTAGGATGAACATAGAATTTTGTTGGAAGAGAGTTCAAAACTTCACATATAACTTGGTTACAAGCGTAACTTGTCCAAAACTAGTTGCGACATACACCCGGACTTGCCGGAATGATCCAACTTAACTACCACACCAAATCCATAGTTTTAACATAAGGAATTACATAAGTTCCTCTAAGGTTAACCCCAACTTTCACACTAAAACATTATAACTTAATTATCACAAGTCCAAACCATAATTTACATCATATTATGCGATTGTAAACACGTGCACGTAAGTCCTAGCCTTGCCCCAGTCCAAACTCGTTTCACCTCCTCTCCGAGCCTTGCTCCGAACCTGCGGTGGTTGTTATGTACCACAACAGAAATAGGAAAACGGTTTTCTTAAGCATTTCGCTTAATGAATTAACTAACATGCTAATGATGTCATGAACATGTGTAATGCGACAATTTAAGCACATAAACATATGTAATCGCAGAATTCATGGGCTAATGGTTCACTCCGACCCGAAGACCATTCCCTTGGTCCCGCAGCCACTTCTATTCCTTGGACATCCGTTCTTAAAGCGGATTTCTTCCTCTTCTCCTCCCTTATTTCACCATAATGAACCATTATTCCCAATCATTCATTGACCACTTAACACATAAGCACATAGTCACATAATCATGAATATTTCTTTACCAAATCAACATGTGATTCTAACTTTAACATGAATTTGACTACTAAATCCAGAATTATTATTTCTAACTAGAAATTGAAGCACATAACATGAACCACATCAAGGCTTTAGTTAGAAAACTCACCTTATACACAGATTTTACTCAATTTACACCTAGAAGATGCTGAATTTCACCAATTTAAGCTCAATTTCCTCACCAAGTAAATCCTACAAGAATTTCGGTAGACGGTGTCTCACCGTTTAATACGAGATACCAAAATCCAGCAATTAAAACATAAATTAAAGGCATAGGAATGATCGTCTCACCTCCACGAGTCCAAAAGTGGTCTCGGATCGTAAATCTGACGAACGGCGGCGACGGAACGGCGGAATTACGGCGTCGGAGTTACGGAATCTCGTCGCCTCCCTCCGAGCTCTCTCTTTTCCTTTGATTTTCTGTCTAATTTTGAGAGTATGCTCACCCTCTTGACACACATGCATTATATGCAATGTGTTGTCAACACATTTTTGCCCCTTTTGCATTTACACCCCCCAAATTTCTTAGGTTCTTATTATGAAACCCCCAAACATTCCATTAACTATCCAATTATCTAATGGGTGTTTGTCTAAGTTTCGTATGAGTCCCAATGCGGGTCCCATCTATCTTGTGAAATTGCTATCGCACCTACTGATTATGAACTTTTTCAGTTATACCCTTATGGAAGTGTTTAAACTAACTCCAAATGCTAAACATATATCAACATATAATATGAAAGCATTTAAACAAATATTCGTATAATCACGTAAAAATGCATTTAATCATTTAAAATGCAATTTACCAATTTACCCTTTGTTGGGTTCCATTTCAATACTTGTCCCACCTCACTGGGGACTTTTCCATGGGCGAGTCCAAGCCTCTCCTTAACCCATTTTATACACTAATTACGTAAATTAATGCATATTAACACAATAATCAACCCGTTCTCCGGGTACGGGTGTTACATTTCTCCCTCCCTAAAAAGAAGTTTGGTCCCCAAACTTACTCTTACCTCAAGTGTCGAATAAGTGCGGGTACTTGGCTCGGATTTCATCCTCCCACTCCCAAGTAGCTTCTTCAATTGAATGGCTACGCCATTGAACCATTACAAGTGGTATTACCTTGGTTCTTAACACTTGATCCTTTCTATCAAGGATTTGCACTGGATGCTCCACATAGGTCATATCCTCTCGAATCTCCAATGGCTCTGGAATAATAACATGTTCTGGATCCGATATATAACGTCGAAGCATCGACACGTGGAACACATTATGAACATTCGCCAATTCTTGTGGTAATTCTAACCGATAAGCTAATGGTCCCACCCGATCAAGAATTAAGTAAGGTCCAACATATCTTGGACTCAGTTTACCTCGCTTACCAAACCGTGCTATGCCTTTTGAAGGCGACACTTTTAGGAAAACATACTCACCTACCTCGAACTCCAACGGTCTTCTACCCGTATCTGCATAACTTTTATAACGACTCTGAGCTGTTTGCAACCGTTGTTTAATCAATCTAATCTTGTCGGTTGTGATTTGTACTATCTCTGGCCCCAAAAGTTGTTTCTCACCAACTTCTGTCCAACAAACTGGTGATCTACACTTTCTCCCATATAATGCTTCATAAGGTGCCATTCCAATACTAGTTTGAAAACTGTTATTGTAAGAGAATTCAATTAAAGGCAGGTGGGTCTCCCAATCAGCCTTGAAATCCATTACACATACTCTTAACATATCCTCCAAAATCTGAATCACTCTCTCGGATTGGCCATCAGTCTGGGGATGAAACGCGGTACTGAAATGTAAAGCTGTCCCCATAGCATTCTGTAAACTCTCCCAAAATCTTGACACGAAACAAGTATCACGGTCCGACACTATCGATACTGGTACCCCGTGAAGTCTAACAACTTCTCTTATATAAATCTCTGCTAGCTTTGATGGATTCTTGGTCTTAATTGGCAAGAAATGGGCTGATTTAGTCAATCGGTCTACGATGACCCAAATGCTATCATTCGACTTTTGAGATCTTGGAAATCCCGAGACAAAGTCCATCGTGATATGCTCCCACTTCCATTCTGGTATCTCTAACGGATGTAGTTCTCCCCCGGGTCGTTGATGTTCCATTTTTACCTTTTGGCAAGTCATACATTTAGAAACAAATTCTGCTACTTCTCGTTTCATACCACTCCACCAATAAATCTCCCGTCGGTCTCTGTACATTTTGGTGCTACCCGGATGTACTGAATATCTGCTATTATGAGCTTCTTCCATAACTCTATCTCTCAAATTTCCAACCTTAGGAACACATAATCGATTGATGTATTTCAGAACACCGTCTTGAAAGCTAAACTCTAGCCTTCTACCCTCAGGCAGCTCATCTATAATTTTCTTGAATTCTGGGTCTAAAAGTTGATTAGATTTAATTTCACCAATAAGACTCGGCTGTGCCACGATTGCAGCCATTAAACCACCCTTAACTTTAGGAATTACTTCAAGGTTCAATTGTTCAAATTCTTTCATCAACTTTTCTTGTCCAGTCAAAGTACAGGCTAAGTTTTCTGATGACTTTCGACTCAAGGCATCGACAACTACATTGGCCTTTCCCGGGTGATATTGAATCTTCAAGTCATAATCTTTCATAAGCTCCAACCACCTTCTTTGTCTCATATTTAGGTCCCTCTGAGTAAATAGATATTTCAGACTTTTATGATCGGTGAAGATTTCACAAGTCTCCCCGTATAGGTAATGTCTCCAAATCTTTAAGGCAAAAATTACCGCTGCTAATTCCAAATCATGGGTCAGGTAGTTCTTCTCGTGAGATCTCAACTGTCGCGAAGCATAAGCTATCACCTTGTCATCTTGTGTCAGAACACATCCCAACCCCTGGTGAGAAGCATCACTATAAATTTTGAATTTCCCAGTACTTTTTGGAATTGCAAGTATCGGTGCCGTTGTCAACTTCTTCTTTAACGTTATAAAACAATCCTCACACTCCTTATTCCACTCAAACGGTACATCCTTCCTCATCAGCCTTGTCATTGGAGTTGCAATTCTAGAAAAGTCTTTAACAAATCTTCTATAATATCCAGCTAACCCCAAAAAGCTTCGAATCTCTGACACATTTGTCGGTTTTGACCAATTCATAACGGCTTCAATCTTCTGCGGATCTACTGAGATACCTTCCTTAGAGATCACGTGTCCTAAGAATGTGACACTTGTCAACCAAAACTCACTTTTTTTTAACTTTCCAAATAATTGCTTTTCCCGAAGTCGTTGTAAAACTAGTCTCAAGTGTCGTTCATGCTCTTCCGGACTCTTAGAATAAATGAGAATGTCATCAATGAATACAATAACGAACTCATCCAAATATGATTTGAATACACGGTTCATCAAATCCATGAAGGCGGCTGGCGCATTAGTAACCCCAAACGGCATCACCAGGAATTCATAGTGTCCGTATCGGGTCCTAAAGGCTGTCTTTTCTACATCTTCTGCTTTAACTTTCAATTGGTGATATCCAGATCTCAAGTCAACCTTTGAAAACACCTGAGCCCCTTGAAGCTGATCAAATAAGTCATCAATACGCGGCAATGGATACTTATTCTTGATCGTTACTTTGTTGATTTCGCGGTAGTCAATACACATCCGCATTGTCCCATCTTTTTTCTTCACAAATAACACAGGTGCACCCCACGGAGACACACTAGGCTGAATAAAACCCTTGTCTAATAACTCTTGCAATTGAATCTTTAACTCTTTCAACTCAATTGGTGCCATTCGATATAGTGCTCGTGAAATAGGTTGTGTCCCTGGCATAATATCAATACTAAACTCAATTTCTCGCTCAATCAACACACTAGGAAACTCCTCTGGGAATACATCCGGAAATTCCCTGACTATCGGAATATCTTCAAGTTTAGGACCATCATCCCTGGTATCAAGAATACTACACAAGAACCCATGACAACCCTTCTTTAACAAACGATAAGCTTCAATAGCTGACACGATATACGGTGGTGATACCACACCCTTGCCTTGGAAATAAAATACCTCTTGATCTGGAATACGAAAGACTACCCATTTATTGTTACAATCTATATTCGCATGGTTAGCCGCTAACCAATCCATCCCCAATATAACATCGAAGTGTTGAATCACTAACGGTACCAAATCAACAGTTAACCCCTTACCGTTAATATTTATTCCACATCCTCTAAACACCCCTGAACTAACCAGCGGAGCTCCTAATGGTATCGCAATAGATAAATCATAATCTAGAAATTCTAGTGGTTTATCTAAATGTTTAGCGAAATGGTGTGATACGAATGAATGTGTGGATCCCGAATCGACAAGTACATTTGCTAAGTGTGAGCAAATGGGAACCATACCTGAGACAACGGTATCGGCAGAAGCATTCTCTCCCGGCCTGAGCTGAAATGATCGCGCCTGCCGTTGTTCCCTCCTCGGGGGTTGCTGAGTAGACCTTGGTGTGGTGGCACTAGCTGCGGAAGAACCTGAGCCTGAAGTTCCTTGACGTTTGGTAGAACAATCTCTAGCTTGGTGCCCTAACTCTTTACAGATAAAACATCGACCTCTCATATCCAAGTTTTGGTTCGGACAATTTCTTGCTATATGCCCCGGTTGTCGGCATAGATTACACGTGTTCGCATTTGGGAGTTGATTACATCGTCCCCAATGAAACTTCTGACAAGTTTGACACCTCGGCTTATTTCCACTAGAACCACTGCCACTACTCGCTGATGACCCTCCAAAACCCTGCCTCTTTGCACTACCTTGACCACTGAACTGACTTGATCCCGGTCGTTTACTTTGTTGACTTGACGGTGGTGGCATGTTTGAAGCATACCCGAGGTCTCTTTCAGCTATAGAGGCAATATCTAATGCCTTTGCAAACGTCTCTGGTCGGAACACGGTCACTCGTCCCCGAATATCACTTCGAAGGCCTGCCACAAATTTCCTTGCTTTCACCTTTTCACTGGTTATCATATCCCCCGTAAACCTTCCCAAACTCGTAAATTGTGTCGAATATTCGCGAACTGACTTTCCCCCTTGCACCAACTCCATAAACTCTTGAGCCTTTTGATCCCCAAATGATTCTGGAAAGTATTGTTCATTAAATATCTCTAGAAAGTGATCCCATATAGTCGGTTGATTCAGACCCAGCTTAGTTCGCCACCAATATTGTGCCTCATCTTTTAACGTGTCAGCGGCAAACAACACTTTTTGTTCCTCTGTACATGGTAACACCCTAAAGATTTTCTCCATATCAGAAATCCAAAAGTTTGCCTTCATTGGATCGGCTTCCCCACGGAATATTGTTGGCTTCTGTTTATGAAATTTTGAGATGGTAACAATTTCCTCCTTCGGATTTGGATTCGGTTGTACCAGTCTTTCCTCGACCACATGAGTTTCAGCCACTCGAACCAATCCCTCAATTGCTCTTTCAACTTGTTCTATTCGATTTGAGGTGTCACCTCCAGACATAATGCCTGGCACCCACATTATTACACACACATACACGTTACTTTAAATAATTCAATAACATGCTAATTAACATTAAAAGCATGCTAAGTAAACGTGTATGCATGTTCATGCAACTATATGTTGTTGTGTGCACACTACGCGTCGTACGTCTTTCGTCCCAAAGGCTCTAAACTATTGCTCTGATACCAAAAACTGTCACACCCCTAACCCGCCCCCACGGATTAGGACACGTGTAACAAGACTATATGCACCCAAAATACACTCATAAGTAAGAACCATGTTAGTTATGAAGGTAAAACATGATTTGAAGTAGTTTAAAACTACTATGCTGAGATAAAATAGCCCAAGGGCAAAATGGTCATTAATAAAATATGACAAAATTTTACATCAAAAGATATCTCTTTGAGTTCCGGTTCCAATTCAAAAAACGACGCATGAATTCGAATTTTCTACAAAGAGTTATGCCCGTTTCCGTAAAAGGCGACGAAAAATACCTTTGAAATCACTGTCTTGTGCAGAGGGGCATTCGACCGGTCGAGCGGGTCAATTCGACCGGTCCAGATACCCTCTGAACCATATTTTCCCCCATTTAACATTCTAAGAAGTCCCCAAACACACAAGTCACTTGGGGTTACTTCCCAACCAACTTAGAACTACCGAAAAGTGCACAAAAGCACCGAAACTCATCAAATCATGCAACCGTTGGAAGATTTCAATTCATTCCAACCAAATTCAAGCATGTAACGAACTTAAGTTCTTTCCAAGAACTAGCATAAACATGAAAACAAATTGAGGAGGAGTTTGAAGCTTTATTAAACAAGCTTGAGCCAAATAACACTAGTATAACTAGTGCCAATTAGGAAATTCCGCAGAAAATACTTGTCAACCTTTATAATTGAAAGTAAAGTTTTTGTAGGTCAATGGGACCTCAAAGGTACCCTCTTGGCCTTTTAAAAGTTAAAACACAACATGGTAACACTTAGCATTAAAGGACTAGCAGTGGGTTTTTCGACCGGTCGAACGGGTCCCTTCGACCGGTCGAAAGCCCTTCTGCAGAACCATTTCTGCAGCAGCAACTTTCAACCTGCTCACACGAGATTTTGAAGCTAAAACTCACCCAAACACTTTTGAAAGCTTACAAAACCTCTTGAACATAACTCAAATACACCTTGGAATACTTTTAAACTCTTTACACTAGTACCCAAGCTCAATTGAGTCAAAATAAGCCATACAAGCCCAAACCTTGGATAAACTAGGATGAACATAGAATTTTGTTGGAAGAGAGTTCAAAACTTCACATATAACTTGGTTACAAGCGTAACTTGTCCAAAACTAGTTGCGACATACACCCGGACTTGCCGGAATGGTCCAACTTAACTACCACACCAAATCCATAGTTTTAACATAAGGAATTACATAAGTTCCTCTAAGGTTAACCCCAACTTTCACACTAAAACATTATAACTTAATTATCATAAGTCCAAACCATAATTTACATCATATTATGCGATTGTAAACACGTGCACGTAAGTCCTAGCCTTGCCCCAGTCCAAACTCGTTTCACCTCCTCTCCGAGCCTTGCTCCGAACCTGCGGTGGTTGTTATGTACCACAACAGAAATAGGAAAACGGTTTTCTTAAGCATTTCGCTTAGTGAATTAACTAACATGCTAATGATGTCATGAACATGTGTAATGCGACAATTTAAGCACATAAACATATGTAATCGCAGAATTCATGGGCTAATGGTTCACTCCGACCCGAAGACCATTCCCTTGGTCCCGCAGCCACTTCTATTCCTTGGACATCCGTTCTTAAAGCGGATTTCTTCCTCTTCTCCTCCCTTATTTCACCATAATGAACCATTATTCCCAATCATTCATTGACCACTTAACACATAAGCACATAGTCACATAATCATGAATATTTCTTTACCAAATCAACATGTGATTCTAACTTTAACATGAATTTGACTACTAAATCCAGAATTATTATTTCTAACTAGAAATTGAAGCACATAACATGAACCACATCAAGGCTTTAGTTAGAAAACTCACCTTATACACAGATTTTACTCAATTTACACCTAGAAGATGCTGAATTTCACCAATTTAAGCTCAATTTCCTCACCAAGTAAATCCTACAAGAATTTCGGTAGACGGTGTCTCACCGTTTAATACGAGATACCAAAATCCAGCAATTAAAACATAAATTAAAGGCATAGGAATGATCGTCTCACCTCCACGAGTCCAAAAGTGGTCTCGGATCGTAAATCCGACGAACGACGGCGACGGAACGGCGGAATTACGGCGTCGGAGTTACGGAATCTCGTCGCCTCCCTCCGAGCTCTCTCTTTTCCTTTGATTTTCTGTCTAATTTTGAGAGTATGCTCACCCTCTTGACACACATGCATTATATGCAATGTGTTGTCAACACATTTTTGCCCCTTTTGCATTTACACCCCCCAAATTTCTTAGGTTCTTATTATGAAACCCCCAAACATTCCATTAACTATCCAATTATCTAATGGGTGTTTGTCTAAGTTTCGTATGAGTCCCAATGCGGGTCCCATCTATCTTGTGAAATTGCTATCGCACCTACTGATTATGAACTTTTTCAGTTATACCCTTATGGAAGTGTTTAAACTAACTCCAAATGCTAAACATATATCAACATATAATATGAAAGCATTTAAACAAATATTCGTATAATCACGTAAAAATGCATTTAATCATTTAAAATGCAATTTACCAATTTACCCTTTGTTGGGTTCCATTTCAATACTTGTCCCACCTCACTGGGGACTTTTCCATGGGCGAGTCCAAGCCTCTCCTTAACCCATTTTATACACTAATTACGTAAATTAATGCATATTAACACAATAATCAACCCGTTCTCCGGGTACGGGTGTTACAGAAGAACACTTGATAACCTTTAAGAGTGGATCTAATAGAAGCCAGATCGATTTGTTCCTTGTGAGAAAGGCAGTTCGCTTAGCATGTAAAGACTGTAAGGTCATCCCAGGAGAGAGTTTAACATCTCAACATAGATTTACTATTTTAGATATCCATATAAAAGGACAATGTCGTACTAGAAAAGATCCTATAAATCCGCGAACCAGGTGGTGGAACCTTAAAGGCGAGAAACTAGCAATATTCCAAGAGAGAGTGTATATAGAAGCACCTTGGAATTTGGAAGATGGAAGCAATACTATATGGGATAGAATGGCAGGGTGCATCACGAGAATATCGAAGGAGGTCCTCTGAGAGTCAAAGGGAAGAGGGTTAGCTTCTAAAGATACTTGGTGGTGGAATGAAGAGGTACAAGTTGCAGTAAAAACCAAAAAGGATTGCTTTAAGAAGTGGCAAAATGATAGAAGTGAGGAACACTTCAAAAGCTATAAATGTGCAAATAAGGAGGTTAAAAGGATAGTTAGAGTTGCTAAAATGGAAGCCTATGACGCCTTCTACACCAAACTAGACACTAGAGAGGGAGAAAAATGTATTTATAAGCTTGCTAAGTCGAGAGAAAGGAAAACAAGAGACATTAATCAGGTTAAGTGTATAAAAAGCGATGACTCTAGGGTATTAGTGATCAACGAAGAGATTAAGGAAAGGTGGAAGAGCTATTTTGAGAAGTTGCTGAATGAAAAATATATGGATAACACAATGGAAGAATAATCTGGAAGTTACGATGAAACTAGAGAATACAGATTCTATCGGAGAATAAGGAAGTTTGAGGTGGAATTTGCTTTGAAGAAGATGAAACCCAACAAGGCCTTAGGACCAGATGGGATCCCCATTGAGGTTTGGAAATGCTTGGGAGATGTGGGGGCATCTTGGCTTACAAAAGTTTTTAATAGGATTTTAATGACTAGAAAAATGCCTGATGAGTGGAGGAAGAGCATCTTAGTGCCTATATATAAGAGTAAAGGAGATGTACAACAATGCAACAACTATAGAGGTATTAAGTTGATGAGCCATACTATGAAGTTATGGGAGAGAGTGATGGAGCATCGCTTAAGAGGCGCAACATCAGTGTCAGAAAATCAGTTTGGATTTATGCTTGGGAGATCAACTATGGAAGCAATTTATTTACTTAGAAGACTAATGGAAAAGTATAGAGAGAAGAAAAAAGATCAACATATGGTTTTTATTGATTTAGAGAAAGCTTATGATAGAGTGCCTAGAGATTTAATTTGGTGGGTGCTAGAGAAGAAAGGAGTGACCAAGGGTTATATTGACGTGGTGAAGGATATGCATGATGAAGCGGTTACTACAATTAGATCACCAGCCGGAGAAACAAGCGAATTCCCAATTACCGTAGGCCTGCACCAGGGGTCGGCCATGAGCACTTATTTGTTCGCCCTAATTATGGATGAATTGACTAGACACATTCAAGATGAGGTCCCATGGTGTATGTTGTTCGCAGATGACATTGTCTTAATTGATGAGACTAAAAGGGGACTCAACACTAAACTAGAAGCTTGGAGAGAAGCACTGGAGACTAAGGGGCTAAAGATAAGTAGGACGAAAACAGAATATATGGAATGTACTTTTAGCAATAGTGGAAGTAGAGACAACGAAGCAGTGAAGATCGAAGATCAGGAGATCCCAAAGAGGGAACACTTTCGCTATCTAGGTTCAATGATCAGTAGAGACGGAAAGATTGGTGATGACGTGACCCATATAATTAAAGTGGGCTGGCTTAAGTGGAGGAGTGCTTCTGGAGTACTATGTGATCGGAGAATACCAGCAAAGTGAGTGTAGCGGAGATGAGGATGCTAAGATGGATGTGTGGTAAGACTAGGAAAGATAGAATTAGAAATGAGTACATCCGAGAGACTGTAGGAGTGACACATATTGAGGATAAGTTGAGGGAGAATAGACTTAGATGGTTCGGCCATGTGCAACAAAGACCTGTAGATGCACCTGTGCGAAAGAGTGATAAAATCGTAGTGCCTGGAATGGTTAGAGGGAGAGGCAGACCTAGACTGACTTGGGAATATATAGTGCAACAAGATATGAATATATATAATTTAATTGAGCATATAGCTCTTGATCATGCAGAATGGAGAAAAAGGATTCATACAGCCGACCCCAATTGATTGGGGAATAAGGCTTGGTTTGGTTTGGTTATGTAATTATATACAAAAATGAATACATACATTTCTATTCTTTTTTTTTAATGGGAACATTTATATTCTTTTTATTTTAGTAGATTGTCCGTACCTAAAAGCATTACCGAAAATGTGTCTTCAGCGCCTTCGGCACTTCACTGAATAACTTTACCAAAATAATCTAATCGTGTGCGCTGTACACGTAATACAATTACACGTGTTCAAGGGCACATCACAAAAAAGAAGAGCAAAATGATGATTGTGTTTAAGAATTAAGAAAATGACAATTAAGAATTAATGATCTCAGTTACAATCTCCAAAATATGTAGATACGTACCTTGTGAGAGACCCGAAGAGGAGATATATGCAGTAAATATCGAGAAAAATAGCAATTTCAGCACTTGATCAAGAGAATCAATTCAATATTATGGCATTTCAGATGCTCCTGGCAAATCCCTGTCCCATGTCAAAGCAAAATACCATATCAAACACAACTTACACAAACACAAAGTACGTGAAAAAAAAAACTAATATAGCAAGCGCAAACACACATTTTGCAAGAACTACTAATCATGTAGCAAACACAAACACCCATACAACTTAAAGATTTTCCGAGGCTAGCGCATTAACTAAACCATTAAGTACAATAAGTCTTTCACATCACAAACTTTGTTGGGTTGCTACAAAAATGTAGAAAAACATTAGGCAGAAAAAGAGGAACCAAAATGCATAACTCATGTCACATTCCAAAATCTTAGTTTATTTTCTTTGTTTTCTCTTTTCCTTCCATAACAACATATGAAAAAAAATTAAAATTAAAATTAAAAAAAGACTGATCAAAAGTAACCTTCATTCATTAGCTGTCTTCTTTCTCGAACTGGAGTTCCCTTCTGAAACTCAATACATACTGTTCATAGACCTTCAAAAACAAAAAAAACATCAATGAACTGTAAAGAGGGAAAATAAAAATGAGAAAATTATGAGAGAAACCTATGGTGTAATTACAAAACGTACAGGTGTAAATACAAATACCCAGATTATTATGTTAGTAATTTAGCAACACTGGAAAAAAAAAATCAGTGAGACACACATGCACAGTTGCACACACAAACACGCATACACACAATTGCGAGATCGAGAGAGAGAGAGAGAGAGAGAGAGAGAGGATGGTGTTAATGGCATCGGTGATGCGATGGGTGTAGTTGGTGGCAGGTGGATTTTTTTTCTGTGCTCAAGAGAGAGATGGGGGGGTCGAGGCAGAGAGGATGAAGGAGAAAGAATTTAGGGAGTGAGAGCACTGAGAGGGAATGTTGTAGGATCAAAAAGAGAATGCCCAAGATTCTCAATTTGAAATTCAAGAGAGAGAGAGAGAGAGTGCTTGAGGGGGGAAAAAGTTAGGGAGGACATACGAATTGATTAAAGACATTTCATCAATCCTAGTCGTACATTATATCCATCTCAGCATCACACTATGTCCTAGTCATATTTCTTGTCCTACTCATCAAAAATTGAGTTCCAATATACAGTGGGGATCTCCAGCGGATGCAAAAATGCGGGTGTTGTGTGGGTGTGCTGTTGAGTCAAAAAAGTGGACCCATTATTCTTCACGTGTTCACATTTTTTATTTTAACTTTCTAATAAAACAGTGGATCCCAGCAAATGGTCATAGTTAAAAAAAAATTGAGAATATTGACCCGTAACTCTTCTCTCTCTCTATAATCTGTTGACCCCCAACTAAACCCAAATGTTCACACTGGAAAAGTGACCCCCCAATTCTCATGATCTGTAGTATCTCTCCCCTTCTCTCTCACTCTTTCCCTTGACTCTGTCTCTCGTCTCCATCCCTCTTTCCATCCAAAGTCAAGAAATAATGTAGACATGCTTCCATGATTCGAAGCCACATAAGATCCACCACCGCTGCCTACGTAGCCCACGATGGAGGAAGAGCCACCACCACCGCCTATGAAGCCATCTCTCCACATCTCAGCCTTCTAGTACATGTGGCCGCCTGAATCTCCAAAGTGTTTCACTGAACAAACAACTCCAGTTGTGGTATTCTTCAAGATTAGCAATCTGTTATATATTCTAGGTCGTATTTAGGCATGCAAAAAATCTATCAATTAGGGCTTTTTTCTGTAATTGGTGGTGCAAAAATACCACTTGTGTATTGAATTTGCTTTTGATTGGCACTTCTTTTTTACTGGATTGATTTATATTTTGTTGGAGGAATTTTTTGGCTAAAAGATTTTCAAAATTTGAGATCCGTTTATAGTTCACTTGAGGTAAGCATTAAGCGGTAAGCATATGATTTTTTTTCCCTAAATGTTTCAGGATTTGCTTATTGAAATTTGGGAACAATTATTTTTATTTTTATTTTTATTTTTTTATTTTGCCGGGCAGATTTGGGAATGAATTGGGTGTGGTTTGGTTTTTTGAATGAATTTTTTTGATGTTTTTTTTTTTTCTGAATTCTTTTGAATGAGTTGGGTGTAAGTCCAGAAAATCACCAGATTGTGTATGAGAGAGAGGGAGAGAAAGAGAGAGACAATATTGGGGGTCAATATATGTATGTAGATATTTTGACTGAACATTTGGGTTTGGTTGGGGTCAATACTCCACCGTATGAATATTTGGGTTTGGGTTTGGGTTGTGGGACCCATTATTTTTATTGTAAAATGGAAAATTAAAATTGAAAGTGTGAAAATGTGAAGAATGGGTCCACTTTTTTGACTCAACAGCACACCGCACAACACCCGCATTTTTGCACCCGTTGGAGATCCCCACTGTTCCAATATAATATAGACTGATTCACATAAATCAAGAACGGTTCACTTTTAAAAGTGATCACATACTTGGTCCCATTTTATTTAAGAAAATGGTTTTGAAATAAATTTTATATAACACAATAATATTAGAAAATTCAAGTAGGGTTTAGATCACTTACCTTGATTGCTTAAATTGGAAAAAAAAAATAGCAAGGGAGTGTACAGCTTCTTAATTCTTCCCTATAACAAACAATAATGTGCCCAATGACTTAGTCCTCACACACACTTATAGTTACTAGAAATATTTACATTCATGTTACATATCTAAACACACCCTACATCCATACTTACAATCTGCCTTAGCTAGATATACATACACACGTACATATGTATACACCTATGTTCCAAAAGCCTAACACTTAAATGTTCTGTGCATGTTAAACAAGCAACCCATGAACATCATCACTTTATTTCCCATTATACCAATACTTGCTATACACTTTAGGAATTCTTAATCAAAGACTAAAACTCAATGCTATTCTATGTACATGCTTTCAGTAAAAAGAGTGCTACACCCGTACACCTACTCTACTCCATGCTAAAGTGTCCATGCATTACATTTACTCTCTGACTAGTCACAGATATATATATATATATATATATGTTATGAAACTAATAATAAAGCAAGCACACAAATAAATAATAACTCAAAGGGACACAAGTATTTTCAGGTGGTTCGACAATTTGCCTACGTCCACTGCGGAGGGGGATCACCTTTGATTATTGATGAAACTTTTACAACTCAAGAACTCACTGCCCAGTATATCTAAACACTGATGTTATCTATCACTGCTTTTCTCTCTATATTTCTCTTTGCTTCTTCTCACTCTCTTCTACGTTGAGTAGGCACTCAATTTATAGATACATTACAATCACCAAGCATTAAATGAGGAGACACAAATGACAAAGCTAGATGTAGCCTTTTTGACTTAGTGGTCATTCACCCTTTTCACTTTCACCTTTTCACTTATTTCACAACACTCCCCCTTGAATGTCCATCTAAGAATAATACCATTACCCATCGATTACTCCCCCTCATTGTAACATGAGAAAATTCACAAGGAAACTTCTTTGAGTTTGCGCATTCCAATGTTGTGTACTAGCTTCTTGAACGTTGTAGTTGGTAATGCTTTTGTGAATAAATCTGCGAGATTGTTAATGGAGCGTATCTGCTGGACGTTAATTTCACCGTTCTTTTGGAGCTCATGTGTATAGAAGAATTTTGGTGAGATGTGCTTGGTTCTGTCACTTTTAATGAATCCCCCTCCGATCTGTGCAATGCATGCAGCATTATCTTCGTATAATGTTGTTGGGCTGTCGTTAATCGAAGATAAGTCACATGACTCTCGAATATACTGTATCATGGATCTCAACCAAATACATTCACGGCTGGTTTCATGCAATGCCAGAATTTCAGAATGATTTGAAGAAGTGGCAGTCAATGTTTGCTTTACAGATCTCCATGAGATTGCAGTATCGCCACAAATACATAACCAGTTTGAGATCGACCTTTGTGCGGATCAGAAAGGTATCCAGCATCAACATATCCAATTAATGGTGACTTGGATCCTTTAGGATAAAATAACCCAAGATCAATTGTGCCACAGAGATAGCGAAATATGTGCTTAATACCATTCCAATGCCTTTGAGTTGGGGCTGAGCTAAACCTTGCTAGCAAGTTGACAGCAAATGCAATATCTGGTCTTGTACAGTTTTCAAGATACATAAGAGCACCAATTGCGCTCATATATGGTACTTCAGAACCGAGAAGTTCCTCCTCTTCATCACAAGGACGATAGGGATCCTTCTTTACATCAAGGGATCAGACTACCATTGGAGTACTCAATGGATGAGCCTTATCCGTGTAGAAACGTTTCAAAACTTTCTCCGTATATGAGGATTGATGTAAGAGAGTTCCTTCATGGAAATGCTCGAGTTGCAACCCAAGACAAAATTTTGTCTTTCCGAGATCTTTCATCTCAAATTCCCTTTTCAAATAATCAGCAGTTTTGTGAGCTCTTTGGGAGTGCTAACAAGATTAAGATCATCAACATATACTGCAATGATTGCAAAATCAGAGTCTAATCTCTTAATGAAGACGCATAAACATATAGCATTATTTATATATCCTTCTTTCAATAGATATTCGCTCAAGCGATTATACCACATGCGTTCGGATTGCTTTAATCCATATAGAGATCTTTGCAATTTAATAGAGTACATATCTCGTGGTTTTGACTTACATGCTTCGGGCATGTTGAATCCTTCAGGAATCGTCATATGTATATCACTATCTAGTGATCCATATAAATATGCTGTAACCACATCCATTAAGCGCATATCAAGTCCTTCAGACATTGATAGGCTTATCAAAAATCGAAACGTAATTGCATCCATTACAGGAGAATAGGTTTCATCGTAGTCGATGCCAGGTCTCTGTGAGAAACCTTGAGCTACAAGTCTGGCCTTGTATCGCACAATTTCATCCTGCTCGTTGCGTTTTTGTACAATTACCCATTTGTACCCAACGGGATTTACATCTTCAGGTGTAGGGACTACAGGTCCAAACACTTCTCACATTTCTAATGATTTTAGCTCAGCCTGTATGGCTTCTTTCCACTTTGGCCAATCAGGCCTACATCGACATTTTTCTACACTATGTGGTTCAGGATCCTCATCACTTCGAGTGATGTCCAGCGCTACCTTAAAGGCAAATACATGATCAATGACAATATTATTACGATCCCATATATTCCCAGTGGATACATAATTTATGGAGATCTCATTATTGTCTAATACATGTGCCTCTCTTGGGGCCACATGTGCCTCCTCAGGCTTGTTCCTCTACGTACAAGGGAAAAATGATCACCAATGTTGGATTTATCAAACACTTTGATCATGTTCTTTGAGGACTTTTCAGGAGTTTTTTTCTCATTCATATGAGTTTTTAGTTTCCTCTTCCTGGGAAACTTGTCTTTTGTACCATTGGGTCTACCACGCTTCATGCGTGCTGTAGACTCACTAACTACAACACTACCAGATTGTCCTGCGGGGACTTCAATTCTTGCTGGAGTGTTCACAGCTAGTATATGTGATCGTATCACTTTGTTTGTATCTGTGAATGCATCGGGTATTTGATTTGCAACTTCTTGCAAATGGATGATCCTTTGAACCTCAAGTTCACATTGATTAGTACGAGGATCAAGATGAGGCATTGTTGATGTATCCAAGAAATTACATTCTGAGTTTTGAGCTCTAGCTTTTCTCCCCCTAATGGTGGGAATATTGTCTCATCAAAGTGGCAGTCTGCAAGCCTTGCCTTAAAAAGATCTCCTATCAAGGTTCAAGATATCTTATAATAGATGGCGAATCAAAACCAACATAAATCCCAAGGCGTCGCTGAGGACCCATTTTTGTTCGTTGGGGGGGTGCAATGGGAACTTGCACAGCACAACCAAATATCCTTAAATGAGAAACATTGGGTGGTTGCCCAAAAACAAGTTGTAAAGGAGAGTATTCATGATAAGCAGTGGGTCTAATTCGGATCAATGATGCAGCATGTAATATGGTATGTCCCCAAGCAGAAATAGGCAGTTTTGTTCTCATAAGTAAAGGTCTAGCAATTAACTTGAGACGTTTGATGAAAAACTCTGCTAACCCATTCTGTGTATATACATGAGTGACAGGATGTTCAACATTAATGCCAATAGACATGCAATAGTTATCAAATGCCTTAGATGTGAATTCACCAGCATTATCAAGACGTATAGCCTTGATAGGGTAATCAGGAAATTGTGCCCGTAATCGAATGATTTGGGCAAGAAGTTTAGCAAAAACGGTGTTACGAGATGACAGTAAACAAACATGTGACCATCTAGTAGAAGCATCAATTAAGACCATGAAGTATGAAAATGGCCCGGATGATGGATGGATAGGTCCATATATATCTCCTTGGATGCGTTTCAAAAAGGCTAGAGATTCAAAGTTTACTTTTGTAGGAGATGGTCTTACAATCAATTTTCCTTGTGAACAAGCAGTACAAGGATTCTCACTAGGTAAAAGAATTTTCTGGTTCTTTAAAGGATGTCCATGTGAGGTTTCAATGATCCTACGCATCATAATAGCTCCAGGGTGACCAAGACGGTCATGCCAAAGTCCAAAATTCTTTGGGTCGAAAAACCTTTTGTTTATCACCACATGTGATTCAATAGACCTTATCGTTGTTTGATACAACCCGGATGAGTGAGCATGTAGTTTTTCCAAAATATGTTTTTTGTTTGAAACAACTTTGGTGATGCAAATGTATTCGGAATTACCTTCATTAACTGTTTCAACATGGTATCCATTACAGC
This sequence comes from Hydrangea macrophylla, assembly GCA_033977485.1. NCBI lineage: Eukaryota > Viridiplantae > Streptophyta > Magnoliopsida > Cornales > Hydrangeaceae > Hydrangea > Hydrangea macrophylla. The sequence goes on along the minus strand of CM066991.1, from coordinate 126,510,676 downwards.
GGATATCTTTAAAACTGAGCAAATTTCTTCGAGATTTGCTAGAGTATAAAGCATTTTCTAAATGAATTGTTGTTCCCTTTGACAAGGTAATGCTCGCTCGTCCAGATCCTTCAATGAGACTTGATGTACCAGATATAGTATTCACATTAGCTCCAGCTAATTTTAAGTCTAAGAAATATCTCGGTTCTCGGAGAATTGTGTGTGTAGTTGCGCTATCAACCAGACATATGTCTTCTCGTTTCATCGTGTAATCTATCAATTAACAAAAGTCATATATTATTGTAGACAAAATATGTTTATACATTATTTAGAAAATTACAAGCATAGTATAAGATAAAAACTAAGACATAGTACAGATGTTCTAAACATATTTATTGTTGTTAGAGAGATCAGGGTATGCATCAGAGTCGATCAAGAAGTCAGCCACATCAAGATGAGTGAAGTCCAATGGGTCACTGTGGTCGGCAAAATGTGTCTCTATCTCCTTTCCTTTTCCCTTTATAGAGGCCTGATAGAGATCCACAAAATATTGTGGCGTATGACAATTACGTGCCCAATGCCCTTTCATTCCACATTTGTGACAATTATCTTCATTTTTCTTCACAGCCTTCTGTACACCCTTTCCTTTGTCATTGTTATTCCATTTTGGGTAAAAAGGTGTATTATTTTTGCTATATGGATGATAACCACCATGATTCTCATAATTATTCCTTCCTTGGCCACGTCCACGGCTACCACGATTATAACCACGACCACGACTCTGATCATTCCTACGACCATATCCATGTCCTCCCCCCTTTTCATACCCTTGTCTATTGTGTGGAGGCACATTCTCTTCAAGGAATGTGGTGCCATATGTTTCAGGCAATGGTGCCGAGCTAGTGGGACAAAGGTGATGATTTTTCATCAAAATTTCATCATTTTTGCTCTTCCACGAGAAGGCATGAAATTACCCCTGAGTATTTCGTGAATTTTGCCGCTCGGTATTGCTTCTGCAAGAGTGTGCACGAGGGATGAAATGTTGATACTGTTTTTTCAATCATTTCAGAATCAGTGACACCTTCTCCACAAAATGACATTTGAGAAGTAATTTTATGTAAATCAGAATTATATTCTGCAACTGTTTTAAAATCTTGAAATCGTAGTTGGATCCAGTTATATTTAGCTTTTGGTGAAATGATCATTTTCATATGTTCAAATCTTTCCTTTAAATTTTTCCGAAGAACGAAGGGGTCCTTGACTGTAAGATATTCTATTTGTAAATCTTCATGGATATGGCTATGAAGGAAAGTCATTGTCTTGGCCTGCTTTTCCTCTAATTGATTTTTGCCTGATTGATCCAGCTTTGATGCATCAATCTCTTCAACAACAATCTTCCAAACATTCTTTGCCTTTAGTTGGGTTTCAGCTAGATTGACCCACAATAGATAATTCTTCCCTGTAATGTCCAAGGCTGCAATATCAAGCTTAACAAGGTTTGACATTTTCAGAATACTACATGTAAGACGAGATTTTAGAATTTATCAAAAGAAATAGATATGTAGATAAACAGGTTAATATCAAGTAAAGAAATGAATACTGTTAGATAAAGATAAAATTTCCTCTTTGGTAGGGCTATTATTTATCTTCTACAAGAGATAATCCACCACTCTTTTATCAGGTATTCTACCATTTTCAAGAGATAAGTATAACTATATTTTTGCCCCATATCTGACAGGTAATCGTGTAGTGGCAGAGTGGCGACGGACTGAGTGCCGATTAACCCACGTCCGCGGACTCGAGTTCGAACCTGGTTACTGCACGGTTGTCTTTTGTATATATATGTATATTTTTTTTCTACAACTCCTTCAAGAGTTGTTTCTAATTTATTCACTACTTTTTTTCAAGAAGCTAATTTATTGTCTTTACAAGGACTATACATTTCCATTAATGATGAATACAAATTATAACCTCTGCAAGGGTGTATAATTATTGTAATAAATTCCTCTCATCAGGAGGAGTTTAAATTATAACCTCTTCAAGGGTGTATAATTATTGTAATAAATTCCTCTCATCAGGAGGAGTTTAAATTATAATCTCTTCAAGGATTGTTTAATAAATTGCTCTCAATAGGAGGAGTTTCAATTATCACCTCTTCAAGGGTGCACATATATATTTATATATATATATATATATATGAAGAAAACTAAACAGAGATATGTTATCTATATTAATATCTATACCATTTGATATGAGTAACCCAATTGGTATAGGCTCGTGCTGATAACGTGTTATGAAACTAATAATAAAGCAAGCACACAAATAAATAATAACTCAAAGGGACACAAGTATTTTCAGGTGGTTTGGCAATTTGCCTACGTCCACTACGGAGGGGGATCACCTTTGATTATTGATGAAACTTTTACAACTCAAGAACTCACTGCCCAGTATATCTAAAAACTCTGATGTTATCTCTCACTGCTTTTCTCTCTGTATTTCTCTTTGCTTCTTCTCACTCTCTTCTACGTTGAGTATGCACTCAATTTATAGATACATTGCAATCACCAAGCATTAAATGAGGAGACACAAATGACAAAGCTAGATGTAGGCTTTTTGACTTAGTGGTCATTCATCCTTTTCACTTTCACCTTTTCACTTATTTCACAACAATATATATATACACACACATATCTATATGCTAGTGAAAGAAAATGTCAAATACCTCTAAGATTTTCCTTAATCTATTGCTTGCCACCACACTGCACGTCTACTCCACCCCTTTCTCTCTCTCTCTCTCTCTCTCAAAGTGGGTTGATTTCCTTGACTGAGAATATGCACTTTTGGTCTTCCATCATATGGGTGATATAAAAACATATACAAGTGTACTGAGATAAGGGTGAGTCCTTCATTCCATATGTTGACCGACAGGAAAGAGGGGTTTAAAGGCTGTCAATTACACAAAATGATTGGTGCAATGCTACATTTGGAATAGCTAGATAAGATTTACAAATTACCTCTCCAATAAGTGATGAATCAAAATTAAATTTTCATTGACCCAATAAAGACATACACCATTAAGGGAATTTATTCTGAAATTTATGGTTATTACAGTTTTCCTTTCTTAGGAAGTATTTTTCATGTAAATTGGTATTTTTTTTTGTGCTAGATATACTTTATTGCATTCATAACTTGCTTAGGGAGGGAAGCGGTGACTTCCCAACAAAATCGTCATTTACTATTTTCTTCACTATTTTGATTTATCTATTAATATACTTTCTTTACTTTTCTTCGCAAAATCCATAAAACAAAAACAATGCCTAAGAAATGTATCCCCATAAAACTTCTCAATGAGATCTTGGGAATTTTTATTACTAAAGAATAGCGAATACATCAATAGTGAAACAAAAATTTAATTTTCTTTTCCTAAAATTGTAATATTCCACTTCATATCTCCTTCTATGTCTATGAATTGATGGATGCCTGAATTTCTTCAAGTGCCTTTCCCTTGGTTTCTGGTACTACTTTTGCCACAAAAAGTACGGTGAGAGCGCAAAATCCGGAGTATAACAAAAATGTGCCTGAAAAAAAGTCCAAAACATATGATATCAGTTGTCAAACAAATTAACAATGCAAAGCTACTATTTCAATGATTTTTAGTAAAATTTAGTATGTTATGGAATTAATTTATAAAACACAATAAGGTAAAATCTTGTTCTAATTTTCTATCTGGATTTTATTAAGACCATCATTTTGTTATTAGGCCAAAAAAACATGCTTTAACATTTGTTTTCTTTGGATTTGATGCGCGATACATACTTCTATGTTGAACTAGTTCTTTCGTGAACAACAAAACCAAACAGCCCGTTAGGCATTATTTTTTACCTGTGGAACTCCAGCTCATAAGAAAGTTGAAGGTGTAAGAAACGGCCCAAGCACCCAACCAGTTCACCAGCACCACTAAACTTCCTGCTGCTCCCTTCACATGAATCGGGAAAATCTGTCGAAGAAAAAGAAAAGCATATGAAAATTAAAAAATTTCTCAACTGAGTGTTTGGTTCCCAAGAAAAAAGATAAAAATGAGAAAAAAAAATCAACTTTGAAATGTTTCTTTCCCTAGTACATTGCATGCTCTGATGGAGTAAATAAAATTTGTGGTGTTTGAGAAACCAAGAAATTGAAATTGTGATATCCATGTTCTCTTTCTTTGCTTTTCTTCATTTGATGTCCTCAAACAATCAAATACTGTTTCTCTGTTTTGCAGCTATAGTCACATAAGTACAAAAATGTAACATAATATGAAGACTGTAAGGTTATTTAATTACCTCAGACATTATAACCCAAGGAACTGCTCCCATTCCAATGGAGAATGATGCTACATAAATCTATTTCCATTGTGAAAGAAAAATAAGATATACATGAACATACACTTAACATTTGGGCTCTGTTTGGATCATGGATTTAGTAAGGGAAAGGAAAGCGCTTTTGTTTGCTAGATGAATAAGGAAAATAGGGAGAAAAGTAAATTTGAAATTTGAATCTTGTGGGTCGCTTCCCTTCTTCTTTTATAGAGTTCCTATTTTAATTTAAAAAGATTTAATTTATGATTTGATTTAAGCATTAAGGGAAATATCTTCTCTTTTTTTTTTCTTCGTTCTTTTTCCTTTATATTTTTCTGCAAAAAATCGCACCAAGCATAGCCTCAAAGTGTTGCAATGCAATTTGCAGATATCTATTTACCAGCACTCCAGAAATTGCCAATATGGGGACCAGTTCAAGACACAATACTTGGCCCTGATTTCCAAAGAACATGCATGAAACAAGATCAGACTGTAATGAAATTGGAAAAAAAAAAACTCTGTACCCATATTAAAGAAACTTGTGCAATATATATTTTTGTGATATATATACCTTGAGAAAGAAAGAAGTTCCAGTGAGGAAGCATCCTAGAAATGTCCCACTTGCAGAAACCTTCAAATGCAAAAACCACATTCATTTGCTAGCCTTCTAAGATGTCTCTTGGTAATTTTACTTTTATTAAATAACGTGGGCCACTCTAACATCAGGCCAAAGGACCCAACCCCCCTGCAAGTTAAACCACCCCGGTATATTGACAGTAACATCCAAGTCACCATTATCAGATAAGACACACACCGTGCGTAGAATATGAAGAGTCAAACTCGGGACTCTGAGACGATAGTTCTTCCCAAACAAACCAATGATTTAAATTACAGGGGCGGAACAAGAGTTTGTCTTTGGGGGGTGCCGAGTTACTTTGTAGGCTGTCTAACAATGTCCCCAAGACGATTTTTTTGGTTCTATTTGTACATGAGTATACCCCTCTTTTTTTCTTTTTTTTTTTTTCTTTTTTTAATTATCATTAAGACTACAAAATTACTATGTGAGGTTGTTTTGTACTATTTGAGAGTTGTTGGGAGGGTTTGAGTTTATCATAATGAGTGGTCTAAGTGTACAAAGTAAAGCTATTCTACCCAAATCTTGTATCCCAAATGATTTTCAAACACATGTGGTTGAAATTTAGAGTTGAAAGAATGCAAAAAATGATTTAAGGTGACTAAGGAAGTAGCATATTTTATTGTTTGGGTGTGCTAGAAACAACAAAATATGAGCAGTAGCAGATTTTTTTGTTTGGGGTGCCAACAAATAACAAAATATGAGGAATAACACACATACATGTGTATTAGTAAAGACAATTTACCACATGTGAGGAGTGCCATGGCACCCCCCACAATACACACAGTTCCACCACTCCCAACTGGACCTATTTAGTTTTCATGATTTTAGGTTATAGCAAAAGTGGTAATAACTAGTTAGTACTGACCATAAGAAGTGGTCTTCTTCCAGATTTGTCCATTAGTAGAGCTCCAACTGCAGTTATTGGAACCTATAAGTCAACAAAATAGATTGTATTAGATGCAAAATTCTAATTTATTTGGAATTCAACATGAAATTTCTGAGAAATTTTGAAAAACCTGAATCAATGCATAAGCTATAGTTCCAATTTTTCCAGAAGAAAGTCCTGCAATTTATGAAGTTAAGGCTTGTGAGTTGTGACATAAAGCATTTAAATTGTACACATACACACACACACACACACACACGTGTGTATATATATAGATATATATGTACAGAATGTCTCTGATTTACCAGCTGCTACAAAAGTTTCACTGGCATAAAAGCCTATTCCATTTATGCCCCCAAATTGTTGGAATACCATTAGTCCAACGCCAATCTAAACAAAAATATTTTAGTGTAACATAAGTCTATAAAACCACTTGAAGTTAAAGATGCATTTTTTTTTTTTTTTGTATGTAAAGAAAGTTGCTTACAATAACGGAACGTATATACTTGCTATCAAACAAGTCCATTATTCTAGCTTTTGGAAGACTTTGAACAGTTTCATTATATGCCTGTCAAGAAACCCAAAAAAGAATAAGAGTAAATTATTATATATACGATACGTAAATTTGGTGTTGTGACATGTAGAATTCAGTTGCTATAAATACTTGAATTTCAGCAGCTTCAGCAGAAATATCTGCATCTTTGCCACGCAGCCTACGTAATGCAACTTCAAATTCTTTCTCAAGGCCTACCTTTGCCTGCAAATATGAATTATAGCCTCATAAAATAAATAAATAAATAAATATCTCATTTAGAACCAGAACTGTGAAAATTAAAGTCATGTCATATGCTGCTCACTAGCCATCTAGGGGACTCTGGGATAAAGAACAGACCCGCCAGCAAGAAAATGCAGGGAAGAACACCTTCAAAATAGAAACAATTGATCAATTTTTGACAACTTTTTTTCAACTTTAACCATAAGTCACCATGAAAATTTTCACTTTTACATAATTAGAATTACCAGTCAGAGCTAGTGATCTCCAAGTTATCACTGTACCCATCAAGAATGCAATTGATGAGCCACTAACAATCATGAGCTGCAAAAAAAAAAAAAAAGGACAGTAAAGATTAAATGTGAATGCCATTTACTTATAATTCGACATTGTATTATACAAGTTAAATAGTCTTAAGTATCTTACCTGATTTATTGTTGTGAGTCCTCCCCGGAGATTCTTTGGGGCTATTTCAGCTATAAATACTGGAACCTGTTCATCCCATTTTTTCGTTTGTTAAAAATTTTGTGAAAAAACCAATAATTATATATAGGAGGCTTGTCTCAAATGCCCACTTCATGTTGTATGTGTGTACTACTGTAAACCAAGCCACACTTGTGGATGCCAATTTTTAAGGGGTATTTTGATAATTTTCACACTTGTAACTTGTAGCCAAGTTTTATTTATTTATCTATTATTATTTTTTTAATGTCATTTGTGTAATTCTTCTTTGAGCCTTTGTGCCATAAAGAGAATCTCAGCAATTTCATGAACGTAGTCCCAGTTTTGGATGAAACACGTAGATATGGTGTTCTTATGTGTCTTTTCTTTTCTGTTTTTTGCCTCCCGTGTTTTCTGTATGTAAAGGATTTAAACCCCAACATGTGTGTGTGTGTGTGTGTGTGTGTATATACGTATGTATGTAAAGACTTTTTTGTATTTACCACATAAGAGAAAATTCCAATGCCATATCCTGTGAAAAATCTTCCTATATCTAGTGGCAGAGCTCCCTGAATCAATATAATCCAAATAAAAACAGATCATCAACACCAATTGTGTTTGTCATTACACTATTGTTTTAATGTTCATCATACAACTTTTAATAAGTCCATAATGTGAATATTGCAAAGTACCATAGAGAAATAGACTGCAAGCCACCCTGTAATGCAGAAACCAGCTGACATTCTCATTGCCTGCTTCCATAAATACATACCAAAATAATATATATACAAATCATTTCAGGAAAATGGCAAGCTTTAATTTATTTGCAATCTTTTACTAAGAAAATCAAAAAAAAAAATAATTCATACCCCTTTGCGACCAATTAAGTCTGCAATTCTTCCACTTGTTATAGCACCGATCATAGCTCCGATTGTTAGAATGGAGCCAAACATGGAGTACTGCAAGGTGATCTAAATAAGTTCCAGTAGTTCATACCCCAGTTTTCATATATATATATATATATATGTACTTCTTTTCTATAGAATTATAACAGACCTCAGCTACTGTCAAATTCAGATCTTCCCTTATAGCAGATTGAGTGGGTGATGAATAGCCCACCTGCAAAAAAATTAACTTAAAGCTAAAGATTTTTCATTTTTTTTCCCCACTTTTTTCTTTTTTTTTTTATTTTTATTTTTCTTTTGCTTTTCCGTTATAATTTTTGTTTTCCTGACCAAAAAAAAAAAAAAAGATAGAAAAGAAAACAGTTAATTAAAAAGTCTTTCTTGAACAAAAAGTGGTTAGTTTACACTAAAAGAGATAATTTGATATATACTTACACATGATCCAAATTCAAAAGAGCCACAGACTGCTACAAATGTACTAATCAAAACCATAGTGATTGAGCCACCTTCATCACTTTTATTAGCCTCCAAATGTTCACACCTTCCAACTTTCTTATGCTCAAGCAAGGGCTTTTCTAACTCTTCAAGCCCAGTATTATCACTATTTTCAATATCCTTATATTGATCAATCGCCATATGTATATCTATCTAAGTGCAAAGAATAGAAAAAGAAAGAAAGAAAGAGAGGATTGAACTGCAGAGAGTGTTACAGAGTTGGTATGTTCGAAAAAAATTATATATATATATATATAGGCATATGTCGTAGTGCTAATGATTTGGTATCTAAATAAGAAATTTGAAAATTTTGACGAGTGTTGAAATTGAGATTAGAACACATGTGGGTTGAAGCTGTCACTGACGTGTGATAATCATATCATATGGAAGAAAATAGACAGTATGTTAATTCATAGAAATTATAGGTTGGAAATGCAAATATGAAAATATTTAAAACGACAAACAATTTTTTTTTAATTACTTTATATATAGATGCTTTGTTGCCTCTTAGTTGGGCTCACACCAAATATCTATATATATATATATATATATTTATTTATTTCCTTTTTTGGGCGAACACGCATGGAAACAAATTGAATAATTGTGTATCCAGGAACGAGAAGTTATTCAGTGAGCCCGTCACGCCACGTCAGCATGCTGACGTGGTGTGATCATCTAATCTTAACCACCCACTTGTCCTCTCCTTTATGGGAGATCATGACAAGTGGTTAGTGAAATTTTAAATTTTAAATCTGTTAGCCACTTGTCATGATCCCCCATAAAGGAGGGGGCAAGTGGGTGGTTAAGATTAGATAGTCACACCACGTCAGCATGCTGACGTGGCGTGACGGGCTCACTTAATAATTTCTCGGACAGGAACGGCCAAGGTTTTTTTTTATTTTTAATTTCCATTTTAATAGCAAGAAAAAAGATATTCTGTGGGTCGATTATTCAGTGATGACTCAGATCCGACATGGCAGTGACAATGATTCAAAGAACCAAAAGTCACCTAGTCTCAAATGACCATCGAGATCGAGATCGAGATCGAGATCTCGCGAGAGAGAGAGAGAGAGTAAGAGGATGGTTTGGTTAGGTTAAAGAGTAATGCTAGGCACACTTTGAAATGTATATTGAATTTGACACTCAGTTTTAAATGTATGTGCTCTGTGTTGTATAAATGATGCAAAAAAAAAAGTGTGAAAATTCACACAGCATATGTACTTAAAACATAAGATGTTAAATTCAGTGTGGATTTTAAAGTGTGCCTGGCATTACTTGTTACGTTAAACTGTGTGGTTATTTGTTAGTGGGTCCCACATGCCAAGTAGACTTTCCACTTAAGTTGTGAAAGTTGTTTGTAAATGTTTGTGCCTAAAGCATTAATGTTCCTTCAAACTCTTTAGAAGCACTTTTAATGGGTATATTAAGAGTAAAGATTGTGACACACTCAAACACACAACTTTTGAGACACAACTCAAAAAATGTGCCTATATCTCTCATATGATGTTACTGGACCCTGGATCTCATAGTGACACAAGAGATAGATAGACACACCTCTTGGGTTGTGTCTTAAAAATTGTGTCTTTGGGTGTGTCCCAAGTATTACCCGTATGCCGTATATTAAAGAATTTTATATTCATGTGATAGGTGAGAAAGAAGTATAGTAATTTAACTTTAGTTTTTTTTTTTAAATAAAATTACAATTAAAATGGATAAATTACATTGACCTCCCCTGAGGTAATCAGGTAAGATCAAAATACAGAGACTTCTCTCGTGATTTGCATAATTACACTGACCTCCCTTGAGATTTGGGGTTGAGTTACACTTTTCCCATTTCGATAGTCAACAGTCATAAGACGGTTAATTTGATTGCTAAATCTTTTGATAATCACTAATTTACCCTTACTAAAAGTTAATGAAATACTCATATAATATATATATATTTTCTAATATGAATGTGAAAGTAATTTTTTTTTTCAATTGGTAATTTTCATATTAATAATGTATTGAATATTTTAACTTAATGATAATTTCTTTGTTAGGTTTCCATCTCTAATAAGGAGGTCAGTGTCATTGTATGTAAACCAGGAGGGAGATCCTTGTATTTCGACCCTTATCTCAGGGAAGACCAATGTAATTTACCCAATTAAAATTTAGTGTCTTTATTTTAAGGGATAGGGTCTACTTAAGAAAGAGCACTTTTATACATATAGTTTATTAATGTGGGTGGCGATTTAGTAACACTTTGACTTTTTCCAGAATGATTTGGTGTCGAGTAGGTTTTCAGCTCGAATCTCGTAATGATTATCACTTGGAATTGTTTCTAGACCACCATTTGAGTGTCCATTATGGCCTTTGGTGGGTGAACGTCAAGCTATATGCAAACAATTTGAGGGAGTAGCTGTAGATATACGCAAACGATTTGAGGGAGCAGCTGCAGATCCGTCGTGCTTTGCAATTTGTCTAGGCCCCTCTATATCTATCTTCATTTAATAAATTAATTCACTTTTTCCTCCATTTTAAAGTAATTTTATAAGTCTAAATTCTAAACAGGATCCCAATAATGTGACATTAATGAGGCTTAGAGAAGGCAAACTTTCGCGCTTTGCCAGGTCTAGCCTCTAGTGGAACAGATTTGGGGATGTATTATAGAAGTAAGAGCGGGTTTAATACTCTACGATCAAAATCCGGAGTTGATAGAAGGTCCTCTAAACCCACACTACCCGGATTGTATTTTAATTTTCTAGTATACCATCAATAGTTTAACTTGTTTATTGAAAAAGTTGTAAAATAAACTTTTTTGTGTCCCAGTTTTTTGTGTTTGTCATTGCAATGCCTAAAATGTGGACATTGTGGTGTGATGAGCACGTTTCAAATGTAATACTCCTATTTGTTTGAGAATATTGTAAAGTCTTTTCTACGATCATGTATGAAACAACAAAATTAGTTGAACGGGCAGAGTAGAACGGAATCAAAGGGATTAATATTACATGGAATAAGAGTTGTTATAGCTTATCCATCTCCACATAGCGGAGTCAAGAGTAAATACACATTTAGACGGAATATAGTTGGGTAAAGCACGACTCTAGCCCAAACATACCTTGTAGCCATTCATAACGAGGTTCTCTGTAACTACTTTCAATAAAACTTTAGATGGTCTCAAATTACTTTTAATGCAACCCATTTGTTATGTGACTTATGTCATTTGATATCCATTTTAAATAATGCAACTGTTAAGTGGTCTTGGGCATTCTAAACTTCAAAAACTAGTAGCAGGTGATGTTTTCTCTCACATTTATAAACTGACCACCTGTTCCATTCACATCCGATGTAGAAAACCCCAATAACAACCCGTTGTTACATCCTTTGACATCCATAAATTACTCCGTATCTATTAGGCTCCACCAACATTATTCACTATACATATATGCATGTAACAGTGTTTTAAATTAGTCATTACTTGCAAAATATGGTGGTGATACCATGGGCACCTTTTTCCTTGCGTTAGCTTTTCTGTTTTTCTCTGTTCTGAATCTTCTGATCTCCCTTGTACCAAAAAAAAAAATAATACTATGGGCATCTATGCGTACTGCAGCAACAATGATTAAACTTTCCCAAAAAAAAGATAAATAACAAACTTTAGGTTTATGAAGAGACAGCACTCTGGCCAATCAAATTAGCTTTTTCTACACCATTAAATCATCATCAATGACAACCACCGGAATCACCAAGCACCTTTCATTTTCTTGCAATTAGTTTGATTATATTATAAGACCGACATAAGATACTAATTATGGGATTAGGTAAAACTGATTAATGACAAAAGACAAGTCCAAAACAGAGAATAAAAATTCCGAGAAGTGACTAAACAAATAACAAACAGGTGTGTGTGACTTGGCCACTATTATGTTGAAGGGCTGAAATATTACAGAGGAAAAGCAGCTATACTAATATATATATATATATGTGATATACTCAAAATTGGCTGTATCCTATGACCGAGCGGTTCAAATCAGCAGTCAGTCCATGCACAACTCATCGGACAAGCATCAGCCCGAGCGGTCTAGTCTACCTGAAACTCATCATCCCGAGCGGTTTATCCATGACCCGGCCAACAGGTCAGGAAGATCGCACAAGCACATCCCACCGCGGGAATAGCTCATCCGGGTCCGCAGGCATGATCCTGAGAATTACAGGCAGTTTCCTACTCAAGCTAGAAGACTAATGGAAAGTGCAAACTATTTTCTAATCCAATTAGGAAATCCCCACAATTAATGCCAATTTATATCAATTGGGTTATATTTCCTTATCCATGTACGAGTAGCTCTCTTGCATCTATAAAAGAGACCTCTCACCCCCCATTGAAGGGGCTGACTTTTCAGTCTACACAGCACCTCTATAGCATTCATCAACATGCCCGACCGGCCTACGGTAGCTCCAGATTTGTTGGTTCACCACAGGCCCCCGGCTCTTTTACAGTATAGTGAACGTGCTCAGACACACCCGTGGACGTGCACGTAGGTACCTTCATTAACAGGGCCGAACCACATACAAAAAACTAGTCTCTCACTCTCTTTCTCCTTAAATTGCTCTACTTTACTCTTACCAATTCTTGGCATCATCAGCTTGGCGCCGTCTGTGGGAAACGACAAGTCTTCTCATCAACAAATCTCTTGATTGATCGTCATGCTACCGAAGAAGGGTAAGAAGGCTGATCAGCAGTCCAACCGGGAGGTTCCTCCGGCTCCGGCACTGGCACTGGCACCGGCTGCGGCAGTCATGACATCTGAGCAGATCACCGCGACCCTCACACAACTCTTGAAGGGCCAGTGTCAAATTCAGCAACAGATCAAAGCCCTGCTGGCCCAGCAAAGCCATCCTCCAGTGGCTGGGAAACGACCCGGGAACATTGCGCACAGTCGAGAACCGATCTTGACCAGACAACGTGCCTGAGCCAACCCGTCCCCCGTTGAGGATGCCAGAGACGTCAATAGTAGGCGTACTGCCCGAGAGGAAAGGCAGGAGCATATGGCCTGGGAATCAGTCCAGGGTCACTCGGTCAAGAGCCGAGTTGTCCCTAGACACACGGTGAACCGGAGTCGTAGCCAAGCCCGATCCTAGAGGACAGTACCCCGCCATGAAGAAGAAGCCTCTTCCACCGACCTGACCAACCCCTCAGATACCGGTCGGGAAGGAGTGGAAGTTCGAATCAAGGACTTGCAGAAGCAGATTGAGGGAGTGGCCAAAAAGCTTGGTCAAAATCGCGCTCAGAATCAGGCCAATACCGAGATAGAGTCACCGTTCTCCAGCCAGAACACGAGGTTTGCCATCCCGCGCAAATTCAAGCAGCCTCGCCTAGATCCCTATAACGGCTCGGGAAGCCCAGTCGACCATGTCCGGACCTACAAGGCTCAGATGGCCCTAGCCACCAACTCCGATGAACTACACTGCCTAGCCTTCCCCAGCACTTTGAAAGGCCCGGGCGTGCAATGGTTCTACTCCTTGGAGCCCCGATCGATCCGCAGTTTCAAGCAACTCAGCAAGCAGTTCATCAACCAGTTCATCGGTATGCATGAATGGCCAAAGCCTGACATGCAACTACTGACAGTCATACAAAGGGATAATGAGACCCTCAAGGAGTTCACCGGCCGGTTTAATGTGACGCCCCGCAAAAATAAGCGTATTTCCATTGAAAAATTAAATAAATCATACTTGATTCTTTAAAATAAAAATACAAAATTTCTTTAAAACTCCCAGCAGGTCCATATTCTCCACGGATCTCCTATATCATCCTTAACCTTATCTCCCTTCTAGACTTCGGTTACCGGCACTGCCTGCATCTAAAAACAATACCGGGAAGTATACAATATGACATGAATAATAAAGGCTCAAAAGGATAATGACAATCAAATACATAGAATGACATCAAATCAATTGACCAGTCTCACAACCCAACTGCTCACAATACCCAAACGCTCATACCAATAGCATCATACCAGGTTCCTCTTGATCACATAGCAAGAGACACCTCACCTCACCTCACCCGTCTCCAGTACGTCGGTCCCTGAGGCCTGTTGGACTGTTGGTAGGTGCTCTTTGCTCATGACCCTTTAGTTCCATAGCACTTAGCAATAAACACATACTCATTGATTCCAAATGAAAACACAACATAACTGCAAAAAGAGTACAAGTAGAGATAACAAAGAAATACTCCGGAGAATTTAGAAAGCATATTGTACACAACCCGGTACCTATAAATGATGTTGAGCAACTCCCAAACACTTCTCTTCTTCTTCTTCTTCTTCTAACTCGAGGTGTATGTATATCTATAATTGTGTATATATATATATAAATCTCTCTCTATGTGACTCTCTCAAGCTCTCTATGCTAGAAGTGTAGAATGTGTGTGTTTGAGAGAGTATTTGAGTGTATAAATAGCCAAGCTTCCACTTGGAGACAATGGCCTAACAATCCACTTATTAACCACTAACTTCTAATTAATGGGTAGTTTATAAGGAATATGCAAGATGATGTAAACATACACTAATGCACATATAACTCCATTAATATTAGTATATAAATAACCAAACATAATGGCCTAACAATCTAATTATTAACCACTAACTTCTAATTAATTGGTAGTTTATAAGGAATATGCAAGATGATGTAAACATACACTAATGCACCTATAACTCCACTAATATTATAAATAACCAAACATAATGGCCTAACAATCTAATTATTAACCACCAACTTCTAATTAATTGGTAGTTTATAAGAAATATGCAAGATGATGTAAACATACACTAATGCACATATAACTCCACTAATATTAGTGTATAAATAACCAAACATAATGGCCTAACAATCTAATTATTAAAAGAGAAAATATTAGATTTAATTTCTAATATACTTTTTCTGCTACTGTAATCCTCGTTTTCTGCCCAAACGGTGCAGAATCTGAGAAAATTGCATTAGACGAAAAGTGTGCAGAATCGAGTTTTGCTTGAGACAACGCGGGCAGAATCTTAAATTTCCTTCGTTTGCCTAACAAAAATCTGAAAACAAAATTCTGCTACTGTTAAAATTAAAAGAGAAAATATTAGATTTAATTTTAAATATGACTCGAAAAAATCTTAACTTCCAACACGAATACCAAATCATTTAATCTCACGCAACTTTTCCCAAAAAAATATATTTTTAGTTCATGACTTATAAAATTGAAAAAATGACCAAAATACCCCTGTGACCAATTTTCGCTAAAATCGCACACGAAGTCTAAATCGTCAATTTAAACATGAAAACACGGGTTACTACATTTAATAAAAAAAAGCTCGGCATCCATGATCTTGATGAAACCGCCGCTATTATAGCCTTCTGCTCAGGAGTTCAACACACCAAGTGCGTCACATCGTTTCACAGAAATCGACCGGTAGCCTTGGTTGAACTCGCAGAGAGGGTTGGAAAATACATTGACACTGAAGAATTTCTAAAGATCAAAGATCCCGGGTGTGGATACCGGCATTTGGGCCCACTTTTGTTTTTAAAACATTTTTCAAATTCCAAATTCAAACACAAATGAGTCGCCACTTAATTTTTAAAAGGAAAATTAAGAAACCATTTTAAAGCAAACTGATCTTTTGCGAAACCAAAGATAAACTGGGTCCGGGGATTATGGAATGAAAAGGGAAGGAGCCCGGCGGACTAAAACACCCCCTTTCATCCTATCTCACGATAGGCCTCTACTCAACATCCTCTTTAATCAAGTTATTAATCTAAGCATGCCCTCAATTAATACATATATAGGTATACATAACACAAGCATGTTGAAAATGGTGTAAAATTGCTAACGGTAAAATATCATTCATAAGTCACATAATTCAACTAGCAAACATCATGATGTGCAAGTAAGGAACTAGAGAACTCACCCGGGATCCAGCCGCGAAATGGAAACGTGCAATGCATACACAAAATACAAAGCCTAAGAAAAGGTCTCTAATTCACATATTCACATAAGGCAAAACCTAAGCTAAGGTGTCGCACATGGAGTCGAAAATCAATTAAAATCAATGAAGTAAATAAACCGGAGAAGAGATGAGAAATTGTACCTCAAAGGCGCTACAAAACAAAGATTAGTCCACATGCTTCACATAATAATATGATATCAAAAATCAATCCCAATTCTCTAGCTTAGATCTATTAAGCATGAAATCCAACTTTATTCAATAGCTAGTCCTAATCATAGGCATTGATGTACATGAATGAATGAATGTGAATAAGAATAAAACATGGATTTATTCACTAATTTGGATCACTTAGCCTCTGGATTTAAGCTAAATTATCATTATTCGAAACATGATTTGGGTCCCAAGACATTAGGGAACCCTTTGAGTTGAAATAAATAAGATTAGAAAAAAACAGTAGCAGATTTTTATGAATTACAGAGAGCATACCAGATTTTAAAAAATAGAAATAAAATACTTCCAACGGTTGGATCTTAATGATTTTTGGATATGTTATGCCTCTTTGAGTCTAGTTTCTAACCCAAAAAGAAAATCGAGGTTTCAACGGTTAGATCGCCGGGAATACGGAAAATACTAGACCTCACTCAGGATTTTACAACTCTCTGTCCAGAGATCTTGTATGATTTTTTAAAAATAGCAAACAAATCTAAATTGCTTCATTATTTTTAGGGAACCTTCCTAACACATTAAGGTTCTTAGAAAAAATTATTAAAGGTCATGAAAACTTGGTTAGGGTTCTGATCCATCAATTTTAAAACCGGTTTGCTGTTCTGAAATTTTGGACAGAATTGCTTATTTGGAAATCATAAGCCCAAACCATCCTAAATATGGAATCTTATCAAAACAACAATCACAGCGGTACTCATATGAGTTATGAACACCCTCCAATTGGTCTCATCCCATTCCAATGGGCCATGATTTTATGAAAAATCTTTGATCACAGAGGGTTTAAGGATTCACTGCACCAATATTGAATTGATGTTCATATTTTAAAACCAACTTGATCCATGATCCTACAAAGGACTAGAATCAAGCATGGTTGTGATTATTGGGAAAAATTAATGACATAGGAAGATGTTCATAGATTTAACCTTGATGGATTCTTATCATAGATCTCATAGTTGGAGATCTATCAAGAAAATCCTAAGGTCTTACTTATTTTAAACATAGACTATGAAAATCTACCTCCAATTTCTCTCTCAAATATAAGATCATTGAAGAATATGAAATCATTTCATTATTTCTCCTACCAAATTAATGGTCCTTGGAGACTAAATGAGATTACAATCTACATAAACCTCTATGGAATATAGAATGAATTCCATAAGATTCATAGTAAAGAGATCCTAGTCATGAGTTGATACTAGTATCTCACCAACTATGTGTAGATGTGACCATGGTCAACCTTAAACTCCATATGAATCACAAGGTCATAGGAGATCAAAGGATCAACCAAATAAAAAGAAATACTCAATGGAAAATTTACATGAAAATTTATGAATCTTCAAAGGAAAATTGGAATTTAGAAATCAAAGTTTACTTAAGAAAAATCAAAAGAACAAACACCTTGAAACCAACCCATTCATTTAAATCCAAAGCTCATTTAGATCCAAATTAGTAAACTATCATGAGATTCAATCACAAATTCTTGGTGGTGTGTGATGAAATGAGGTAAGAAGAGAGGTTTTGAAAATGTGTAAAGTTCCTAGATCTAAGAATTTGTGATTGAATTATCCTAACTCTACCAAGGATTAAGAGGTTACCTCTATGACCTCAAAGAATTCTTCAATTTCTTTGTGAAGTTCTTCCAAGATCTTCAAATTCTTCTCAAAGTTCTTCAAATTCTTCAAGAAATTCTTTTCTTCTTCTCAATTCTCTCTATATGATTTTGTATCTCTCTCTCTAGATTCAAGTATATGTGTGTGTGTTCATTCAAGTCCCTCTCAAAATGAAGATGAAAGTTTGTTTATATAGACCACCATCTCAATGATAAATGGGTAAATTCGGGTGGATACCCATGTGCAAAGTTTTCTTCTAGAACATGTGAGAAAAGCAGTCTGTTACAGACAGTGGCACTCGACGGGTGCCGGCGGCATTCACTGAGTGTCGGGCGGCATTCACTGAATGCCGGGCGGCAACCCGTGAGTGCCGGCGCGGCACTCAGTGAGTGCCGCCGGGTTTTCCGAGTGCCGGGGCTAACTGAATTTGCTCCTTTTTTTAAAATTTTCGAAAGGAAAATTAATCTAAACTTAATTTTTGTGAGTTATCTTTATATATTCATGTATATTTGTGCTAAAATGCACCCATGTGGGTGGTATGCACCCATGTGCATGGTATATTCTTCAATATACTATGCTTTTCTTATTATTATTATTATTATTTTTTTTTTCAAGAGACAATTTTCCTTTATTTAAAACTCCTTTTTATCATTTTCAAAAACCTTTTTATATGTATATTGAGCAAATTTTCAGACCGATTTCCTCATGTGTCCTTCAATGTTCGGGTTTCTCCCGAATACCCAAACCCTCTCTCTCTTTTTTTTTTTTTTTTATTATATATTTTTTAATTTTGCAATTTTAACTTGAAGAACATCTTGAAGATTTTGAATTTCTTGAAAAATCTTCGAACGTCACGGTCATCGTCATCATTGGTCTTTGAGAGGTAACCAATCCCTGGATTTGACGTTTGGTCAAAATTGGGGTGTCTACACCGGGCAAGAAAGTAACGAGTCTTCCAGAAGTAAGCGAAAGCGAGATCAGCCCGGGAGTTCTGACAGTTCATCTAGTTCACAGTAGTCCGGGTCAGGCAACCCCGACCTGACCTCCCGTTCACAACAGTCTGAGTCCGGCAGCCCTGACCCGACCTCCGGTTCACATCGGTCAGGATCAAGCAGTTCCAACTTTGTCTCCAGCACAGAGAAATCAGGAGCCCGATGATCCTAATCCGACCCCCTGTCTCTATCGGTCTAGATGAGCCCGACTACAGTGGTACTTGCCTGATAACCACATGAGGCTCCACCGATTGTCAGAGAGTCCTTACAAAGACCTCGGGCCTAACCCCGAGGCATCCAAAGACCTCGGGCCTACCCCCGAGGCACAAGCTTCGCTTAGGTCCAATCGACGATGGGGGCAGACCCCCTAGGTGGCTGATGATGGCAAGCTTCAAAAGACCCTGCAACCACCATATTCCAGGTTAGTTACCTACAGTCATAGCCTCTGTAAGACCCTCATCTTAGCGAAAGCTTGGGGGGCAAGACGGCGCAGTGAACTAAATAGGCAATCACACTGGGTATCTACAGGCCTCGCGGATAACCAAGTCAAAATCTTGGACAACCCGAGCACCTACAGTCCTCAAAGGCATTAACTCCACTTAGGTCCAAACTGACGATAGAGGTGACTAAAATCTCTTAGGTTGGCCCACGATAGAGGAGCAAAAAGGACCCTACAGTGACACGCTCTAGGTCGGCTCCACCAACATGGTCAAGCTCTTCTCCCAACTGTCTTGACGAAGGCTGGCTGGGCAGAAGACAACCATCCTGGGGACTTAACATAAAAGGACCCTAAAGCAATACGATTTAGGTCGGCTTTTCCAACATATTCAAGCTCTTCTCCCAATAGTCTTGACGAAGGCTGACTGGGCGGAAGACAACCATCCTGGGGAGTTAACACAAAAGGACCCTAAAGCAATACGCTTTAGGTCGGCTTTTCCAACATGGTCAAATTCTTCTACCCACAACCTTGACGAAGGTTTACGGGCAGAAGACAACTATCCTGGGAGCTAACTCAAGCAAAAATACTCTGAAGTAGGCTGAGTCTCAACTCTCGATCACTTCCCTAGCATTCAAAGACTCCGAATTAGGTCGGGTCTCAACTCCCGGTTAGTTCTCGAGCACCTAAAGGTCCCGAGCTAGGCTGGGTCTCAACTCTCAGCCAGTTCCTGAGGACTCACCAGGCTCAGAAGCCCCGAGGCAGCTTTCCCAAGCACTCAGACAGTGGCAAGTAACATCAAACTGATTTCCAAACTTGCCCCGATATAGTATCTGGCCAACCTTGGAAATGGGGGGCAGCTGATACACCCAAAATTGGCTCTATCCTATGACCGAGCAGTTCAGATCAGCAGCCAGTCCATGCACAACACCTCGGACAAGCATCAGCCCGAGCGGTCTAGTCTACCCGAAACTCATCATCCCGAGCAGTTCATCCATAACCCGACCAATAGGTCGGGAAGACCGCACAAGCACATCCCACAGCGGGAATAGCTCATCCGAGCCCACAGGTATGATCCCGAGCATTACGGGCAGTTTTCTACTCAAGCTAGAAGACTAATGGAAAGTGCAAACTATTTCCTAATCCAATTAGGAAACCCCCACAATTAATGCCAATCTATATCAATTGGATTATATTTCCTTATCAATGTACGAATAGGTCTCTTGCATCTATAAAAGAGACCTCTCACCCCCCATTGAAGGGGCCGACTTTTTAGTCTACACAGCACCTCTATAGCATTCATCAACATGCTCGGCCGGCCTACGGTAGCTCCAGACTTGTTGGCTCACCACAGGCCCCCGACTCTTTTACAGTATAGTGAACGTGATCAAACACACCCGTGGACGTAGGTATCTTAATTAACAGGGCCGAAACACATACAAAAAAACCAGTCTTTCACTCTCTTTCTCCTTAAATTGCTCTACTTTACTCTTACCAATTCTTGGCATCATCAATATGTATGTTATGTATTGATTGTGAGAAAGTTGAATCAGTACAAAGTGTAAGAACCAGGTAATCAAACTTGGCAACTTGATCACAATTGATTGCAGCAGCAAGTAGTTACTGATAAAGCATGCATGTATACAATATACCCAATAATTATACACAATATGTATGTAGTAAATTAATGTAAAAGACGTGTGGATTTGTTTTTATTTTATTTTTATATACTTACCTGGATCCAGACTGGATACACATATACACCACACACACATACCCCAACCCAACTCAATCCAACCTCATGCCTCTCAATGGCTCACAGCAAAGTTCAGCCAGAGCCACTCATTCCGACTTAAGCACACAACAGCGAGACAAGTAAATAAATTCCCAATGGGATTGAGATTGAAGCAGACAACAAGGGTCTTGGCAAGACGTGTGGATTTGTAATTGTTTCTTTAATTAACCAAAACTTTTAATTAGGCCGAATAGAGCTTGAATATAAAATCAATTGCCGACTTCAAGATCACTGTGCCAAACGGTATGCAATTCATATTCTACTACTCACACCTTCGTATCTTTCACGACATTTTATACGTGAGCAATATTTGGGGCATAAATAAATTTCACAAATACTTACACACAGAGTTTATTTCTCGTTTGGGTGACACTGTGGGGTCGGGATAATTTCAGTGGACCCCACAGTATCACCCAAGAGAAAGATAAACAGTGGGTGTAAGTGTTTGTGAGATTTGTTTGTGCCCCTAACACTGTTGTTTTACATATAGAACTGGGACAGGAGTTGGGTGCTTTTTCTCAGTGCTTTTCGTGCTGTTCCCACTCACAGAAGTGGGACCCAGGACAATTTTTAAAAAACTATTTTAAACTGCTGGGTCCTACTTCTGTGAGAGAGAACAACACGAAAAGCACCCCAAGTGTTGTCCATATAACTGCTGGTACATTTATGTAATATAATTAGGAATCAACTTCAGTACAGTTTAATATTGTACAACTCGAACTGTTCCCCTCACAGATGAACAGTCCAAAAGTAGTTTTTAAAAAACTGCCTAGTTTTACTATTCATCTGTGAAGGGAACAGTTTGAAAAGTGCAGTGTTATGTACTGAAGTTGATTCCATATAATTATAAAGACTATAACGACCCGTTTAGTTCATGGATTCTTAGGGTGGATTTTGATTCCACCTAAAGATTACTAGTAATCTTAAAATATATCTTTGTTTGGTTCATGGAATATTTAATGAATTATGGGTCCCACTAGATTTATAATCCACCCAAAGGCAAAAAAATAGGGTGGATTCTAAATCCTAGCTTGGAGGTAGTATTCTTAAGGATTATTGGGGTTTTGATTTACTATTTTCATAATACCTAAACTAGCCTTTATTAGACTATTAAACAAACAAATAATGTGATCAAAAGAAATTTATGATTATAATAATTATTATTTTCTAAAATGGAGAAATTGGTAGATGAGATTGTTTATGATGATTTCTTATGCTTGAAACATTATATTTAATGTTAGTTTAATAACTGAATTCAAATTTTAGTTGCTAAATGTTAATGATTGAAAAGTCTATATGATATTACAATAACTACATATTTGGCATTTTGTGATTTGTTCGTTAGACCTATATATGTTTTATGCTTAAAAATATAACATATCTTTTGTTATTATTCTAATATATTTTAGCTACATGTAATAGTTTAGACTCATGTTCATGTTTTAATTACTCTATTTATCTCTTTTTTTTATGTGTCATTGATTTTTAGATTTATACCATTATTTTTTTTAATCACCCTTCATTTTTAGAGGGTTGACAATTTGATTTTAACTCATACATTCTTTTAGCCTTCAAGGGTAGCTTAGATATTTAACAATATTTTTATTCCATTTTCCTTGACCCAACCTAACACTGGATTCTAAATCCAACTAGAATTCTATTGGTGAACCAAACATTCTGCAGGGATTCAAATTCTTGGTAAAATGATTACTGATATTATGATTCCTAGTAATCAGAATCCACCTAAAATAATCCATGAACCAAACGGGCCGTAAGAGTAATGATAAAATGATATGTTTCTCAAAATTTTTGTATCTCAAATGTGGTTCTCAACACATGTGGCAATGAGACCACTTCAGCATCCTCCAACGAAAATCAATTGAGCCCACTGCCATATGTCTTGAGAACTACATTTGAAAAATGAATTTAGAAAACATAGCATTATTCGTAATATAAACCCTTGGGCCATATATGTTGGGGGGATTGTACTATTTTGTTGATTTTAATTGAGATTGTTTAGCATTTGGTATGCCAACATTAATCCATTTTAACTAAATATCTCCAGTTTGGGCCACCAATTATCCCGAGGCAGGGTTTATTAATCTTAAGTTTGGTTAAATTAAAATCGATTATTTGTCAAATCCCTTTCTTTTCTCTCAATACAAATGGACTGTAAATATTAAAATTTGGAAACAAAATGAATTGAAAAATATTGGAAATAAAGAAACTATATGCAAGGATACGACATGTACATTCAATTTTCATCATACTATCTTTGCTATTTGTCATTGTTGTTCTTGATAATCAACAAACAAAATCTTTTCCCTTTCACTCTGTTTTCCCTTTACGTTTTCTTTTCCCCTCGATGTTTTCCTTCTATGTTTTCTTTTCCCTTCATTAACTAAGGCTCCGTTTGATAGGACTTTTTTTCCACAGAAAATATTTTCTTTGCTAATTTTCCAGCTAAATTTTATTTTCACGAAAAAAATTTCGAAGTAAAATAATTTCATAAAAAAATTTCTTTTCAACCCATTTTCTACCTTGCAATTTTATGTTTTCTTTTCCACTCCTTAATTAAGTTCATGAACCAAAAGCGAGCTAAGATCACTCATTGAATTAAAACATAAAAGGTTCACGAAAATGCAGGACAGCTTGAGCTGTAAAAGGCCAATATCTTTATTTATGGAGCCACATTGACTACGCGATAGTATGACTAAAAAAACACACCCCTTTTAATTTTAACCACTTAAAATCCGTGTACAAGAGAAATGGATGAGTCAAAGCATTCTTTCTTTTTTTTTTTTTTTCTTTTTTTTTCAGGTCTCGTCTGAGCAAAATCGACTGAACATCTCCGTTAAAAACTTTCCTCTCAGTGAACCCAAAAAAATGGAAAATTGAATGGGCGACTTTGATAGTCTATAGTGTGGTGTACATTTGATATGTACAAATATCCATTATGAGCTCCTTTTCGACCAATGATTCTTTTATAATCTAATCGTCGTCAAACAGACTCCTGCGAATAGTTACTTTGATTTGGCCAACCTTATGAGGGTACAGGAGGACCACACATGATATACCCAAACAAACAGCAGTAGCAGATATTACAAATACAAGAGGACGAGAGGTCAACTATATTACCAAAAATGCGAGTACAAGGTTTTCTCGGATGTTCCTTTTTAAGGTTCACGTTCATAACCACCTCATTATTCAGAAGAGAAACCGTTTTACGTGTCCTGTGCAACTTGTCTTCTGCTATCTCCATCTCCTGCAACTTCAAAAGCCATAATGCATATTGTGTTGTGGGAATCATTATCAGCCAACCTACCCGCGACCGACACGTGCCATCATCTACATAAAGACACCTCATTATCCTTAATGAATGAAGATGGAGCATCAGCTATACACTATGATGCCGGAAGGACGCTATGACATAGGACCTACACTACTTTATCGTGACTAACTCGGACTTCCTTGGAAGCACTCAATTCGGATAAACTCGATTGGGGGCAGGTCTTGGTGAAACACTAGTTTGTCACGACATAAGTCATTCTAGTCTGTGGCGTGACAAAGTTTTATCTTATCGAGAACTCTTAGATTATGTAGCTTGGTTGGCTTAAGAGTAGAGCTCGCTTAGGAAGGTCGCGACGGTTTCTTCTGCGGTACACTTCCTAAGCCTTTCTAAAGGTCAATGAGACTATTTGAAATATCTCTCAAGTATACCACGAGGACATTCCTTGTGTTGTCTATGGACGATACATGGTATTTTGGTATACCTCAATAGGAATGAATCATGTCCGCAGTGCTCATTCCTTGGCACGTGTCCCAATTGCTATAAATAAGAACAGTATCCTCAGGTGTGCCATAAGATGATACTCTGGGCATTTAGCGAGAATTTCAGACATTCCCTTTGGGATCCGTGCATTTATGAGCTCATTGTAAATATTCCTTCACACGCGTATGCTGGATCAGTAATTGCATAGGCTTCTCTCGGAACACTCCCCCACTTACTGTTCTTTAGTTTGTCTCTCTTTACCTCCTTTCCACTTTCCCTGGAGATTCCTTTTACACTATTGATTCTTAGATTACTACTTTTTTATGAACTCTTTTCATCCTATCCTACCCCACTCTCTATAAAATCACTACCTACATTTTGGTGACTCCACTGGGGAGTAATATCTTTGAAATAATGGTAACCATCTTAAAAAATGGAAAAGTTGTTGGAGAAAACAACGGGAACAACTCTGAAGAAATAGCAGAAAGTCACCCTCCCCAGATGTAATACCTGTACCCAAAAAATGGAAGTAATATTTATTTTTCATGCATTAATTAGTATAATTAATTGAATGTAATATTTGGGTAAGTTCCAGTTACCCCGATGCGATAAGTGCTTTGATAAGGGCATAGTTGGACAAATGTGAAATGGGACCCACAGGAGGTCCAGAATAGATAAATTGCATTTAGTTGCATATATGAGATTAAATGAATATTTGTTTAATGGTTTTTAATATTTTATTGCGAGTTATGACCTTTTATGGTACCAATTTGGGTACCCATATAAGGGCGGATTGGAATATGGTTCATAATTAGTAGGCTAATTAGCAACTTCATAAAATTATTTGGAACCACTTTTGGGACCCATACGTGACATAGACACATACCCATTTAGAAATTTGGTAGTTAATATATTGTCCAGGGGGTTTCATAATAGGAACTTAGGAACTTTGGGGGGTGTAATTTGAAATTGCGCTAAGTTAATATATATATCTTAGGTTGAATCGGTAGACACATTAAAATAAAAATAAAAAAAATAAAAAAAAAACAAGAGACAAGAATTAGAACATAGAGTTTCAGAGAGTTAGGGCTTCAACAGGAAAGAAAAAAAATAAAGAGTTTCGCGCTATTTTGTCGTCGTAGCTTCATCGTACGACCTCTGTTTCGCGAACTGAAGTCATATTCAGACTCGTGGAGGTGAGAGGATTATTTCTCTGTCTTTCTCTTTCACTTTTGATGATGTTTTTCTGCAGCCTATTTTAAGGGGTGATACATATATGTGATATATATATATGTGTGTAGGGATATCATTGGGAATAACTAGAGCTAGTTTTGCGAAGGAGTTTGGGATTTCAAGGCTTATTTGGGACTTATTCGTGAGGTGAGTGTCCTAATCCCAAAATTGGATATTTAATGTTATTTATTTGTTAGTGAATGCTTAAATTGCTTAATTGTGATTAAGTAGAAAAGCATGTGATTAATTATTATTTAACATATCCAAAAATGCTGAAATTGCCATGTTGACATGTTGAGTTGCTTATGTGCTTATTTGGGTCAAAGGGTCTCAAGTGATAATCACCATTATTTAGCCCGTATATACGGGACGCCATTCCTCAGAGAAAAGGGGGATGATGATGAAGTCCTCAGAGAAAAGGGGACGGTGGTGACAACCACAGCGAATTGACTTCGGTCACTTGAGAGTGTGTGATATTGCTTTTAAAGCGACAACAAAGTGAGAATGGCCAGGAATCAGGGGTCCAGAACGATGGTGGTTGACTACTTGACACGCCTGCGACCATATATTGTTGTGAATGTTTAATTGGTGTTATGAATCATTAAATACTCCAATTGCATGATTAGTACCACGTACTCATTAAGCGAAAGCTTAGTCGATTTTGTGGCTAATGACCACGCAGGTACGAACGAGCATCACAGTGAGAAGCACTGAATTGTGGGGATTCTGGGATAGCTCGAGATTAATGGTTTATGTTTAATATGTTCATATGTAAATGAGTTTAGATGAGTAGTTATACTCTTAGTGTTTGGAGTTTTAGAGATAAACTTATGTTTGGGTTTTATATTAAATCCTTGTAATATGAATTGTGGATTAAAGTTTTGAAAGTATTTGCAAGTGTTTTGGTGATATTTTGGTATTTCAATTCTTGTTTAACAGGGGAAATGATGCTGTAATAGGGGGAACTCTGTCCAAGTACCATTCGATAATTTTAAAATTTTATTTTATTTCTCTTTATTATTTTGTTTGATAAAAAGCTATTTTATCCCTGGTATTTCAGTTTAAAATGTTAATTTTGGAACTGTAAAAAAAGTAATGATTATTTGGTCCTTGTTGGCTTTGTTACACATGTCCTAGCCCGCGGGGGCAGGTTGGGGTGTGACAATTTTTGGTATCAAAGCAATAGGCTAGAGCCTTGGGTACGAGTGACGACGCGTGAGTGTGCACACAATGACACGTAGTTATACAATCATGCATACACGTTTATTTAGCATGTAGACACCCATTTTTGCCCAACAAAAATGTTAATATATATATATACATATATATATATTTACTTTTTTTACATTTTTTTACCCAACCCCAAAAAAAAGAAAAAAGAAAAAATGTTGTTTTTTTTTTTTTACTTCTTTTTCTTTTCACCAAGCTAGGTAGATTTTTTATAAAAAGGGAAAAATAGATGTTGGGATTCCCTCTTGTAGTAAAAAAAAAAGGGGGAGACAAAACACAAAGATATTGGGATCCTTTCTTTTAGCAAAAAAACAAGAAAAAAAGAGGTGGAATTTTTTCTTTTCAATAAACAAAACTTGGTGGATTTTTACTATTCCATAAAAAATGCAAGTAATTTGTTTCTTTTACTTAAAAAAAAAACAAAATGTGTGGGTCTTTTTTATTTTAGTGGAGAGTTTTAAAAATAATAATAAAAAAAAAGAAATAAAAATCTTGCTTGGCCTATAAATAGAGACCAATGCAAGCCAATTTGGGGAAAGAAAAAAAAAGAGCTTTCTCTACATACATCTCCCTCATCTTAACCTCCATCTCCCTCACCTTCCCCTTCATCCCCTTCACTTCATAGAAAGAACCACCAACAAAAAAAAGTTTTCATTTTCTCCACCACTACTCCAACCACCACCATCAAGACCACCACTACAATCACCACCCTCCACCTAACTGCCATATCATCACAATTCTCATCACCATACCTCACAGCCACTGTACCACCACCATCGTCTGTTACCATCCAACCGTCATAGCACCGCCTCAAATCATTGCCCAACATCCCAGTTCCTTACCATCAACATTCTAGCCGATTTCTTGAGTTCCTCTAATAACTCAGGTTTTTTTTTTAATTCTCTCATGGTCGGATATTCCGCCTTTCTTTCTCTTTCTCTTCTATTTTCTCTTATGGTCGGATATTCCGCCTCTCTTCTTATTTTTCTTTATTTTCTCTTATGGTCGGATATTCCGCCTTTCTTTTTCTTTCTCTTCTATTTTCTCTTATGGTCGGATATTCCGCCTTTCTTTTTCTTTCTCTATTTTCTTTTTCAGTAGTATGGCTTCCCTGTAAATCCATTCTGATTGGTCCATCTGCCTGTATCGCTTTACTTATATATATATATATATTGTAAATACGTATTACTATGACAAATCTATGAACTCACTCATCACTCCACGGCTACTCGTGGGCACCGACCCTTACTTCCGGCATAAAAAATCAAAAAATACAAAAAAAATCTCTTTTCTTTGTTTTGGGCACCGACCCTTACTTTTCGGCATAAAAATAAAAATACAAAAAAATCTCTATTTTCTTTCTTTTGGGCACCGACCCTTACTTCCGGCACAAAAAATCAAAAATACAAAAAAAAAAAAAAAAAAAAAAATACTTCACTCTCCACTCACTTGCACAAACTCATTTCAATCTCAATCACTTTCCAAAATTCTTAACTACACAATTTTTCACTCAAATCACTTTTCAAAACTCACTACTTCAAAGGTTAAAGCCTAGGACTATACCGTACAGGTTAAAGTTCCTAGCTACACCATCTTTGCTCAAAATACTACTTCACACTTACATGGTCTAGATCGACCAACTTTAAAAAAAAAACACTTGCACACACACGCGCACACACACACACACATGTACAAAGCATAGAACTACGTACGGCCTGATTCTCGACTTGAGATACGTATGCAACCCCCCACTTGGGTGCGGCCATAACCACATTTTTTTCCAAAAAACTTGTACATTCTCACACTTTCTTTCTTTTACTTATGCCCCATTATCATGAAAATCACTAGAATTGGCAACCATGCTTTGCATGGATGTTCGAGGGTGCCTAACAAGAGTCACACTTTCAAATGGCCCACCTTTCTCAAAACTGTTTTCAAGAGTCAAAGATGAATTACTTTAATTGTCTTTGCAGGGGTCCTAACACCCAAAATGTTAGGTGGCGACTCTGAACATTTAAATAGGCCCTACAATACTCTTTTACCACTCCTAATAAAAATCAAGTCGCATTTCACCCACTTTCAAAAAGAAGCCAGGCACACACCGACAGCCAAGTTGCGCCGAAAGCGCGGGCGCGACAGCTGGCGACTCTGCTGGGGACTTGTCATACTTAAGAGGACTCAGGTCGTCACATTAGTGATTCTCATTACAATGGGGCATTTCTTTTTTTACTAACAATTTTGTTTTATCTTTTCTTTTGTGAATTCGTATTCTTTTGTACAGGTGTCCACGACTCAGACTGAAATAAAGTTGCAAGGCCAATGCCAAAATTTGCAAAGGCCAATGCCTAAATCATTTTGCACACTACACACTAGCATGCAAGCATAACATAACCCTTCCTCAAGAGGAAACCTTGTAAGATTAGATAGGGAGATGAGTATGTGGCATGGCCGTCGCGGTGTCACCGTCGGTACCGCACAGAAAACTCTCCCGCTCGAGCCACCAACCTGAGAAAGTGCTTCGGCACCGGAGGTTTGAAGGTTCGGGAACCGGGCTTTATTAAGGTCGTGCTAGGCATCAACTTCCCCACATGCTCTCACGCCGTACACGCGCATTCATAAGCTCGTTTTCTTTTGCAATTATTTTTTTTAAAAAAATAATAATAATGATCATGACTGAATGTGTGTGGTTCTTTTTCCTTCTCAGCTCATTAAAAAAAACAAAAAACAAAATCTTTGTACAAATGGCAAATCAGAGTTTGAAGCTGGGTTACATAGCAGAGATAGACCCGCAGCTGCGTACATGGTATCACAAGCTTTCGCCTAGCGATCTATTGGAATTTTGTAAACATTTTGGATATCTGGGATTTCTACTCCAAGTTAAACCAGATGGTTAGTTGCTTGAATCTTTGATTACATTCTGGGACCCGGAAGCCCTGGTCTTCCGCTTTGGAGAACAAGAACTAACCCTGACTCTTGAGGAGTATGCTGGCCTTTTAAAACTTTTTAACCTTAAAGAGTTAGCCCGACGAGATTTCAGTGTTGGGACCAATCGAACAGCTACTTTTCTCGGAATGAAGAAAGGAAGCCTAGAGAAAGAAGCAAAGGGGGATTTTTCACGACTCCCTATTGACTTCTTGGTCAAAAGATTCATGCCTCCTGATGCTTTCGATAAGTTCACTTTCTCCTGCACACGTTCAGAATGGCAAGATAAACGACTACTGGTTCTTGCTTTGTGCCTCTTTGCTCACCTCTTGTTCCCCCGCAGAGACAGGAAGGTTGACATGATCTTAATTGACATTATCACACTTCGTAGTGGCAAGACATTTGTCCCGATGGTCTTAGCTGAGACTTTACGAGCTCTGTCATGCTGCAAAAATCAGAGCAAAAGCTTTTTCACAGCCAGCATCGGGCTTCTCCAAATATGGCTAATACCTCACCTCACCAAAGGGACATATCCAAAATCATACTTTATGACATCTGATGTCATCTTGCCACTAAGCGTAATACAGTCACCCGTCCAAGGAAAAGAAGAATGGTATAGGTACCTGGCACAACTAAAAGAGAATAACTTCCAGTGGTACTTGGGTTTGTGCTCTCCTACGTCGGTCTGAATCAGAACCGGCGAGCTTCCATTTATCCCGCTAATGGGACTATCGGGCGTAACGGCTTATGCTCCGGGACGTGTACTTAGGCAGTTCAGGCGCATGCAACGTATTCCACTGGCCACAGACATGTCTTATTTCTGCTTTGATTATAACTCTTCAGCTTCAAAAGAGCGATGCAAGAAAACATTGATCCAATGGAATCTGACCCAACTTGACGAGATGATTATGGACAGTTGCCAAGTTAGCACAGACCCTGAGTACATCAAATGGATGAAAAAAATGGTGGAACAGCTACCATCCAGTTCCAAGAGGCCTAGGACAGAAGAGCTAGGGGTCCAAGACCACATCAAAAGACTTAGAGCCGCTCTCAGTCACGAGGAAGTTACCAGGACCCAAGTCGAACAAGAAAGGGACCAACTCAAAGTCACCCTCACTCACGAGGAAATTGCTAAAAATCAAGTCGAACAGGAAAAGGATTAGCTCAGGGCCGCCCTCGATGTCATTGAAAGGGAAAGAAGCCAGTTACTAGCCAGCTTACAAGACGCTTATGCGAAGATTCATCAGCTAGAACACGCTTTTTTCAACAAAGCCAAACCAGAGATCGCCGCACTAAAGGAAGATCTCGAACATGTGACAACTATCATGGGAAAAATTCAAGATCTAACCTTGGCCTTTCCCCAAGGCAATTTTAGCTCACTCCAAACGGGTCTTGAGACTGCTAGGACCTATATGTGGAAAATTCTGAGATTGTTGTTTTAAATCATCCTTTTGTAGGGGAATTTAAGGTCTTAACTAATGAAAACTCAGAGTTTGATTAAATTTGCAACCTCTCAAATGAGCTGTCGAAACCACACTTATGTAGATCATGATCATAACTTGAAAAAAAACTATATAATTTTCTCTCCTCTAATAACTCAGGCAATTTTTTTTCAACGATTCAAAATTTCGAAGACGCTGGAAGATTGGGTTCGGAGCCCTATCCTAACTCGAGGATACCTTCGAAGGCAACGAAGAATCATGTCTGAGATTGAAGTGAACCCTGTCGTGGCTACAGGCACCGCGCAAAGTTCTGAACTCCAAAGTATCCAACAACAGATTAATGATCTGTCCAACATCGTCAAGCAGATGGCAACCCAACACCTGGCATTCGTCACAGGGACCAGCCAAGTACCACCCAACAATGCTGCCGGACCAACCACGCCAAGGCATTCTGATAACCAGGATCAGCAACCTATACCGCCAGGCTATGTATACGCAGAAGTTCCGCCAGTTACAACATCCTTCCATGCTCCACTACAACCAGGTACCTTCCCTCGGATAACAACTCAATTTGCGGTACCCCGGGCAGCTACTCAAATGCCTATCATTACCATCGATGGTGGGATTGATCACTATGCTGAAGAGGAGAGGGTGAGAAAGCTCGAGGAAGCAAATTCACTGGCGCAACAAATCAAGCGTCTCGAAAGTTCGGTTAAGACGATGCAAGGTTTTGAGACATTCGTTCGAGGTTTCGATGGAGCCCACAAGGAAACCCTCGGATTGATAGACCTTCCAATCGAGGTCGGACCCTATGAATTCCAGGTCATATTCCAAATCTTGGACATCCCTGCCCCCTACAGCATGCTCCTCGGCAGACCATGGATCCACTCGGCTGGGGCAGTCCCTTCCACTTTACACCAAAAATGTTAAATATGCGATCGAAGGATTTTTGATCATCGTCCAGGGTGAAAAAGAATATGCAATATTCGGAGAACCCTCAATCACACACATCAGCGCAAGTGGAAAGGTTGAGCTTGCTACATACCAGATCTCAGAGTTATCATGTGCCACCTATGCACCAGAGGGAAAGGTAGAGAGAAAGCCGTCGTACTCCAAGGCTCATGTCAGCATGGCCAGGCAGCTTAAGGCGAATGGCTATCAGCCAGGGAAGGGCTTAGGAAGACTAAACCAAGGGCGCATAGAGCCAGTCAATCCACCAACTCAGAACGACACCCGTGGCCTCGGGTACAAAAAGAAATTCTGGAAGGGCCAAAAGTCTTGCCTCATCACTGAAGGGGTCATCCCCCATATACGGGAGACTTTTCCCCACCCGACAGAGGTTATGGCCCCTGACCAGGTCCAAGAGGGAGACATTTCAATCTCACAGCCTGCCCGAGACACAGATTGGACTTCCACAGTCCCAATGGGTTGCATCCGAGCATTGTTTGAAGAGGAGATCTTCATGATGGACGGTCAAGAGGCCACTTCCTCACCTACCATTCTCCGAGCCGAGCCAGGCGAGACACTGAACAACTGGGAGTTTCGCCTGTTGCCCAAGAACAGGGAATTTCAGTAAAATGATAATAAATGTAGAGTTTTTACTTGACTTAAGCCGGTCGAGTAAAAAAAAATGGATCCGTCACTTGTAAAGGCTTTCTATCTTTTATGCTTTTGAATGAAATGCTAGTTCACTTTGTCTCAAATGCAAATCTCTCTAAACTTATCTCTTCTTCTCTTTTCTTGTCAAAAATTGATTTCAGGGAACCAATGATTGAATCAACTAATCCACCAGGTATCACACAACTTGATAAGACCCAACACAATTTTAATACTGAATTAAACTCTAATCTTATGGGTATAGAAGAGGATTCTGATTCTGATGAAGAAATTCCCCACGAGCTCGAAAAAATGATCTCAGAACTCGAAGACAGGCCAAGACCTAATCTAGAAGAAACTGATACCATCAATGTCGGTACCATAAAAAATCCTCGAGAATTGAAAATCGGACATCAACTGTCACAAGAACATAAGGAAGAATTGTTTCAATTCTTAAAGAAATACCAAGATGTCTTCGCATGGTCGTATCAGGATATGCCTGGGCTAGCTACAAGCATTGTTACGCACAAACTCGCTATCAAACCGGAATACAAGCCCATCAAGCAAAGGCTGAGAAAGTTAAAGCCAGAATGGAGTCTCAAGGTGAAAGAAGAAGTGATCAAGCAGTTTGAGGCCAACTTCATCATGGTCGTTAACTATCCAACGTGGCTCGCAAACGTGGTGCCAGTGCCTAAGAAGGACGGACGAGTCAGGGTTTGTGTCGACTACAGAGATCTCAATAAAGCAAGCCCGAAGGATGATTTCCCTCTACCAAACATTCACATCTTGGTTGACAATACAGCCGGAAATGAAATCTACTCTTTCATGGATGGATTTTCTGGTTACAACCAAGTTCTCCTAGACGAGGAAGACAGAGAGAAAACGGCCTTCATCACTCCCTGGGGAACATTTTGTTATCAAGTCATGCCATTTGGTTTAAAGAACGTTGGGGCGACGTATCAAAGGGCTATGACTACACTTTTTCATGATATGATGCATCAAGAGCTAGAGGTCTATGTTGATGACATGATCATAAAATCTCGAAAGACGACAGAACACCTCATTGATCTCAAAAAGCTCTTTGATCGCCTCAGGAAGTACAAGCTCAAGCTCAATCCGGCTAAATGCACTTTCGGCGTTCTATCAGGTAAAATCCTGGGATTCATGGTCAATAGGCATGGCATCGAGATCGATCCTGGAAAAATCAAGGCCATTACCGAAATGCATGTCCCCACAACGGAGAAGGAAATACGAGGGTTCCTAGGACGAATCAATTTCATCGGTCGATTTATCTCACAACTTACGGATAAGTGCGAATCGATCTTCAGATTGCTCCGCAAAGGCTCTGATAAGACATGGAATGAGGATTCCCAAGCTGCTTTCAACACAATTAAGAAATACCTTTTGAACCCTCCCGTACTGGTCCCACCAGAACCAGGACGCCCTTTACTTCTACATTTATCGGTCCTCGATCACTCGATGGGATGCGTATTAGGCCAACATGATGAGTCTGGACGAAAAGAGCGTGTCATCTATTATTTGAGCAAAAGGTTCACCGACTGTGAATCTCATTATTCCATGTTAGAGCAAACCTGTTGTGCCCTTGCTTGGGCTGCGACTAGATTTCGACATTATCTACTCAGCTATACTGTGTATCTAATCACTAGAATGGATCCACTCAAGTACATCTTTGAAAAGCCGATATTGACGGGAAAGATCTCGAAATGACAGATGCTGTTAACTGAGTTCGACATCGTCTACGTCACCCAAAAGGCTGTTAAGGGCCAGGCAATCGCCGATCAGCTCGCTGAAACTCCAATCGACAGTTACGAGCCGATGGATACATCTTTCCCGGATGAGGCCATTCTGTTTGCCACCGACAAGAACGATGACGAATACTTCGAAGGATGGCGAATGTACTTTGACGGAGCTTCAAATAGCAGAGGAGCTGGGGCAGGGGCAGTTGTGATATCAGAAGATGGAATGCATTTTCCCATTTGCAACAAGCTAGGTTTCGACGCCACCAATAACGTCTCAGAATACGAAGCCTGCATCTTAGGTCTAAGACTGGCTCTAGACATGGACATACGTAGAATGGCAGTATTCGGTGATTCTGAACTCGTTATAAAGCAATCCACCGAGGAATACGCTACAAGGGATGCCAAGCTCGTCCCGTACAGAAGATGTTTGGTTGACCTGTGCAAATACTTTGATTACATTGAGTTCAATCACGTTCCTCGAGATCAGAATAATTTTGTTGACGCCCTCGCAACTTTAGCATCCATGATCAGAGTCCCCAACATGGAAGAAATTCCTCCTCTAACGATCGATGTAAAGTCAAGACCGGCTTACTGCTACCAGATTGAAGAAGAAGCAGACGGTAAGCCATGGTACTACGACATCGTCAACTTCTTGGAACGCCAAGAGTACCCTCCAACCGCTAACTTGGGAGAACGACGCACCCTCCGGAAGCTCTCTTCACAATTCTTTCTCAGCGGCAAGACCCTTTTCAAAAGGAGCCATCACTTGGGACTACTCACGTGTGTGCCGGCATCAGAGGCCAATTACTTAATGGAGAAAGTACACGGTGGAATCTGCGGCCCACACATGAGCGACCTCATGCTTGCCAAAAAAATAATGAGAACCGGTTATTTCTGGTTAACCATGGAGCATGATTGTGCCAAATTCGTAAGGAAATGCCGCCAATGTCAAATTCATGCAGATCAGATTCATGCGTCGCCAAAGGATCTACATCCCATGACTACCCCATGGCCTTTTTCTATGTGGGGAATGGATGTCATCGGACCCATCACGCCAAAGGCATCCAATGGACACCGTTTCATTCTAGTGGCCATCGATTATTTCACAAAATGGGTCGAAGCAGAATCCTATGCTAGAGTAACCAAGGAGGTTGTCGCCAGGTTCGTCAAGAGGAACATCGTATGTCGATACGGCCTCCCGGAATCCCTCATCTCGGACAATGCCAGAAACCTCAACAACGACATGATGACCGACCTCTGCCAGCAGTTTCAGATCACTCATAGACATTCCGCCCCTTACCGGCCTAAGATGAATGGGGCAGTCGAAGCCGCCAATAAGAACATCAAAACGATCATCCGAAAAATATCAGCCAATTACAAAGACTGGCAAGATCTGCTACCACTAGCCCTCATGGCTTATCGCACCTCTGTTCGGATTTCAACTGACGCAACCCCCTATTCCCTAGTATACGGGACGGAAGCGGTCCTTTCGGTCGAGGTAGAGATCCCATCATTGAGGATTCTCATGGAAGCTAAACTCGAAGAAGCGGAATGGGTCCGAGAAAGACATGAACAATTATGCCTGATCGACGAAAAATGCTTCACTGCTTTGTGTCACGGTCAATGTTATCAGAAGAGGATCGCCAGAGCCTACAACAAAAAAGTTAGGCCTCGACAATTCAAAGAAGGCGACTTGGTACTGAAAAAGATTTTCCCCTGCCAAGAAGAAGCGCAAGGGAAGTTCGCCCCCAACTTGGAGGGCCCATTCATCGTCAAGAAGGCATTATCCGGAGGAGCTCTAATACTCACCGAAATGGATGGTGATGTTTTTCCAGAGTCGATCAATTCTGATTCTGTAAAAAGATTCTATGCTTGAATGTCGAACTTGTATACTTTACGTTTTGATCAAGATGAAGATAGGTCTTCATTTCTGCTACCCATACATATCAAATAAAATTTTCCTTTGTTCGCTGCTTTGAGCCTTTTATATGATTTCATTTTATTTCCTTTAAAACGACCAACTCCTATACTTGGGACATATTTCTGTGGTTAAAAAAAAAGCTATCAAAAAAAAAAAAACACAAAAAAAAAAAAGAACAACAAAAAAAAAAACAAAAAAAAGAGCCGACCTACATAAAGGTTGCAAAAATCCCCCCAGGGAGAATAAAAGATGGTCACAAAAGCCAAAACCCGAGAAAAAAAAAGGAAAAAATCATCATAACTTTGAGCCTTCATGCCACTCCTTCTTTCTCAGCCATCACCCTGACCTTCATTACAACCCACCAAAGTCCTCTCAGATTGATCAAAAGGTTAAGCATACAGGTTTGGCTGACAGCCCTTATTAAATCTCTACACTGTTCGGCATTCGTCACTTTGACGAAACACATCGCTAGCTTCATCCCTCTGCAACATTGCATACTCGAGAATAAATAAAGAAAAGCATAGACCAAAGGGCGCAGTGAAAACCCGAAAGGGCGCTGTGAGTAAAAACGTAGGCTATGGCAAGAAACAAAACTGTCGACGCAGTGAAAACCTGAAAGGGCGCCGACGTGCAACAATGACAGAGCCAGACTTGGCGAAAACCTGGAAGGGCGCTAAGGGTAAAAATGTGCAAAAAAAAAAATCTCTATAGGGATTTCATCTCAGGATGCAGAATCCGACCCCTACACCCATGAGAAGATGATTTACTCTGTCATGAATAAAGCTTGGGGCAGAATTAATAACTGTGATATCTGGTTGGTGCGGTGGGTTCCGTCCAGGTTTACTCAAAACTCTCAAATAACTTTCTATTCAGTGAACTAGCATGTCAATCACTAACATACAAGTAGAGCACACATGCACTTTGTCTTCTAAGGAAAAGTCAAAACTCAGGATAGACGAATCCCCAAGGGTCCCTCAAATGGCGTCCCACGCATATAACTTGTCATCAGGAGTGAGTCCGTCAAGTGGCATCCTACCCATCTCATTCAGCATCAGCCTTAGCATCAAGTATAAGTCCGTCAAGTGGCGTCATGTTCATATCATTTGGCGTCACGTATTTCTCTTACTATCCCACGCTCTATAGCAATCACACCCATTGCATTTTTACTGTCCTCACCTCTCTACGACAATCACGCATATTGCATTTTGCCAGTCTATATCCTACAACAATCACGTTACTCTCCTATCTCACAGCGATCACGCCCCACGTGGCATTTCGCTCTCCCATATCCTCACGGCAATCACGCGTATCGCATTTTGCCTGTTGTATCCACTGCAATCACGCCCTGACGTGGCATTTTGCTCTTCACCATCCTAACATGGCACCCCCAGGCTCACGAACTACGCACGGTCTGATTCTCCTGACGGGAGATACGTAGGCAGCTCTAAGAGCTCGACCATACCCTTACTTCACTATATTCTTGATTAAAGTTTGAGATTACGCGATTACGCACTTCTCAACTGCACCATCTATTTTCTATTCGATTCTCACATGAATCCCCAGTGAAGTCGTTCGCCCATTCTGGTAATGCTCTCAACCCCCAAAGGAGTTCACTTCTCTGCCACACCATATCCTATCTCACTTCCATGGTTACAGTTCGGAACAACGTCGTACAGGCCGAAGTCCCTAACTACACCATTTCTTTATAAAAAAAAATCAGAAAAGAATGCGGCA
Source organism: Hydrangea macrophylla (assembly GCA_033977485.1). Classification (NCBI taxonomy): domain Eukaryota; kingdom Viridiplantae; phylum Streptophyta; class Magnoliopsida; order Cornales; family Hydrangeaceae; genus Hydrangea; species Hydrangea macrophylla. Next base: position 126,471,589 of record CM066991.1, on the reverse strand, counting down.
AAAATGTGGTGTCTTCTGTCTTTGTCACGATTTGCTTCGCAAAGCATGACAAAGAGGGCAGCTGTAGACACCCATTTTTGCCCAACAAAAATGTTAATATATATATACATATATATATATATATATATATATTTACTTTTTTTACATTTTTTTACCCAACCCCAAAAAAAAGAAAAAAGAAAAAATGTTGTTTTTTTTTTACTTCTTTTTCTTTTCACCAAGCTAGGTAGTTTTTTTATAAAAAGGGAAAAATAGATGTTGGGATTCCCTCTTGTAGTAAAAAAAAAGGGGAGACAAAACACAAAGATATTGGGATACTTTCTTTTAGCAAAAAAACAAGAAAAAAAGAGGTGGAGTTTTATCTTTTCAATAAACAAAACTTGGTGGATTTTTACTATTCCATAAAAAAAATGCAAGTAATTTGTTTCTTTTACTTAAAAAAAAAACAAAATGTGTGGGTCTTTTTTATTTTAGTGGAGAGTTTAAAAAAAAAAAAAAAGAAATAAAAATCTTGCTTGGCCTATAAATATAGACCAATGCAAGCCAATTTGGGGAAAGAAAAAAAAAGAGCTTTCTCTACATACATCTCCCTCATCTTAACCTCCATCTCCCTCACCTTCCCCTTCATCCCCTTCACTTCATAGAAAGAACCACCAACAAAAAAAAGTTTTCATTTTCTCCACCACTACTCCAACCACCACCATCAAGACCACCACTACAATCACCACCCTCCACCTAGCTGCCATATCATCACAATTCTCATCACCATACCTCACAGTCACTGTACCACCACCATCGTCTGTTGCCATCCAACCGTCATAGCACCGCCTCAAATCATTGCCCAACATCCCAGTTCCTTACCATCAACATTCTAGCTGATTTCTTGAGTTCCTCTAATAACTCAGGTTTTTTTTTTATTCTCTCATGGTCGGATATTCCGCTTTTCTTTCTCTTTCTCTTTCTCTTCTATTTCCTCTTATGGTCGGATATTCCGCCTCTCTTCTTATTTTTCTTTATTTTCTCTTATGGTCGGATATTCCGCCTTTCTTTTTATTTCTCTTCTATTTTCTCTTATGGTCGGATATTCCGCCTTTCTTTTTCTTTCTCTATTTTCTTTTTCAGTAGTATGGCTTCCCTGTAAATCCATTCTGATTGATCCATCTGCCTGTATCGCTTTACTTATATATATATATATATATATATTGTAAATACGTATTACTATGACAAATCTATGAACTCACTCATCACTCCACGGCTACTCGTGGGCACCGACCCTTACTTCCGGCATAAAAAATCAAAAAATACAAAAAAAATCTCTTTTCTTTGTTTTGGGCACCGACCCTTACTTTTCGGCATAAAAATAAAAATACAAAAAAATCTTTCTTTTCTTTCTTTTGGGCACCGACCCTTACTTCCGGCACAAAAAATCAAAAATACAAAAAAAAAAAAAAAATACTTCACTCTCCACTCACTTGCACAAACTCATTTCAATCTCAATCACTTTCCAAAATTCTTAACTACACAATTTTTCACTCAAATCACTTTTCAAAACTCACTACTTCAAAGGTTAAAGCCTAGGACTACACCGTACATGTTAAAGTTCCTAGCTACACCATCTTTGCTCAAAATACTACTTCACACTTACACGGTCTAGATCGACCAACTTTAAAAAAAAAACACTTGCACACACACGCGCACACACACACATGTACAAAGCATAGAACTACGTACGACCTGATTCTCGACTTGAGATACGTATGCAACCCCTCACTTGGGTGCGGCCATAACCACATTTTTTTCCAAAAAACTTGTACATTCTCACACTTTCTTTCTTTTACTTATGCCCCATTATCATGAAAATCACTAGAATTGACAACCATGCTTTGCATGGATGTTCGAGGGTGCCTAACACCTTCCCTCGACATAATCGAAGCAGCGGAAAGTATAAGTAAAATGCATTAAAATCATAGTTATAAAAAGTTTTGCCCAATTGAAATTATTTCGAAAAGAATCCAGTTTGAGATACAGAGGTCCAGTCGACTGATCGAGGGTCCAGTTGACTGAAGACCTGAAGCAGAAACTAAGAAAAGTTTCCCAGCCCTATGTAGTCGACTATGACTGGGGTCCAATCGACTAGTGCCTCAAATTTTTAGTCGACTGGTGCCTTGTCCAGTCGACTGGTGCCTTGTCCAGTCGACTGGGCACTATGTATGCATAATATGGTGTTTTCGTGCAGGAAATAGTCGACTGGTAACCCCTCCAGTCGACTGAAGCCCTCGAAAATTGAAAGGAAAAACTGAAGAACACAGAGGTCCAGTCGACTGAAATGCGGACCAGTCGACTGATTCCTCTCAGCAAAGCCCAATTCTGTAACTTTCCACACCAAGGATCTCTAAACCAATTCCTAGCAATAACACGATTAAAAACCACGATTTAACACATATAACAAAAGTGTTCACTATGGATTACAATTCTAAATGTATGCTTATATAACAATTCATGGTTTAAGCATCTAAAACACATAGAACTAGTCTCTAGGGTGAGTGGTACGCATTCATCTGGTAAATGAAACTGATGCCGTGGAAGGCACACCTTTCCCACGCATCTGGTACACCGGTTGGGCCTTCCTCCATACTAGGTAACGTGTCCTGGTTGGGCCTTCCTCCATACCAGACACAACCATAATCAAATCTCTCAAATCCTCAAGGTTCCAGGAGCTTACAACCCCGGATGAAATTGCACCAAACTCCCCTTTGACCTAAGTAAACACATAATATGCTCACATAAACAGTTATACAGGCTTTTCATATAATTTTATGTGCATAATTAACGACCTAATTAATACATAAATTTCACCCGGATCCAAAATATCAAAGTTGATATTCAAATCATGAAAATCTCATATATTTCATAGATCTAGAATTCATACCTCGTGCGATCTCTCCGAAACTTTGAAGGATCAACTAGAGGCCTGAATAAACGTCGGATCCCAAATTATACGCGATTTTTACAAGTTTTACTGGATTTTCTCCAAATTCCTAGAGATAGATTTTCAGAAAATCAAGCCAAACTAGGCCTAAGAGGTATCAAAATAAAGCTCTTACCTCGAGGAGTTCAAATTTAGAATTTGGTAAAAATCTGACAGATGAACTGTCGTCGATCGGCGTCGCAAAGTCGTAGCCACCAAATCTCCTTTTCTCTCTTCTCCTCTAGATATTTTTAGTAAGTTTGGACAAAAAGAGTCCAAGCTCATCTATTTATAGACATAGTTTCCGAAAACTACGCTTACCTCTCCACGAGTTTCTCAAAACTTCTAATTATCCCACGAAACGTCTTAGATGTCTACTTTATTATTTCACGAGTGAAAGTTAAAATTTATAAAAGTTTTCGACTAAGTCCCATTTGGGTCCAAAATAAGGATCCAAAACTAAATTCCGTAGAATCTCTACACAACCTACCTTTTTTATAACGTATCATTCACGTTCTCACCATAGTGTTCGAAAGGATCTATAACAATATCAAAATTACCAGAAATTATACTACACAGGTATAATTCACTATTCATCAAAATACCAGATATCTCAAATAACATTTAAATCATATAAATGTCATATAATCAAGTCAATGCAATATGAAGTTCCAAGTTCCCGTGTCCTCACTGACACCACACCGTTGACTCACAGTCATCTCCAGGTCAAATTATTAATAAACATTAATAATTTCACAAAACCTCAAATCATGCATTTTAAAATTATGAAATTTTGGAATGGATATGACATTTTTGCTTTGAAGTATACCAACCAATACAAAAAGTCTACCTGAAGCGATGATGAGCACAGGGCCTTTGAAGTATACCAACCAATAAAAAAATCTTTGTTCAAACAATACCATCAATAAGAGACTTTTTAAAACAATATAACATACTACAGAGGGAAAGAAAGAGATCCTTACAAAAAATGAGTAAAACGTATACGAGCTCGAAAAGGCGGGTTGAACCCACCTAAAGATCTGCACAAATTCATTTCTTTAAAGACTTCTATTTCTGGACAAAAACATGAAAAATGCTAATTTAGCCCAACAATCACATAAAGTCCATATCTAGTAAAAGTGAAAAAAAAAAACATTGGATTGACTCATGCTTAATCAAGTGGAGCTTCACAGAGACTTTAGCTTTAATTATAAAAATGACCTTTGAAAAGCGAGAAAACTTCTTTGAGAAAAAGCCAATCTAGAAACCAAAAAAGAAGAGAAAACTGAAACAATTCCTTTGATTACCTTTTTTTACATCCCAAGTACATAAGCTGCATTGCAAGAAATCCTAAATAAGTAGATAGCGTTACTGGGTACACAATTCTATTTCAACCAACAAATTGATAATTGATTCCTTGCCAGTTGAACTAAATCACTAAAAGAAATTAGATCAGCAACTGTTAAAAAAATGCTATGATCCCGAGGATTTGTGTACAGCTTGTGGAAGGTCCTCAGTAATTGAGCTAAGAAGAGCTCAAATCAGCCACAAGGGTTTCATGGTGATATAGCCTCTCCTCAACTTTATGATATAATGCAAAAAGTTTAACTGAGTGAAGGAATCAAAAATGAAAGTAAAATCATCAAGGCAACACTTGAATAAAGAAGAAAAAGATGCACAAAAAAAAGGAAAACTTGGTGATGCATTTGCAAAAATGGAAGAAATATACACTTGAATAGAGAAGTAAAGAAATTCATTGGTGATGCATTTGCAAGCAAAATTGGAAGAATTAGAATTTTCATTTCTCACCTCTAGTATATATCATGCCTAAAACCGGCCAAATTATAGCACGATGATAGCATTACTGGGTTTCTCATACAGCTCCTGGTGAGATATGTTACCTCCTGCAAACATGATGATAGACAATCTTGATTAATGAAAATGAACTTGATGCTAGAAATGTTAGCTCTACTTCTTTCAAAGCATCACATTATGAAAACAAACTTGACATTAATAATCAATTCCAAAGAGAAAATAAGAAACCATAAAATGAGCTCTAGACAATCATAAAATGATTAGTTTAGTCTAATTTGTTTTCATAAAGCAACCTAATTTGTTTTCTTAAAGCAGCCTCGTACTAATCATCAAAAGAAATCATGATATAATAAATACTTATAAAATATGTAACAGATTCTAATCAAAACATGTTGATTAAAGCATCATCAAAACCCAATAAATTGAAGTAATGAACTTTCTTAAATACAAAATAAAAATATTCAATTCTCAACAGGTTTCACAACAAACCCAAAAAAAAAAAAAATAAATAAAATAAAATTAAGGGCCACTTAATACAGTAAAGATAAGGGATTGTTTGTAGGGGTGTCCATGGGTCGGGTGAGTCGGGTTTGACCCCCACCCGCTCATCCATCCGAATCCCATCGGGTTCAAAATCTATCACCCGTCATCCATCCGACTAGTCGGGTGGAACCGACTCGTCGGGCTCGAGTCGAGTCGGTCGGGTCTCGGGTTTGGCCCGATAAAAACAAGAAAAATAGTATGTTCATGGACTATGAACTCGAACAATCAACTCGCAATTTCAAAATACAAACACAGAATCATTGAAACAAAGTGGATTAGGATATCAAAATTTTCATTTTTATCTCTTTACACTAATTTATAGCATAAAGAAGAGGACCTAAGATCTACAAAACCCTAGATCTACAAAAGATGAGGGCCTGAAATTTTTAGAATGAGATGAGAGAATCGACGGAGGGAAACATACCTTGGATTCGAGAGAATGAGAAGCCATGGCCATGGGATCTTCAAGGAAAAGAGAGAGAGCGCCAGACCCTCTGTGAGTGGTGCGCGCCGTTGAGAGATAGGATTGATGCAGCCATATGGTTTAAGGAAGGGTAGTAGAAGAAGAAGAAGAAGAAGAAGAAGAAGGAGAGAGAGAGAGAGAGAGAGAGAGAGAGAGAGAGAGAGAGAGAGAGAGAGAGAGAGAGAGAGAGAGCCTACACATGCCGTCGATGCCGAGGCGGAGAAGACGATGTAGACTGATTTCTTAGGGCTCTTAGAGGAATTTTTTATTTTTTTTTGGAATAAACTCTGAGTCTCTGAGATTAAGCGTGTGTATATAGTCTGTAGAACATACATATGTAAGTGTGCTCGGGTCGGGTCGGGTTAAATCAGGTGTGTGAAGGGAGAAACCGACATCCATTCAAAACATGTTCGGGTTTGACTTATGAAATCCGTGACTCAACCAAACAGGCACGGGTGGGGTCGGGTTTGGTCGGGTTTGATTTTTGTTGGACAACCCTAATTGTTTGGGGTTGGGAAAAAGCTAATACACATGAAAAAAAATCTAGAAAATTGAAATGAAGGGTTTGTTCAAAATAATAAGGGTATATGAGCTCAATTGGTTAGCAAGAAGAGGTGAAGTTAAGGTTTTTAAAATCTTTATTTAAAAAGGTTATTTATGGTTAGGGTTTAAATACTGCATTTTCAAAATTAAAATCTGTATTATATGAAGGGTTTTTAGGGTTAGGGTGAGGGGTTTTCGGCGTTGGTGGCGGTGGTGGTGATGGCCAGTTGAGAAAGCATGGCATTGTGGAGGCTTTGGGATGTGAAGGGAAGGTGGAGGCAGTGGTGGAGGTTTGGTTAGGGATGGGTGGTGGTAGAGAGAGAGAGAGAGAGAGAGAGAGAGAGAGAGAGAGAGAGAGAGAGAGAGAAGGATCCATCTACATTCAAGCATAGACTCACAATGAAACAATGCTCAGCTATATAGAGGAGATGAGCTCATGTGATAGGCACATGATTGTAACTAACTGCCAGCTGGAAATTAAAAAAAGAAAAGGAAAATCAAAAGAGATGAGATAGTGTTTGGGTACAAGGGTGATGCGATCAGAATCCTAACATTCCATCCCCCTTGATAATAAGCTTGTCCTCAACCCGTGGTTCATCCCATTGATTGTTGCGGAATAGATGTTCTTGCACAATCTTCAATCTAATCAAAAGGTCAAAGTTATGCATTTTGATGCCACCAACAACATGCATCTCAAACTTCGTATAAACAATCTCTTCAAAAGCATAAAAATTATTTTCAAGTGGATACAAGACTTGACCTTTAGGAATCACCTTGGTAGTGGAGTAGTGTTGTTTCATTTTATCATTTCTAGAAGAAATACAATCTATAACTTCACCAACAATAGCTTCGATAAGCCTGATTCCAAATGCGATCCCTTGCACTGAGGTTAATTTGAATCCAACTATTTCAAGAATATTGGTGACATAGCTGCCACTATATAGTTTTCTACAACACACACATGTTCTCTATATTTTTCTACAAACAGCGCTATAGCCCAAGCTTTATTCTTATCACTCAGAAGAAGTACTGCATTCCCAATCCACCTATTGACCAGTCCTTCAATTCCGACTAGTTCATTCTCTGAAAGTGGTCGATGGGAGTTAAAATCAAAACTTAGCCGATCAAAAGCCACTAGTGAGCCAACTTGTGATTGACACCTCTGATTCTTCATTTTGATATTGCCGGCCATATTTATATAAGCACAAACAATCTTTATCCTCCTACGCTTAATTAAGTCATCAACAATCAAAGTGCTAGAATCTTGTAGGCAATTTTTCCATCAATTCCCAAGCAACCTTAAAACCAAATTCAAATTTCGTATACCCAATAATAACTAAATTCCAATAAAACAAATTCAACTTCAACGGTATATCATCAAATATCTCAGGTGCCAATCTTATCATCCCTAACTTTACGTACCCATCAGTATCGAATTAATTGAAAGCGAGTTTCTCTTTATCATTACATCAAACAATTGCTGAGCAAGTTGATGAGCTGCTGTTGGACTTGTTTGAGAATTGGTAGCTGAAGTTGTGGATGATCGAAAATTGGTGCGAATTTGTTCCATTTGAATGAAATTTTCAGTTGAAGACAAATATGTTGGTGAGATGTGGTGTGTAAATTCAAAAGGTGCTTATCAAATCTGAGAAATACCTTTGAATTTATTGTTCGAGTATGGCAAAGGTTGTAGGTTCGTTGGAATCTGATGATCGGAGTGCTCTTTTTGATTCTTAAATAAAAATTGTGCCGATGGTGTTAGGGGTTGACATGGTGGTGGCTCACAAATTTCAAGAGGATCTGATCGATCGATGTTTGAAAGAGTTGTTAACTTACACTTTGCAAAAGCTCTATCGAACGCCTCACCAACAACTTGTTGAAGCCTTACTCGAAGGTCTTCGATGAAATTTTGGATCTGACATTGTTGATTTTGAGTTTGAGATTTTGATTGGGTCTCACACCATTACATATGACTTGATGATGGTTGATATGATTCTTCCATGGCGATCGGAAAAACAACTGTTGAGAAGAGTTGGTTTTTTAAAACCATAGGCTCAAGCTCGTTGTTGAGGTTGTCCTCCCATGGCAATCGAAACATAGTTGTAGCTATGTGGTAGTCCTTCCATGGCGACCAGAGCATAGCCGTAAGGGTATGGTAGTCCTCCCATGGTGATCGGAGAGGCTCTGATACCAAATGTAAGGATCCATCTAAATTGTACTAAGAAATTGAAAGGAAATTAAGCAGAAAATGAAAGAGGAAACAAGTAAGAGAAAATATCAATTCATTCATTCAAACATTGACTCACAATGAAACAATGCTCAGCTATATAGAGGAGATGAGCTCATGTGATAGGCACATGATTGTAACTAACTGCCAGCTGGAAATTAGAAAAAAAAAAGGATAATCAAAAGAGATGAGATAGTGTTTGGGTACAAGTAAGGGTGGACACGAACAGAGCCGCTCAATAAGGGCTCGAAGCTCGGCTCGATAATGGCTAGGCTCGGCTCGCTCATTTGAGCTCGTGAACACAATCGATTAAGACTCGCGAGCAAGCTCGTGAAAAGCCTGATTTATATATATATATATATAAATATAGTGAGTAAGTTTGATAAATGACTGATTTATCATTAAACTATATAGTTTTAAAGGGCGCGCGAAAAAGTTCATTAAAAAGCTTGCGAGAAAACTCGTGATCACTTGAAAGCTCGGCATATTTGAGCTCGCGAGATTGTGAAAAAGCTCGCGAGCAAGCTAGGCTCAGCTCGTGTCCACCCCTAGTTACAAGGGTGATGTGATCAGGATCCTAACAAGAGAGAGAGAGATAGTACACACACATAGAGATGGAGAGGGAGAGAGTGTACCTGTAGATCGGTGATAGGTTTACTTTGCTGTGTGAAATCTAAAAGGTGAGTAAGGAGTTTGAATTTTGAATATGTGCATCGGAGAGAGGGGAAAGGGTCTGCGCATGAGATAGTGTGAGCAGAGAGAAGTCGTGATGTATGTGCCAAAGTCTGGAAAGAGAGAGAGAGGAGATGGAGAAGAGACGTGTCTGATAGATATGTGTGTGTCAGACAGAGAGAGCAGAGGCCAGAGGGAGAAGAGTGTGTAAACTGTAGGATATGATCCAACGGTCTAAAATGTCCCAAATTAACGGGCGTCTATGATGTAATTTGTCAGATGGAGATGAATCTAGGACCTTTGGATCAAATTTTTTTTTGTAATTTGGTGCTCTTTAATTACACTTGCGGATCTTTATAAAAAAAAAAAATAATTACACTTGCGGATAATCTCAAAAGTGCCATTGTGATATCAATAGTGACACCTGCATAAATTCTCAAAGCCTGGGGCCGGAGGTTAGGGCTTTGCACAAGCTACTTAGGGTTTCTGTCTTTACGCATCCCCTTTTATTTGAATCCGAGAGAGAGAGAGAGAGAGAGAGAGAGAGAGAGAACTGCAACAATGGGGAGGTACAGAAGCCGCAGCAGAAGCTACAGCCCAAGGCGTAGTAGCAAGCGATATGATGACCCTCGCGACATCAACAGGTATCGCAGAGACAACAGAAGGTCGCCAGCTCCTTCTGGTCTCCTCGTTCGCAATATCTCTCTCAACGCAAGGTTTCTTCTTCTTCTTACTCCTACCTTTCTTTTTGATACGCATATATATATATATATATATGTTGCTTGTTTCGTGTTGTTCGCTGTGTCTGTTGTTTATCTTACTTCTTACTGAAAATTGAAATATTCATCAGACTAGTTATTGAGCTATGCCTGGCAATCAGTCAAAAAGTTGGGATTATTTTCTAACTACTTCAAAACAATCTATGTAGCTCATACAGTATAATGTTGTTGAATTTTTGTTTAGAGAAATAAACTGAGAATAGAAAAAGAATTCAGACAAAAAGGAAGGGGAACACAATAATGACAGGCGTGGTTCAATCCAAAATACCTACATCCGCACTCCAAAGCCTTGTTGGCTGCATTTTGTTTTCTTTCATGATTTAATTACATAGCTCACAACCCTTTATATAAGGATGACGATTAAATCTTATCCTACATGATATCAAAGATATTATTCGAAGAATCAACCCCACTGATTTGATAATAAACCCTAGATTTGATATGATATACTCGTATGCATATTTGATGTGTCTATCTCATATAGATGTGATAATATATGTATATCTCCTACAAATATGATTGGGACCTGCAACGGTAGAACCTGGTCCTTTCTACTTTATTTACACTATTTTCTCTTGTTTTTGGATGCTTCTTTTGGAATAGTAATCATTATGCTGCATATTGTTTTCATATTTGAAAGATGCATAATCTCTGTAAATTGAGTTGGGTGGGCAGTGGTTGGTGACTGTTGTCTCTTTAAATATTTGCCATATTTTGATCTTGTCGTTGTAATGTTATGATATTTCCCTCTCTTTTTGAAAGATTTACTGTTTTTACTGAATGTTTGTGCAGGCCAGAAGATCTTAGAATCCAATTTGAACGATTTGGTGCAATAAAGGACGTGTATCTTCCAAAGGATTACAATACGGGGTAAGGCTGTCTCTTGTTTAAAGGTTGTCTTATTAAGTCTTCCATTCATCATGTTTCTCAAGTGCTGGAACCCACTTACCAACCATATTAGAAATATGTTGTTTTACTAAGATTAGGGCGTGCAAGCACTTATCATTGAAGAATTTGCAGTTTTACTTGAGTTTACGATCGCAAATAGCATTGACTCACACGAGCTCTGTAAAACTAATAAGTGGTTAGTCTGAAGATTTTGATGATTTCTGTGATAATTCAATTATAATAGTGCGTCACTGCCTGCTGTTTGCTTGTTACAGCAGAACTCAACGTTATAAGAGTCCAAGTTTTTAAGTTGGAGAGATCAACTTTTCTCATGTAATGTAGAATCCAAGTGAAAGGTGGTTGTCTGTTTAATCTGGTATTCGCAGTTTACCATCTGTTTTCAAGTCTAATCACCGAGTTATAAAACAGATTATATGCTTGTAAAACAGATCATATGCTGAAATCCATAATTTGGTGAATTTTTCAATAGTGTACTTGAAATGGTTATCAGGTGTTGGTGTCACCATTTCGTAGTCAACGTTCGGTTGAAAGGTTCATCTCTATTGTTTCCTTAAGGATTGTATACTTTTGAGATGAATTCTGTGGTGAACATAAATATTGTGGATGACTTATCTTGCCTTCTACTAATATTTTCCCATACTTCACACATTTGTTTTTCAGGGAGCCGCGCGGCTTTGGATTCGTGAAGTTCCGTCGTGCCGAGGATGCAGCTGAAGCAAAGGAACAACTGAACCATACAGTTATAGGTGGACGTGAGATAAGGATTGTCTTTGCGGAGGAGAACAGAAAAACTCCTCAGGAAATGCGTAGGTTTGATCACGTAAGGTATGATAGTGTTTTACTGTGCTATTCTTTTCCTTTTATTTTGAGAGTACTTTATCATTAAAGCAAGTGCTGACTCTGTATTTTGCTTTCATTAAACTATAGTAGCCGAGGAAGCCATAGGAGGCGAACTCCACCGAGGTTTCCCCAGGCCCGTTATCAATGTCAGTTTTATTTTTAAATTTCATTAAGTTGGCATATCAAACAAAATTAAGCTAGTCGCCTCTTCTTCTCCTGCTAATTATTGTTGTATTTCCTGTGACAGCTTATTCACGCTCACCTTCCCCACCCAGAAGTGATATAAGGTCTGGTTTTATATCTGTAAAAAGAGTTTTAAATGCCTCTTATCATATGTGGTTTCACATTTATTTTTCAATCACTCATTTCAAGTCTTTTTCGATCACTCATTTTAAGTCTTTTTTGTTATTCTCTCTCTCTCTCTCTCTCTCTCTCTCTCTCTCTCTCTCTCTCTCTCTCTCTCTCTGTGTGTACACTGGTATGTAAAACATTTTGCGACAAAAGTTTGCATATCCTGATTCATTTGCTGTTCGAACAATACATAAATGTAGTGTGGTTCTCTAATTTCTTGTTAAGTTTGATGGTGATTAAAATGATGCAACACCACTCCATCTTGTACAATGTTTTGATTGGGTTTTGGTATGCCTATTTGATTTTAGTACAGGTATTGAGTGTACTGACATTCACTTGTTTAGTTGATGTCTTTCTGGTCATTTAGCATTTTTAATTTTTTTTTGGGTGGGGTGTGGTGTTTAGAATTTTGTCATGTATTTGAAATATGCCTTTTACTTTCTCAAATGAGAAAGTCGTATATTACTTGGACAATATCGGGTAGTTACCATATTGATTTTGCATGCCTCTCCTTTCTCTTTTGTTTGCAGTTGTGAATTTGGATTAGATCTTTGAAAATTGAATTTGTTCTTCCGTGGTGAGAGCTTTCTGCAGAATTTTAAGACAAATTATCGTTCATAGAACTCCTGTTAGCTATTTAAGCGGGTTTCTCTTTCTCCCTCTATGACCCTTTTTTGTATAGACTTCAGAAAATCACCAAGTTTCCTTGCTTTTTATTATCGAAAAGGTTCATGATTCGTCATGCTCGTCGCTTGGATGACCTAGCTTTCTTGTGATTTTTATGCACGTGTACTTTTTCTTAAGTGTAATTTACTTTTTTATTTTCCCCGCAAGAAAAGAATGACTTCTATCGCATCGCCTTGTTCATGCAGATTCTTTTGAGAAAGAGAGACTTAAAGAATTCAGGATTAATAAAGACAGAGAAAAGGGATCTTAAAGTCAAAGACTGCTTGCTTATCTTATCGTCAAAGCCTCTCCAGTAGTTCCATTATTAAATTCACCTTCGTTGACTTTAACCGACATTGCAAGGGCTTTCCTGCCATCTCATGGAACCAACTAATTGATCATAGTGTGTGAAATGATTGCAGTCACAAGCTAACTTACTTTTATTTCATCTTTATTTGTTAGTTTAATATCTTGATGTTGCATATCATCCAGTTAAACAATGAATTTAGAGATATTGTTGGCCAACGAAAGAATCCTCTTCAATGAAGAGAAAGCAGTTTTTACCAGTAGAGGTATGATATGATGAAATTGTCCAAGAAAGATATATGGGTCTAAAAAGGTGGGGCATGGCAAGCAATGAAGTAATCCGATGCTGATCAACCATACTGCATTGTAAAGCCTTAAACGGTGTTGGATGAAAGTTTCATATTTTATGCAGAATCTCTAAATCTGCAGGTAAAGGTCATATTTCCAATCACCTGGATTTTTGAGCTGAGTGTAAGTAAAAATCTTGTACTAACCAATCAAGAAAATATATTCTGGTTAAGTAGGGGCATTGTTTAGTGAAATAGTAAAAGATGGGGTAAGTGAGAGAGCAGTCACATTGTGCAAAAATGCCAAAGGTTAGGTCTCTTTCTAATATGCACCTCCCAACGCCTTGTAAGCAGGACCACCACTGGTAATTGGCATTGAAATTGCTTTCATAGAGTTAGTTCTTGCTTGGAACAGTACTCTCTCTTGCGAGTATCAGATAGGTTGCTGGTTATTATTTGTGCGGCCTTTTCTGTGTTATTGCATCAATTTGTTTCTCTATAGGTGCTGATTAGATATCGATCTTTAATATTGTTTATTCTCTTTGCTGAGACAGAGGCTTAAGGGGAAGGGAGGATAATCATTCATCACGTCGTGCTAGATCTGTTTCCAGATCAGTTTCTCCACGAGATGGCAGAAGTTACAAGACAAACCAAAGGTCTCCGAGGGAGTCTAGATCTGTTTCGCGGTCCCCTTCTCCACGGGGTGAGAAAAATTACAGGTCAAACCACAGGTCCCCAAATCCGAGGGTAAACTGTCAGAGTCCCCATGACGAGAGGGATTATGCACCCAGCAGGTCACAGAGCCCAAGAGGAAACACTCAGAGTCACTTGAGGCCTCGTTCTCGATCCTACAGGTATGTACTGTTTTGAGTTTCCTACTTAGATTAGAAAAAAATATGTATAACATCCACATTACTTGAAATTTACTTTCCCCCAAATGTTGGGCCGATCTCTTGCTGGGATCTCAGGTTTGAACTCTCTCGCGGCAACTGGGAAGAATAGTCGTCTTTTTTGAGGTCCTGATGCAAATGTTTTTGGAAGGCTTTTGAGACCTATCACTGAGACAGTTTAAGCAAAAGACATAAAGGCAAATAAGTGATAACCTTGGGCTCTCCAAGGCTGTAATGCGACTTGTCTAGTTGTCTTCTGCCTGAAATTTGCAATGCACATTGCACATGAAAGAATTTGACGTCTTAGATTTAACTTTTTTGATGTTGTATGTTTTTGTTTTTGATAAGTAAGCAACACTGAACAAGTTTACCCTCTCCTAGTATTTTCACATTATCCTTTCCTACATTTTTCAAGCTTTCGATTAAGACATCTAATAAAAGCATGTTGGCATTCATGTTTTGTTTTTGAGGCTTATTCATGGCGTAGGGAGGGGGACATACTCTTTCTTTAAATTCATTTCCAAGTCTTAGCTTGAGTGCTATCCATAGATTGGCTAATTTCGTGACTCACAATGTCGCCCTTCTCATTTTTTTGGGTCCATCCCGGTTGACGACATTCCTAGGCATGTGTTAGAGGAATGTAATCAAGGGGGATTGTGATTTTCCTTGTTTTGTCCTGTTTGTTTGTTTCTTTCTTCTTTTCAATGACATTTCACCTAGCAAAAAAAAATGTGTCCACCTCCCAAATCAGAGGCTGAGTGTTCAAGTTGCAATTGAACATAGTCTTGTGTGCATGTGTTTACCTATTAAAATTAAATGACACATAAACCTTTCCAAACTATGATTTCTTTGGCTGAAAAATTAAAACGGAAAAAAACAAAAAAAAAAAAAGAAAAAAAGAAAGAAGAGGTCTTCTCTGTTGAATTTTCCTTCTGTGAGCTTTTACTTTTTCATTGTGTGAATGAAGCCTGTTGATCTTATGTATTCATCAATTGTTGATGTGCAGTCCACGTTGATGGTGGTTCGAGCTATATTGCCACTCAATGGCTGCTCTTGTGGTTCTCTTTTGAAAGGTGTACTATGCTTTTGTTAAGCTAAGCTCGATCACGACTGTAGCTTTGGTTTTTAAGGAGGATATTATTTTGTTAGAAGTGACTTGTACGACTGATGTTAATGTAATTTTGCTTTTGTTGCATTTCATTTTCTTTTTCCTGTTTTAGTTACTATGTGAATGTGATTATGTGGTGTAATGTGCTGAAGTATTGGTAAAAACATATCCGGCAGTGTAACCGCGAGTTTTCTTAAGAATTCAATGCTTGTAGTTTTTTTGGGCTCAATGACCATACTAGTGGAATTGGTTGCTTCAAGGATATGATCCATTGCCTTTTCTGTCATCTTCAAGACTGGTATTCCGTCGTGGTTTTGCCCGACAACATTATGTGAAAGAATATTGTGGTTTCGAAGCTTTATTTATGAATACATTTTTGCTCACCTTTTGTCCACCTTCCTCTCTCATTGACTAATGCAGTAGAGCCTAGTATTAAATAAGAATTAATTAATGGTGTAAAATATTAGGCTTCAATGCATTAGCCAATAGTGTGAACAAAACTGCACTCTTTATTTAATTAGGGTTTCTTCGCTCAAATATAAAAACATATGGTTTCTTCACTTCACCGTATAGGAAGAAATCACTTTAACATCCTCCATTCAAAAATTAAGTGGTCTCACTGTCACGTATTTGAATACCATTTGGGATACAAAATTTGGGAAGCATTGCATTACTCTTTTCATACAATTAAGATGGACAAATGTTATAAATTTGAAAATTCAAATTCTATTGGCTTGTGATATCACATTATCAAAATAATCTTACACTGAATATTTTCTTTTAACACAGGATTTGGAATTTGGTTTTCTTGATTTTTTGGTACCCCTTCACATAACTTGAAACTCTCTTCCATATGATCATGAATATAGCAACGTCTAAATGCTGTTCATTTCGTGGTTATCGAAAGTCCTGACTTTGCTTCATCACCGTGACATCCACGTACTTAGGGATGGCAACTGGGCGGGTATGGGACGGGGCCTTCATACCCCGCCCCCGCCCCGCTTCACTGAACCCTCTCCCGCCCCGCATAAGGTCTTTTCCCGACCCAGCCCCCACCCCGCCCCGCCCCGCCCCGATTAAGGGTTTGATTTTTTTGTTTTTTGGAAACAAATTGAAAAATGCAGACTTTGTAAGTTCAGGGGACTTCACTTAATCCTTTAGAAAAGAAATGAAAATATGCAGACTTTTTTTTTCTTCTTGCAGGTGAATTATAAGCTGACACAATTTTTTTTATATCTTCCTCGGCAAAAAATTATCAATGAATAACCTTACAGGGTCAGTTCCATCAGCATTCATCCAAAGAAAAAGTAATGGAGAAATGTTATTGAGGTCTGCTTGTCAACCTAATTGATCTCGGATTTTCAAAATCCCATCTTTAGTTTAACTTAATCAATGGCTTTCCCTGCCCTAACCAGGAAAACTATCATCCAAATAAAGAAAAAGCACTACCTAGCAAAAAAATTATTATTTAGACAAACAACTTACATAGTGTCTGCTAAACAACTTATGATCTCTTGTTCTCGGGTCTCCCCATTTTGGAAAAAACTAATGGAGACAATTGACAAACAACTTATTTAGAGAAATTATCATTTTTATATAACATTTTTATCACACGAACAGAGTGCTGGTACCAACTACCAAGTAGGATTAAAAAAAAAAAACAAAAACAAAGATCTGTACATATATATATTCGGACATATATATGAAATCAAAGCTCAATTCAGTCAGATCTGTACATACATATATATATACACAGAACACACACAGTGACATATTCATACTCACGATTCACGAACACAGATCTGTAAATACATATATTGCCTGATTTGGTATGCTAGGGTTTGAAGTGGACGGCGAGAGCTACTGGCGATGGGCCGGTGGTCACGGTGCTGTGGTCTTGTGGAGGAGAGAGAGAGAGAGGGGGGGAATGACATACATATAGAGTGAAGGAAAGCTGCTTGCTGGTGGAGTGGTGGTGGTCCGATGGAAGACGCTCTGTGGCGGAGGAAGATGAGTTGTGGTTGCACCGTGCGTTTGTGCCCTAAATGAGGCCGAATCCCTTGAAAGGAGTATTTATACTCCAAGGATTTTATATAATACGGAGTATATTTTATATATAAGGGCATAATAGTAATTTTTTAGTATAATCGGGGCGGGTTCGGGTTTTTTGACCCTACCCCCAAACCCGACCCGAACCCGACTCGGGTTGAGAAAACTCCCTCCATACCCGCCCCTAACCCTCATAAGTCTCCCCCATAACCTACCTATTAGGGTAGGGGCGGGGCGGGGAACCCGAGAAATCCGCCCCATTGCCATCCCTACACATACTTCTGGTGTTATCATAAAATCTTGTTACATTTTAATATTTTATACATCAATGAAAATGCAATCTAACCAGATTTCACAAAAAAAAAACAAAAAAAAGAAAAAAGAGAGGAAGGCCAAAAAGAAATCACACGGCAAATTTTTCAAAAGATATCATTCAAGAGAAAAAAAACACGTTCTCATGTAAGAACAAGAACGAAAACGAGCTCTTTTTATAGCATTACCCAATTAAAAGTCGGTCATTCCAACAATGGGTATTTTTGAACAATTATGACTGGAGAAAAGGTCATTCCAGCTCTCATGCTGTTAAAAAGCATATCCATAGAACAATATTTACCTTACAAATGGGTGGCAATCCCAATGCAGAAACAGTTCCATAGCAACTGAAATCATAGAATTTGTTCACCACAGACTGGCCTAGAAAATAAAATTAATATGAGATTGATTCTGGATATAGTTTGCCACTCATTCCACAGGGCAAGCTTTCTCAAATTCTTCCTGCTCTTTGCGACATAATTCAAACTCATTTGTATGGTAGTACAAGCAACCAGCATAAGCATCCATCTCTTTTGTGCACCTCTGGTGTAGTTCTTTCAGCCTGCAAGCAGGACCAAATATAAATAAGTATTTTAAAGAATCTAGAAGTACTTGGCAAGTTTTCTTCTATGAAAGTAAAAAAAAAAACTTCACAAGTTCTTAATATGTGAAATTGTTACGACGAACGCCAAGTGATGTGGATCACTGGTAGGTTACAAAGGTTTTCATTACAAGGTTTGAATCTGGCAGCCAAACTTACCCAAATAATACTGAAGGTGAATCTGTATCTGAATCTGTATCTGCTGGGACGAATCTAGAATCTAGAATCTAGAATCTAGAATCTAGAATCTAGAAGGTTTTCATTACAAGGTTTGAATCTGTATCTGCTGGGACGAGCCTAGACAGGGTCATTATATCGAAGGCCCGTAGGAACCCGAAGGTGAAACCTCGAACCAAGCATTGTCCAAGGCACGAAGAATACTTGCACTATGCCACCGGCTTTGGTACATCCCACAATGAAACTACAGACGTGGGGTTTGTAAGGTGATACATTAGATGAATTAGCCAGTTCAATGAATGACTTCTCACGTTTAATCCTTCCAACACTGAGACATCTAGTATATAATCATAGGGTGATGCTATTGCCACTCCATCATTGAACCAATGCACTCCATGATACCACTCTCAAAGCATGTGGTACATGTATATCATGCATTGCATACATGGTACCACATGCTCTGAGAGTGGTACCATGGAGTGCATTGGTTCAATGATGGAGTGGCAATAACAATTCCCATAATCATATAACTACATAAATTTTCGGTTGTATGTCAACTCACTGTCATTTGTGGAGGAAAGACTTCCAAGTTTCCTTTTACATAGTCTTTCAAGCTACAAGAGGTTCCAAATCAGAGCCTCAAAGCTAATTGATTCACTGTTTCCGAACAGATCTAACAATGGAACTCCAATTTATAAAAGGGAGCATTGAGAATCTATAGTGTCCTAATGACTACTAAGTACTATGACATTTCATGCTACAAGAAATTCCAAGAATGGAGCTGATAAAATACATTCATTCATTGTCCTTGTGGGCTGGATCTAAGTTCACAAGTCAGCTGGCTTTCAGATTTACCGACGATTGATTTCTCTCATAAGTCATATAACTGCTTGTACATCGCATTATTAGGCCTTGCCTGTTTAACAATCTCTATTTTTCACAAGGTAAATATTGTCATTTGGACCTACAAATTACTCTTATGCTCAACATCTCACTGGTACCAACAAAATATAAACGTGCATTACAGGGGAATATCATTATGCCAACTTTCAGATGAGTCTCCGGAGCATCGCTTCAGTTAAATCAAGTACCACAATCCAATCCAATAAATATTTACACACCTGATCGAACTAAGTAATTCACCGTCTTGAATCACATCACAATTTTCTTTTCTGAGCCTCACAATTTATTGATAAATGAAACTGAGTCAAACAATTTGATTTTTTGTGAGCCACACTACTTGATTTTATTTACAAAAGAGAGAGAGAGAGAGAGAGAGAGAGAGAGAGAGAGAGAGAGAGAGAGAGAGAGGGAGAGAGAGAGAGAGAGAGAGAGAGAGAGAGAGAGAGAGAGAGAGAGAGAAGAAGAAATTAGCTCTTTCATTTACGAAATTGAGTCGCTTAAAATTTAAGGCTGAAAAATAAAAGGCACCAGAACTTATTTATGCAGCAGTAATTGCACAGCATATGCACAATAACTATTCCACTTCTAAAAGCAGAATTTACTTCCGAAGTACAAAGTCAGTGCCAAAATTATTTTGAGATTTTGTTCACCATTGGTCCTTTGAATACCGAGTATGTGAATGAGAAATATAATTCTTCTTCTCCAGTGAATTGTGTCAGGAAGAAAATCTATCCACCTCTTAATGATTTAGAAAACTCAGATTATCACCCTTTTATGTAATATATAATGGATGATTATTTATTTATATACAATCAGTTAAGCAATGCTTTCAATACATTGTCAAAATTCAACTGTTGTAAGTCCAAAACAAACTTTGTGTTTTTCTAATAACTCAAAATCTGCACAACTCTTGAAACCCAGAAAACCAAGTTAAATAAACTTTTCTACCAGTACTTTCTTCAATTCAAAATCAAAATAAATTCAGAAAGAAAAAAAAAAAAAATGCCCTAAATTCTAAAATGTTTATTAGAAGAAATCTATCTTGAATGTGAACAAAAGCTACTATTTAACGACACATGATACAGAAGAGTACATATACCTAAGAAAGAAAGAAAGAATATACAGACATAACATAGATGGGCGTCACATACACATATATTACATATATAAATAAAAAAGAATATATATATATATATATATATGCAATTTGTATAATATACGTACAGGGTGAGGACACAGCGAGTGACTTGGCGGCCTTTATCGAGGCATATCTCAGGGTTAGGATCATCTTTCTTGCATTTGAGGAAAGCTACGTTTTCCCTTCTGCATTTCGTCGCTATATGCTTCCACGACGCCGTTAGCACCGCCGATGTTGGGATCGGAATCGGATCTCCCTCCTCTGGATTCACACTGTTCGCCATCTCCCGAAACCCTTTTATCTCCTCCTCCTTAGTTATAACTTATATAACTATAACACCTCTAATCCAATGAAAAAAACCAAGGGAAATTTTTTAGTTAGTACTACTGATAATTTGGCCCCCAGCTGAGAAAATAATACACTGCAAATTGGGATGAAACG
Organism: Hydrangea macrophylla; assembly: GCA_033977485.1. Classification (NCBI taxonomy): domain Eukaryota; kingdom Viridiplantae; phylum Streptophyta; class Magnoliopsida; order Cornales; family Hydrangeaceae; genus Hydrangea; species Hydrangea macrophylla. Next base: position 126,450,601 of record CM066991.1, on the reverse strand, counting down.
ATTTAGGACTACCAAATTTTCTTTTCTCTCATCAGTGACCAAACAGCTCGAAGCTGAGGAGAAAATAATACACTGCAAATTGGGATGAAACGATTTAGGGCTACCGAAGTAGTAGTAGAAGAAATGATCAGAGCACGCCAAGAGAAGAAAGTGCACTTGAGGAAATAAACCCCATTATGTGAGGGCATATATGTCAATTAATGAAAAGGATAAGTAGCCAATACAAACACAAATACTCTCGCGACTTGCGAGTCGAGTCAGCCTTTCGTCTCTACACTCGCTAGGGCTTTGTGAGGATTTGAACTGTAAGTCCCAAATCAAAATTCATCATTTTTTTTATACACTCATGTAGTCATGTTCCTTTTCTTTGTATATATATATATATATATAGATAATACATGTATTGTTGCATAGTTATATAGACAAACTCATAGATTAGTCTCTGAAGTTTTTGTTGGCTCTCTCATCGTTTTGATTGAAAGAAGCATATGCTTTGATGACTTATACAGGCGAGTGTGTGTGTGTGTGTATATTACTCTGGATGTATAATATTTTACAAAGCACCTTAAGACCAAAGTGTTTCAATTATGGAATTGAATTTTATTGCATGTAAGTATCAATCTGTTGAACTATATATATATATATATATATATATGGGAATGCTAAGAGTCTTTTTAGCCACAAAAAAAACCTCTTTTAGCGATGAGATCTCTGATTTCTAATTGTCTTTGTGACATGGACTGATTAGTAGCCTAGATATTAGTAACACACGCACATACAAGGGGGGAGTCATACCGCACTTTAAAACAATTGACTCCCTTGATCACCTCCTAAGAGCACCCTAGGGGGGGTAGCTTTGGCCAGCTCGGCTAGCGAGCTGGTTGAGGATTTGGCTTTGAGGGTTCAATTTTCTACTCCAATCATTGTTGGGCTTTTCTAAGCCTTGGCCCATTTTGACTTATATACATGGATTATAGTCCCATGTGGAGAAAGCTCATTTATGAGCTTGGCCTTTTATGTTAAGATACTAGTAATGACCCGTGCTCGCGGGCACGAAGCGAAAAAAAGAAAAAAGAATTCAATACTTCAAAAGATCAAATCTTTTGCGTAAAATTGTCCATGTCATTGCAGTTGAGTGATATCTCTTTTATGTTTATAAATTGAGTATAAAGGTTTTAGATATATGATACTCTTTTAATCTTTCTTAAGACTGTAAGGCTTTGTGTAATAAATCAAGAGCAGAACTGCTTAAATTAAGAATAAAGAAAAAGTAAAATTTTGTAGAGAGTAGCCAAGTTTAGCTACCATTACTTCAAACATGGATTAAAACAAAAACTGTCATTTTTTTTTTCCCTGTTATTTTTCCTTTTTTCCTTCTAAAACGTGGAAAAAAGGCCAATATGATTGTTTCTTTGATATGTTTTACTTTTATTTAAGACCTAAGGCTCTGTTTGGCAACCAAACTTTCTAACACATAAAAGTCTGTCCATAAACTGATTTCCCAAACAGGCCTTAACCCAACCTATCTTCTTCCTTGCGTGAACACACAGTGAGTATATATATAGTTGCACGGGTGGGGGAAAAAAATGCGTAGTATAATGACTGTAAATATGGGCTGTAAATTTGTTAGGAAAAAAAAACATAATTTCATATATGTACCTCTTTTATTTCAGGTCATAACCTATTTAACGTATTGAGTTTGTAGCAACCTACATGTCAATATTAGTTATTTCTAATTTAGTTATGCTATACTTCTCAAATTTAGTTATTCTAATAATTTAGTTATTTCTACAACATGTTGTAGAGACCTTCAATATTATTGGATTACTTCAACACTCCAATGAAAAATCAAGTGGTCCCATTACCATACAAATCTGAAAAGCATAATATTACTCAGTAATTTCAGATAATTGTGTTGTGGCCCACACATCTCTTGAACTACTTAACCAATCTATACTTGGCTTTTTTTTTTTCCTTCTAAAAACTTTTGAAAAACTATATTTTCCATGCATTTAGAAGGAAAAAAAAAAAAAGAAAAAGAAAAAGAAAAAGAAAGAACAAAGGCTTTTTTCTAAGATTTTGGAAGGAACCAGGAAAAATAAAAAATAAAAACCAATCTATAATAACCTTTGTTGGCCTTTTTTAAAGTTTCTGGAAGGGGAAAAAAAAGGCTGAAGAGACATGAGTGATATATGGGTCTCTCCATTTGGGGTTGAGGGTGTGTGTGTTTGTGTGTGTGTGTGTGTGCGTGTGTGAGAGAGAGAGAGAGAGAGAGAGAGAGAGAGCCGAATTGGAAGGTATAGGAGTAAATTGAAAATTGATTTGGTGTGTGTGCATGTTACCATTTTTGGTGGGCTAATGATCGGACGATTTAAAATATCTAAACTTGTCTAAATGGCTCGGATTGAAAGTTACTAATTTGGAAATGACCCACACCATACCGTTCTAACTTATTATATAGATATGTTGGTGATATAAGTCATTTGGCCTAAAGAGTACTTTGAAACACAAGAGGAGTGTTTGGAAAGAGAGATTGACTACAAGAGAGGTTTCTTTCAAGGGTTTGAAGAAGAAGACTTGAAACTCTTGGTGTCTACTATTCTAGTACTCTCCAAATAGTTCTATTTCTGGCTGGTGTTCTCAAACTGTCCCTCTCCAATTTGTTATTGGAAGTTGTTTCTATCACTTTGGTGAAGTTTTTAGAATTCGGTTTTGTACTCTCTTGAGATAAAATTGAATTTGCTCACTTTCTATTGTTGTATTTGAGGAAATCAGAATTGAATAGTTCTTCATTTCACTCACTTTTCCATGAGTTTGTACATCAATATATATAGGAGTGATTACCCAATTAGTTTCCTGAAGTCAAGCTACGAAATCTCCTATAGTAAAGCTATACAATTAATCTATGAGATTGTTCAACACTAAATATAGAAATAAAAATCATTTAACAATTACAAAATATTTGTCAATCTCAACACTCCCCCTCAAGTTGGTGCATAGATGTCACACATACCCAACTTGTCTAAGAACTTTGAGAGTCCCCAATTGGATACCCTTTGGTAAGAATATCAGCTAACTGATCTTCTGACCGAATCTTTGGTAGTTCCACAATTTTTTTGTCCAGTTTCTCCTTGATGAAGAACCTATCTACCTCGACATGCTTTGTGCGGTCATGTTGAACTGGATTATGGGCTATGTCACATGCTGCTTTGTTATCACAATATACCTGAATTGGTTGCTTTAGGGGATAGCCTAGGTCTTGTAAAAGAAATTTTAACCACAGTGCTTCACAAATTCCTAAGGCCATTCCTCTGTACTCAGCTTCTGCACTAGATCTTGCAACAACATTCTGTTTCTTACTCCTCCACGTAACTAAGTTTCCACCTACAAAGGTAAAGTATCCCAAAGTTGACTGCCTATCTTCAACTGCTCCGGCCCAGTCAGCATCTGTATATACTTCGATATTTTGCTTGTTTGTGTTTTTGGATAATATGATTCCCTTTCCTGGAGCAGATATTAGATACTTCAAAATGCGCATGACCGCATTCATATGTTGTTCACTGGGATTATGCATGAACTGACTAACGATACTTAGAGCATAGGTGAGATCTGGTCTTGTGTGAGCTAAGTACATTAGTCTTCCAACGAGTCTCTGGTATCTCCCCCTGTCCACCGGTACCTGGCTTGTCTCAATACATAACTTCAGACCCTCTTCCATTGGAGTGTCAGCTGGTTGGCAGGCTGACATACCAGTTTCATGAAGTAGATCTAAGGCATACTTTCTTTGAGATAGGAAGATTCCTTTACTCGATCGAGAGACTTCAATTCCCAGAAAGTATTTTAAGGAACCTAAGTCTTTCATTTCAAATTCCTTGGACAAGTACTCCTTCAATGCTTTCATTTCTTCTGGGTCATTATGTTGAAAGAAGTCTTTTTATTTTTTCTTATCTTTATGTTATTTTTTAGAGTTTGAGGACTCAAATGTAATTTCCTTTTCTTTAATTATAAATACAAAAGAGGCTCACAATTGTGAGTTCTAAGCCTGAAAAATACTCTCTCAAAAATCCAACATGGTATCAGAGCCACCCTGAATTAGGGTTTGACTCATCTCAACCACAACCACCACCATCCACAATCAATCCCAAACCCTAACCACTACACTGTTCACGCGGCACTGTTCACCGACACTGTTCACCGACACTGTTCACCGACACTGTTCATCGGTGGGCTGTTTTGATTGGTTCTTTGTTTTCGAGGTTTTAGGTCCGTGATCGGACCAATGATTTGTCCATAGATTGGACTTCTGAGTACTAGGGTTGCCTTGACTACCTTCGTTTACTTGTGAAGCGGGTGTGTGTTCAACCTTCAACATGCCTAAGGATGGTGTGACACCCGAAAAATCTTCGAAGAGTGCCGAATCCTCTGGATCTCCTATAGGTAATGAGAGACAACCCTTCATTACCGAGAATCCTGGTTCTAAAATCACCACAGTCTTGTTTAATGGTGATAACTACCTGTCATGGTCTCAGTCGGCAACTCTCTGGCTCCGAAGTCGAGCCAAGTTTGGTTATGTTGATGGTACAGTCAAGGCCCCTAGTCGCGATGATCCCTTTTATGCAAAGTGGGAAGTTGATAATTACTTGATCATGACTTGGCTAGTTCGTTCCATGGAGCCTGAACTAGCAGATCCGTACCTGTCTATGGAAACAGCGCAAGGTATTTGGGACACTCTGGCTCAGACTTACACCCGAAAGGAGAATGTAGCCCAAGTTCATGAGTTTCGCCATAGTGGTGGTCAGGGTAGTGGACCCCAGGATCAGTTGACTATCGGATCTGAGTCGACTCATCATGAGGATTCTCATGCTTCCTCACCTTCATCCGCACTTGGAGATATTGGCCATACTGATATTAAGACACTACCTTGTATTATGGCTCAGCTTGATACTCCCACGAGTGCCTCTACTTCTTTTGCCCAAAAAGGTAATTTTGCTAATTGTTCAAGTGCTTTAAGTGCTAATTCTAGGCAGCCATGGATCATTGACTCTGGAGCTTCTGATCATATGACTGGTCTTTCTACTGAGTTTTCTACTTATAATCCGTGTTCAGGGAAAGAGAAAGTTAGAACTGCGGATGGTTCCCTTTCCCCTGTTTCTGGTAAAGGTGTCATTAATGTTTCTAATTCTTTGTCTTTATCCTTTGTACTTCATGTGCCTAATTTTTCGACTAATCTTCTTTCAATTAGTCGTCTTACCCTTGATCTTAACTGCAGCGCAACTTTTTTCCCTACTCACTGTATCTTTCAGGATCTCTCCACGAAGAAGGTGATTGGCAGTGGTAGAGAGGAGAATGGTCTCTATTTTTTGTTGCCCGATGGAGCTACTAGTGGGAACTTGACACAAGCTGCTCATCATTCACAGAGCGACACACTCCCTCGAGAGGCTTGGCTATGGCATCAAAGATTGGGACATCCCTCTTTTTATTTGCTTCGTTTTTTGTTTCCTTCCTTAGTAAAAAATAGAAGTGTTTCTGAGATTTCTTGTGAGGCCTGTGAGCTAGGAAAACACCATCGTGCTACATTTAATTCCAGTTTTAATAAAAGTACTATTCCCTTTGCTATTATTCATACCGATGTTTGGGGTCCTTCTCCAGTTATTTCTTTGAAGGGATATAAATGGTTTGTCACATTTATCGATGATTGCACTCGCACTACTTGGGTCTATTTGATGAAAGAAAAAAGTGATGTGTTTTCTATCTTTCAAACATTCCATAAAATGATATGTACCCAGTTTAGTGCAGTTGTCAAAATTGTTCGGTCGGATAAAGGGGGGGAATATATCTATGGTGGTCTCACTCACTATTTTTCAGAGCATGGCATGGTCCATCAGACGTCGTGTACTAATACTCCACAACAGAATGGAGTAGCTGAGAGAAAAAACCGGCACTTGTTAGAGTCTGCTAGGTCCATGTTGTTCTCCATGCAACTTCCCAAGTCTTACTGGGGAGAGGCCGTCCTAACTGCTGCATATCTTATTAATCGTCTGCCTACCCGTGTGCTTGGTAAAAGAAGTCCAATCGAACTTCTTACTAATCCGTCCTCAATTTTCCCCATTCCTCCTAAAGTGTTTGGTTGTGCTTGTTTTGTCCACAATCACTCTCCTTTTCGAAGAAAGTTAGATCCTCGTTCCCTTAAATGTGTTTTTGTTGGGTATTCACCTACACAAAAAAGGTACAAGTGTTATCATCCTCCCACTCGTAAATGGTATGTATCTATGGATGTTACCTTTGATGAGACATTGTCATACTTCCAGCCTTCCCAGCCATCTCTTCAGGGGGAGAAAGAGAACAATGAAGAGATGCCTGTAGAAATTGTTCCATTCACTATAGGAAGCGAGGAGGGTGAAAGAGAAGAAAAGAAAGAAGGACAGATAAGTGAAAGTGAGGAAAAGAAAGAGGGAGAGTGGAGTGGAAGTGAAGAAAAGAAAGGGGGGGAAAGTAGAGAAGGAAAAGGAAAGGAACTACTCACCTATTCAAAGAATAAAGGAAGGAAAATTTTTGGGACAACGGAAAAGAGAACCATCTCTCCAATACCACTACAATTGTCTTCTTCAAGTGATGAAGGTCCAGGTATTTCTAGTCCTTTGATTCCTTCTACTCCTATTCCTAATTCCCCTTCTTCTGTTTCTTCCTCCGTTGATGAATTAGACGTACCTATTGCTCTTCGCAAGGGTATTAGGGAGTGTACTAAACATCCGATTTCTAAATTTGTTTCGTACTCTCGATTATCTTCATCACATAAGGCCTTTGTGTCGAAACTCGATTCTGTTTTTATTCCTAACCATGTACAGGAAGCTCTATATGATCCTAACTGGAAATCTGCCTTGGTTGAAGAGATGAAAGCACTTCACAAGAATGGTACTTGGTAATTAGTAGAGCTACCTCGAGGGAAAACAGTGGGGTGCAAGTGGGTGTTCACTGTAAAGCACAAAGCAGATGGGACAATCGAAAGGTATAAGGCAAGGTTGGTTGCCAAGGGCTTTACTCAGACTTATCGGGTAGACTATCAGGAGACCTTTGCCCCTGTTGCTAAGATGAACTCCATCAGGGTTCTGTTATCCCTAGCAGCAAATCTAGAGTGGCCTTTACATCAGTTTGACGTGAAGAATGCATTTCTACATGGTGATTTAGAAGAAGAGGTGTAAATGGATATTCCTCCTGGGTTTGAGAATAGCAAGACTGGAGGCAAAGTGTGCCGTCTTAAGAAGTCTTTATATGGACTAAAACAGTCACCGCGAGCATGGTTTGATCGGTTCTCTCAAGCTATGATCAGGTATGGTTTCAGGCAGAGCCAAGGTGATCATACTCTTTTTATTAAACACTCGTCACAGGGTAAGGTGACTGCTTTGATTGTCTATGTAGACGATATTGTCCTCACAGGTGATGACTTGGAGGAGATGAAAAAATTGAAATCTTATCTTGCTAAGGAGTTTGAAATTAAAGACTTGGGAAATCTAAAGTACTTCCTTGGAATCGAAGTGGCGAGATCCAAGGAAGGAATATTCATATCCCAGAGAAAGTATGTTTTGGATCTTCTAAAGGAAACAGGCATGTTGGGGAGCAAGGCGGTGGATACACCAATGGACTATAACTCAAAGCTGGGGGATGATCCAAATGGAGAACTAGCTGATAAGGGCAGATACCAGAGATTGGTAGGTAAACTGATTTACTTAGCCCATACTAGACCAGATATTGCTTTTGCAGTCAGTGTAGTTAGTCAATTTATGCATGCCCCTAAACAAACTCATCTTGATGCCGTGTTTCGGGTCATTCGATACCTTAAGTCAGCACCAGGGAAAGGACTGTTCTTTGCTAAGAATGGTCATACATCGGTTGAGGCCTATACTGATGCTGATTGGGCTGGTTCGATAAATGATAGGAGATCGACTACGGGTTATTGTTCGTTTGTTGGCGGTAATTTGGTAACGTGGAGGAGCAAGAAGCAGCCAGTAGTGGCTAGGTCCAGCGCAGAGGCAGAGTTTAGAGCTATGGCGCAAGGAGTATGTGAGTTGTTATGGATCCAGATTGTGTTATCAGATCTTGGGTTTGGACCCAAGGACTCTATGAAGTTGTACTGTGATAATAAGGCTGCTATTAGTATTGCTCACAACCCGGTTCAACATGACAGAACAAAACATGTGGAGATTGATAGACACTTCATCAAGGAGAAGCTAAACAATGGAAGCATTTGCACGCCTTTTGTGAAGTCAGGAGAGCAGTTAGCAGACGTTCTGACAAAGAGTCTTACTAGTCGTTCGTTTCACTTTATTCTCTCCAAGCTGGGCATGAGAGATATCTTTGCACCAGCTTGAGGGGGAGTGTTGAAAGAAGTCTTTTTATTTTTTCTTATCTTTATGTTATTTTTTAGAGTTTGAGGACTCAAATGTAATTTCCTTTTCTTTAATTATAAATACAAGAGAGACTCACAATTGTGAGTTCTAAGCCTGAAAAATACTCTCTCAAAAATCCAACACATTACCTGTGACGATCATGTCATCCACATATACAATGAGTGCAGTAATTCTCCCATGCCGTTTCTTTAAAAACAATGTGTGATCTGAATTGCTTTGTTTGTAACCAAAGGTTGTCATGGATTTGGATGAATCGTCCAAACCATGCTCTTGGGGATTGTTTTAATCCATGTAGTGACTTTTTTTAATCTACACACCTTTTGTTTTTGTCTTTTTGTTACCATGCACCCTGGTGGGAGATCTATGTAGACTTCTTCAGTGAGTTCACCATGTAAGAATGCGTTCTTTACATCAAACTGTTGTAACGGCCAATCAAAATTTGCAGCTAAGGATAACAAGACCCGGACTGTGTTGATTTTGGCTACAGGTGCAAACGTCTCGGTGTAGTCAATTCCATAAGTTTGAGTGTATCCTTTTGCCACCAATCTCGCTTTAAAACGTTCGATCGTACCATCAGCTTTGTATTTCACAGTAAAGATCCATCGACACCCAACTGGTTTTTTTCCTATGGGACGGACAACGAGTTCCCAAGTTTGGTTCTTCTGCAAGGAGGCCATCTCTTCATTCATCGCAGCTTTCCATCTTGGATCAATTAAGGCTTCCTGCACACTGTTAGGTATAGATACAGTAGTGTAGTACCTGTAAAATCCGTACTGCCTTAATATGTAATTTCCTAAATTTCTAAGTGTGACCCTATATATTCTTATGGCTTAATTATCCACTATAGGATATATCTTATATTCACTGTTGCGTAATTTATAGCTATAGATTATAATATATATATATATTTCGTTATCACTTAACTATACATTTTATAAACCCGACCCCGTATATTAATATTACGCGTTTTAATATTCAATTATTATTATTTAGATATTATAACTATAGGTTAATTGGATACCCGATGTCGTTTTAATTCCGTGACTATTATTGGAGTTATATTATAATCAATAATTTTATTATTTTAAACCAGGATTGTAAGTTTCGACCCGGACTGACATATCACATAGACTCGTACACAGCCCTGCATATGTATGCACTTTCAGTCTCGCACCCACTTTGCAACATTATACGCAAATCGAGACGTGGATCCCACCACTGCCACGTGGCAGCCATGCACTGCCTCACCATGTGGCACACATGTGCACACACCATACGCAACACATGGCATATCACACGCACCACTTAGCCACCATGCACCCTCACACAAGCCACTGTCATACCCACTTTTCCTCTCATACATGTACACATTTGTGTATCATACACACGGTCTCTCATTTTATGCAACATACACACACATCACAAGTTTTGAGAGAGAGAGAGAGAGAAGACCATCACACATACACACACACCCGCGACTGGAAAGAGGGCGAAGAGTTGCGGAGGGAAGAGAGAGGTTGGAGCCGAGAGTGGGAGGAAGGGGGGAATCAAGAGGTAAGTCCACCCCCAAACCCCCTTTTGTGTATTTTCTGTAATTATAGTATATATACATATACACATGTAGTCACAAACCAAGCCTAGAATGCCCAGTCATGGTTAGACCTCCATGGGAGCTTCAATTGAAGATTGATCTTGACCCTTACCAAAATCCCCCAAATCTGGATCAAAATAACCCCCATGATCCCTAGTAGACACCATGAGAGCAGTTTTGGGTTTGGACCTCATTTGGTAGGACATGCAAGCAATTATTCCTATATAACCAAATCTGTTTTTCTCCTTTTTCGTGGAAACCATTAGGATTTGGGTTCTGTAATGTACTGGAAAGTTGTAGGGCTCGTCGAGACGATCGATTTTCATATAGGACTTGCGCATTTTCGATGAGATATGAGAGAGATATGGACGGTTGAAACCTTAGGCAATATTGATACATATATATACGTATAGTACATATATACGCGTGTATCAGTCACACGCTGGAGAAGACGAAGAGATGAAGAAATCTCTTATGAGATTTCTTAGGGTATGATATATTAGTATATTTGTATGGTACAAATAGTTAACAAATAGTATTATTATTAATGTTTAAATCACGTTTAATTAAAATCAAATATGTAATTAGTAATCTTTATATTATAATTTATTAATTAAATGCTGTTTATTTATATTAGTAATTATTTCAATAAATAATCAATGACACTTAGTATTTATTGAACAAATGCTAATGTTTAATAAATAGTTATTACATATAATTTAAATGTTATAAATAGTTTTAAATAGTTTAAAGTATTCTTAAATAAATTTTAAATTCTGAAATATTATTTATAATATTTCATATATTCTGAAATTAGTATTATTATTATTCTATTCCACTTATTATTTATTTGGGTTCAAATAAATAAAAAGTGCTAGTTTAAAATTATAATTATTAGGTAATAAATACCTATGACTATTTTCGAAATCTAAAAAAATTTAGTGATTGATCCCAAGGCCTAATGCCTTTGTTTTATAAATCATTTATTTATAGAACCCAACTTTAAGTATTTATATATTATGGGCTTCAATAAATAATAAATGTTAGTTTTAAAATATGATAAACAGATAATAAATATCTATTGGCCTAATTTAAAATCCGAGAAATTATATATTATGTCCTAAGGACATAAAGGACTGTTTTATAATTTAACAAATTATTAAACTAAACGTTGTTATTTTAATAAATTTACGGAGTCGTTTATCATTATTTTAATTATTTAAATACCAAGCGAGTCCCGAAAATTAGGAGAAAAATACTACTAGCTCATTTTAAAGGCCTAGTATCTAATAAAATATTTATAAGGGTCAAATGTCTTCCTAAAATATACCTTATTATTAGGGCGCTCTTAAGTCTATTATTAGATAATTAAACTTCAGAAATTCATAATAAATAAACCGTAACTCAGAAAAATACGCGGTTAATTCCTAAAATCTTCGAATAATGTCTAGAACATCCCCTTAAAGTTTGGTGGCCTTTCGACACGGTAAAAAATACAGCTTATCTTTAGGGCCCAAACTAGTATAGAAAACCCAGCCTTTTACGCGACGGACTCCGATTTGAGTCTAGTCAATGGCGTTAGACTCAGAATGATGTCCAGATCACCATGTTGAGGTTTAGGAAACCATCCGGCACAATTACCATTATGCCTTTGATTCTAGCACGTTTATTGATCAACGTTCTATGACTTCTTATACTTTGTAGGAACCACCGTTACGCTTGTTTCTATGCACCCGCTTCGAGGTGAGTCGTCCTAACTCACTTGGTATATTATAGAATTATTCTATGTGTATTATGTGAATACCCAGTGCGTCATGTGTGGACGTAGCTGATATGTATTATATATGTGAATGTCCCGATTTACTGTTTATATGATAAACGCATGTTTAGTTAAGTATACTCCACGCTTGGTTAATAATCGTTGTTATTCCTGCTTATTAAGTTTACGATTATACAATCACATGAACATTCATATGAACGTAATCGAGTTATGATGTCAATGTTGACGTCTGCATGGTTAGTCAAGGGGACTAACCCAGTCATGTTGTCGTACATGTTGAGTGGATCGCGGAGGTCCGTATGGTACAGTCAAATCAATGGGAACAACGATGAAACTGCTATAGGGCCCTGCTAGGCGACGATAGCCAGAGTTTCCATTGAAATCATTGAAGTGATACATGAGTTGAAGGTTGAAAATGCTATAGGGCCATGCTAGGCGACGATAGCAAAGGTTTGTTGGTTGATACGCTATAGGGCCCTGCTAGGCGACGATAGCAAAGTATCCATCTGAACTCGAATACAATAGTTACCTTTCAAATGCTATAGGGCCCTGCTAGGCGACGATAGCGCTGTAACTATTCTATTCTCCAGGCAAGGTCACGAGGACCTAAGAGTACAATGATTACACTCTTTCTTTTTAAAATAAAAAAACTGCTATAGGGCCCTGCTAGGCGACGATAGCAACGTAATCATTCTACTCTGAGCTAACGGCGTTACACTGGTAATGTAACAAGTCACATGAGTCAGTTGTGGTGTCTGTGGTCGAGTAAAGTCGAATATATCGATGATGCATCATGTCGTATCTCATTCATATTATCATGTCATAAATCATACGTATTGAGATAATGCTTATCAAATGGTTAAGTTCGAGATATCTGTTGTACTTGTATATTATTATTTGTATTAGGAGTGATCGGTTAGGTCAACTCACTTAGCTTCAAAAGCTAACGGCTCTCCTTCCTGCCCTGGACATATCACGTCTAGATTTCACAGGTGACGACTATCAAGATGAGGTCTACCCAAAGGGACGCGGCAAATGTACAAGTTGAAGCGAAGGACTCCGACAAAGTCTTATTTAGAATTACTTAATTTGCTTTATTGTCTTCTATCTGAGGTAATGCTTTAGATATGTATTGTGATCAGAATAGATAGCCCTAGACTGCCTTTATAGATCTTTTATAGTCGCCTTTATAGATCTTTTATTTAGACTCATGATGTAATAATTAGATCCCAAACATTTGAGTTCTATTGAAGAACACCAATAGATGTTTTTATGCTTCTGTTTACTCTGTTAACCATGTGTAGACATAGAAAAGACAATCAGTTAATGTAACTCGTCATTCCCTATGGGTCCAGAAAGGAAATTTTAAATTTTCCCTATTTTTGGCTACTCCGGGGCGTGACAGGATTTTTGGTATCAGAGCACTAGGTTTAGACGTGCTCACTGATTGTCCTACACATTAAGTTATGAACGTTAGGTTATCCTTGACTAGTGTGATACTTATAAGATAGCTTCGATTAAACAGTTTGAACATAGATGTCTCGTCAAGTAGACGAGAAGTATGACAGTTACTAAGTACACCTAGTTGACCCTACTTAAGAATAAGGGTGACCAATTAGAATAATTTCATGGAAACTTAGAAAGCTGGAAAGGAAGATTCCATAGAAACTGTAGATAGCCCAGTAGTAACCTCAATAGTATATCCCTAGAGCCGTACATCTAAGCCTGATTTGTACGGATAGATATGCCGAAACCGTAGTACCCTAGAATCAGTAAGTGTGTTGGGATACACCGAGATTTGGAAGCCTCATTTCAAACTCATGAGTTAGTACTAATGTGAGATAGCCAATTCAATCAAGTTAGTACGAACATTCTATTATATAGACAAACCATATAGAGGTTGTCTAGCATTCTTAGACAAATCCACTGGAAACAGTGATGAACTTGCAAGGGCTCGCTATAGACGATAAGAAAGGTCTAGCTAAGGATTTGAGACAAACTTTACTGTAGTAATGGTGGATAAGTACCATAGTAAGTAATCATATCCTTTTTACTCATTCGACTCCCTTTGAGTAAATATGTGCCTTCTCTTCTAATGATCATTTCTTCTGAAGTAGGTACCTATGTATGTCGTAAAGTGGCTCCGATTACCGTCAATAATTATTGTTATACATTCCTTGGTGAGCAATTCATTTCCTTGAATTTTCAGAAATTCCCCAGTCAACAATTCTTGAGTATGTACCTTGATCATCCGATTCTTGACAAATCCTTTTGGGAACAAGTTCGATCACTAGTACTGTGAAGTCATTCTTTCTGACTTATTATTCCTCGAACTAAATCTTGAAAGTTCATTATCTGTGAAATCATTTTTGATTACTAGTACTGCAAAGTTATTCTTTTTGATTCATTATTCCTTGAAAAAAAATAAATAAATGAATTTCTTACAAGTTCATTACCTTTGGAAATGAGTTCTCTGTCCTTGTTCTTGCTATGAACTCAAAAACGTTGTACTCTCTGTACATCCTGACCTCTTGTTGTCTCTCTCATTTTCTACCTTATTCTTTATCAGTGAGGTTTCATTTGGACTATTTCCCTTATAAAATACCTCGCTCTTATTTCATACGTTGAAGGTCTTGTGCTATCGCTTCCTTTCATCACCTACATATCCTGAGATACTACGGTTACTTCCATCATAATCAGTCATTCAAACAATGTTAAATTCACATCCTATTCTTGAATGGATTACATCATACTTCTATCTGTGAGAATTCATATGCCCTTTCGAATGCAACTTCATTTTGGATCAATCCGTTAAAATCATTTCAATCATCATATTGTAGTTACTAGGATTACGTTGTTAACTATCATATGAGATATAACAGGATGCAAACTTAGCCGTTAGACGACAGGCGCTTAGTATATATGGATGGCTTCCTTAGATATTTTGTTAGAATGACTTATTATATCGACAAGAAGTTTAGGCCCTGACGAACTTCCTGAGACGGATCTCGGAACAGTCAGCTTAGCCTAGAGTCTAGAAACGCCTAAGGGTAAGATACCTCATCACCTTAAGTTACATGCTAATTGAGTTGTTCCACTTGTAAGTTAGATAGCGTCATAGCACAAAACTTAGGAATATGAATTCCCTAGTCATATATAGAAATACAAATAGGTCTTGAGGATAGATAGGCACCTTATATGTTCAGATTACTCTATATCGCTTATATAATATGTGATGTACGAATTATGATAAGCTGAGATATCCTTATAGACACCAACTCATACTTGAGGACGCGCGAATCTTCACAACATCTGCTATACTTGCAATCTTCTAGGGCACATGCACAAAGATTGTCAAACTCCCGGGATCTACTGTCGACCGGATTTCATTCGCCAGTACTGTAGCAAGAAGAATCATCTTCTCGAGGACTGTTTGATGCTGAGGGCGCACAACGGCAATGCTTTTTGACAACAAGGAGCGCATGAGAAATCGGCTTAATTGAATACCTCAGTCGATGGAAGATGCGAGAATAGAACGTACCTTCAACAGATTGAATGACCTCATAGACTGCTTACATCGACCACGTTCAATCACAATGAATGACTCGCACCGGCTATAGGGATCAACGGGAACATTAGTAAAGATGAGTACTACATTCCACCTTCAAGCCAACGACCAGATCGCACAAGGTTTACCAAGAGAAGACACGTTTTGGGTTTACAACATCGACATTCCATCAACCCGCTGAAGAATGGCATCTCTGACCCTTGTGCACATTACAAATCCAAAACCATATAAGATTGAGTAATTGTATTCACTTTTCTGATTTAACTCCTTTTGGGTAAATCCACTACTTTCTATCATTGGTTGTGTCAGATCGATAATCCTAATGATGAATCTTGGGACATCCCTTATTGTTCCACTAGTTGACTCTTATTCGTTGTCCCCTATGATTTCACTCAACAAGATCTTTGGATCATTTTGATCAGCGATAAATCTAAATGTGAATTCATTTGCTTTCTAATGCCATAAGTCATCTCTTTGGACTTATCATCATGTAAATCGATTTTAACGATTCATTGATAAACCAATCGCTGTAAGTCATTTGAACTTATGATCTGTTAAACTAATCTTTATAAATCATTTGGACTGCCAACCGTTTGACTAACTTTTGCAAGAATGTATCCCTTGACACTATTGCAAAGGAGCTCTCTGTATTCGTTCGCCTAAGGGACTCCAGCATATTGCACCCCTTTGTAAACAAGTCTTCAATTCCTTTCGTTTCACAAAATTTTCTTATTGGTAACCTTAATTTTTATCATTAAAACTTCACTTGAATTATTGGCTCATAAGGCAAGGAATTCTCATTTCCTACCTTGGAGGCCTTACGCCTTTAGTCATTGCATTACTATGATTGTCCTATAATAATCATCTGATGATTGTTCTCAGATACTCATTCTATGCATTGTGATCCCACAAGTAAGTGATCATGTACCTCTTCCTTTTCCAACTCGTCACATAATGAGTACTCATTTTGATATGAATTCAACTCCTTACAAGTAAATTCGATCCTACTTCAATTACCAGTAATACCTTATATGCTATGTATTAAGTAACGCACAGGGAAATTACTTAACGGCTTGTGTCACCGCCTACGACGCCGAAACTCCACAACGATTTCATGTCAACACACGAAGAAACTCAATAACAACAACGCGGTTAAGAGGAAGCCACGACTCCTACAAGTTATCAAAGACAATTGCGAGACATTGAAGAACATCAATGAAGTCCCGCTGATGAACTTGGAAGACGAAGGGAAGGATAACCATCACAAATGTCAAGAGAATGAGACTGTGCCAGACAACCAGTTCGGCAGATAACAAGATGAAAGACCACAGATTCGGAAGAGGCTTTTCCCTTACGACTCGTACTTCGAAGATTTTTGTGCTAGATATCTTAGGATCTATTTTATCTTATATGTTTGATCGGGCTAGTAGTCCTATTTCTTTTGTGTTTTATGTGAAGTTGATGCAATCCATGTAATCGACTATGCAATATTTTGACTTATTAATGAATCTACTTTTGTGTATCTAGTATGATTGCGATGATCAGTGTCATGATATAGGATATATATATATATATAGATCAAATCGCCTACCGACTCGCGTTACCACCAACAAAGCCAGTAGATCGCAACATTTTTTTTTGTATCGATACGCTAATCCACAATGTTCTTCATACCGACATGCTGAGGGATACGTTCACAACCCCTATGAGCTATGGATGACGATAACACAGGAGTCAGCTAGAACTTTGTTATCATGAACAATGCAAACTCAACAAACAACGACAACGAAAGAGTCAACAAGACCATCGCATAGAACAAGAGGTCAACGAGAATTCTCAGCATCGCGTCAAGAAGACCAAAAAAAAAAAAATGAAAATGAAGAGAGATCGCTCTAACAAAGATCAAGTGGAGACACCACAATAAGGACGAAGTGTCTTTGAAGATAAGAGTAAACGACGACACCCCACCATGATTAGGACAAACCTAGTGCAGTTGACCAATAGGTTATCTAATAATCCGTTACACGATATTAGAACCTTGTACACTTAAGAACTCGTGAGAAGACTTGATTAATTGACTAATAGAAACCTCACAACCTTAGAATCTAAGATAAGGTCAGAACTTTGTAAGTTGGGTAGGACTAGCCACTTCTAGATTTCGGGGACGAAATCTCTTGTAAGTTGGGTAGATTGTAGTACCTGTAAAATCCGTACTGCCTTAATATGTAATTTCCTAAATTTCTAAGTGTGACCCTATATATTCTTATGGCTTAATTATCCACTATAGGATATATCTTATATTCACTGTTGCGTAATTTATAGCTATAGATTATAATATATATATATATTTCGTTATCACTTAACTATACATTTTATAAACCCGACCCCGTATATTAATATTACGCGTTTTAATATTCAATTATTATTATTTAGATATTATAACTATAGGTTAATTGGATACCCGATGTCGTTTTAATTCCGTGACTATTATTGGAGTTATATTATAATCAATAATTTTATTATTTTAAACCAGGATTGTAAGTTTCGACCCGGACTGACATATCACATAGACTCGTACACAGCCCTGCATATGTATGCACTTTCAGTCTCGCACCCACTTTGCAACATTATACGCAAATCGAGACGTGGATCCCACCACTGCCACGTGGCAGCCATGCACTGCCTCACCATGTGGCACACATGTGCACACACCATACGCAACACATGGCATATCACACGCACCACTTAGCCACCATGCACCCTCACACAAGCCACTGTCATACCCACTTTTCCTCTCATACATGTACACATTTGTGTATCATACACACGGTCTCTCATTTTATGCAACATACACACACATCACAAGTTTTGAGAGAGAGAGAGAGAGAGAAGACCATCACACATACACACACACCCGCGACTGGAAAGAGGGCGAAGAGTTGCGGAGGGAAGAGAGAGGTTGGAGCCGAGAGTGGGAGGAAGGGGGGAATCAAGAGGTAAGTCCACCCCCAAACCCCCTTTTGTGTATTTTCTGTAATTATAGTATATATACATATACACATGTAGTCACAAACCAAGCCTAGAATGCCCAGTCATGGTTAGACCTCCATGGGAGCTTCAATTGAAGATTGATCTTGACCCTTACCAAAATCCCCCAAATCTGGATCAAAATAACCCCCATGATCCCTAGTAGACACCATGAGAGCAGTTTTGGGTTTGGACCTCATTTGGTAGGACATGCAAGCAATTATTCCTATATAACCAAATCTGTTTTTCTCCTTTTTCGTGGAAACCATTAGGATTTGGGTTCTGTAATGTACTGGAAAGTTGTAGGGCTCGTCGAGACGATCGATTTTCATATAGGACTTGCGCATTTTCGATGAGATATGAGAGAGATATGGACGGTTGAAACCTTAGGCAATATTGATACATATATATACGTATAGTACATATATACGCGTGTATCAGTCACACGCTGGAGAAGACGAAGAGATGAAGAAATCTCTTATGAGATTTCTTAGGGTATGATATATTAGTATATTTGTATGGTACAAATAGTTAACAAATAGTATTATTATTAATGTTTAAATCACGTTTAATTAAAATCAAATATGTAATTAGTAATCTTTATATTATAATTTATTAATTAAATGCTGTTTATTTATATTAGTAATTATTTCAATAAATAATCAATGACACTTAGTATTTATTGAACAAATGCTAATGTTTAATAAATAGTTATTACATATAATTTAAATGTTATAAATAGTTTTAAATAGTTTAAAGTATTCTTAAATAAATTTTAAATTCTGAAATATTATTTATAATATTTCATATATTCTGAAATTAGTATTATTATTATTCTATTCCACTTATTATTTATTTGGGTTCAAATAAATAAAAAGTGCTAGTTTAAAATTATAATTATTAGGTAATAAATACCTATGACTATTTTCGAAATCTAAAAAAATTTAGTGATTGATCCCAAGGCCTAATGCCTTTGTTTTATAAATCATTTATTTATAGAACCCAACTTTAAGTATTTATATATTATGGGCTTCAATAAATAATAAATGTTAGTTTTAAAATATGATAAACAGATAATAAATATCTATTGGCCTAATTTAAAATCCGAGAAATTATATATTATGTCCTAAGGACATAAAGGACTGTTTTATAATTTAACAAATTATTAAACTAAACGTTGTTATTTTAATAAATTTACGGAGTCGTTTATCATTATTTTAATTATTTAAATACCAAGCGAGTCCCGAAAATTAGGAGAAAAATACTACTAGCTCATTTTAAAGGCCTAGTATCTAATAAAATATTTATAAGGGTCAAATGTCTTCCTAAAATATACCTTATTATTAGGGCGCTCTTAAGTCTATTATTAGATAATTAAACTTCAGAAATTCATAATAAATAAACCGTAACTCAGAAAAATACGCGGTTAATTCCTAAAATCTTCGAATAATGTCTAGAACATCCCCTTAAAGTTTGGTGGCCTTTCGACACGGTAAAAAATACAGCTTATCTTTAGGGCCCAAACTAGTATAGAAAACCCAGCCTTTTACGCGACGGACTCCGATTTGAGTCTAGTCAATGGCGTTAGACTCAGAATGATGTCCAGATCACCATGTTGAGGTTTAGGAAACCATCCGGCACAATTACCATTATGCCTTTGATTCTAGCACGTTTATTGATCAACGTTCTATGACTTCTTATACTTTGTAGGAACCACCGTTACGCTTGTTTCTATGCACCCGCTTCGAGGTGAGTCGTCCTAACTCACTTGGTATATTATAGAATTATTCTATGTGTATTATGTGAATACCCAGTGCGTCATGTGTGGACGTAGCTGATATGTATTATATATGTGAATGTCCCGATTTACTGTTTATATGATAAACGCATGTTTAGTTAAGTATACTCCACGCTTGGTTAATAATCGTTGTTATTCCTGCTTATTAAGTTTACGATTATACAATCACATGAACATTCATATGAACGTAATCGAGTTATGATGTCAATGTTGACGTCTGCATGGTTAGTCAAGGGGACTAACCCAGTCATGTTGTCGTACATGTTGAGTGGATCGCGGAGGTCCGTATGGTACAGTCAAATCAATGGGAACAACGATGAAACTGCTATAGGGCCCTGCTAGGCGACGATAGCCAGAGTTTCCATTGAAATCATTGAAGTGATACATGAGTTGAAGGTTGAAAATGCTATAGGGCCATGCTAGGCGACGATAGCAAAGGTTTGTTGGTTGATACGCTATAGGGCCCTGCTAGGCGACGATAGCAAAGTATCCATCTGAACTCGAATACAATAGTTACCTTTCAAATGCTATAGGGCCCTGCTAGGCGACGATAGCGCTGTAACTATTCTATTCTCCAGGCAAGGTCACGAGGACCTAAGAGTACAATGATTACACTCTTTCTTTTTAAAATAAAAAAACTGCTATAGGGCCCTGCTAGGCGACGATAGCAACGTAATCATTCTACTCTGAGCTAACGGCGTTACACTGGTAATGTAACAAGTCACATGAGTCAGTTGTGGTGTCTGTGGTCGAGTAAAGTCGAATATATCGATGATGCATCATGTCGTATCTCATTCATATTATCATGTCATAAATCATACGTATTGAGATAATGCTTATCAAATGGTTAAGTTCGAGATATCTGTTGTACTTGTATATTATTATTTGTATTAGGAGTGATCGGTTAGGTCAACTCACTTAGCTTCAAAAGCTAACGGCTCTCCTTCCTGCCCTGGACATATCACGTCTAGATTTCACAGGTGACGACTATCAAGATGAGGTCTACCCAAAGGGACGCGGCAAATGTACAAGTTGAAGCGAAGGACTCCGACAAAGTCTTATTTAGAATTACTTAATTTGCTTTATTGTCTTCTATCTGAGGTAATGCTTTAGATATGTATTGTGATCAGAATAGATAGCCCTAGACTGCCTTTATAGATCTTTTATAGTCGCCTTTATAGATCTTTTATTTAGACTCATGATGTAATAATTAGATCCCAAACATTTGAGTTCTATTGAAGAACACCAATAGATGTTTTTATGCTTCTGTTTACTCTGTTAACCATGTGTAGACATAGAAAAGACAATCAGTTAATGTAACTCGTCATTCCCTATGGGTCCAGAAAGGAAATTTTAAATTTTCCCTATTTTTGGCTACTCCGGGGCGTGACAAGTAGATAATTGATTGACAAATGACTGATTTGTTTGTGACAAGCGATGTGTAGACATATAATGGTTTATGGGATATCTTACTTTACTAGACAATTGAGGTTCATATGTAGGTTTTGGAATACCTCTGGTGAGACCTTGTGGTAATTGTCTCCTGGATGACTCAGGCACTAAATAAGCAATATCCTCTGACAATGATTGGTTTGGTGTATCAATTCGGAGAGACTCAGACTCAGTTTCAGACGTTTCCTGGCTTTCTGGGTGCTCATTTTCACTTTGATCCACATTTTGCACACTAGGATCCAAATCATCCACATCTATGCTTGTTGCATCGTTGTGTAGGGTATCACCACTTAAGTCTAAGTTTTGACCACTAGGATCCAAATCACCTACATTTTGATCAGATACTTCTACAACATCTTCCTCAAGGTTGTATATAAGAGTCTGAATTTCCTCAAGATACTCCCCCTGAAAGTCAGACTTGGAGAAATACATAGTATCTTCATGAAAGACAACATCCATAGTGATAAACATGCGTTTAGTAGGAGGATGATAACACCTGTATCCTTTTTGATGAATAGCATATCCAACAAATACACATTTCAAGGCTCGAGGCATTAACTTGCTGCGTTGGTTTTTGGGAAGATGAACATAGGCAACACATCCGAAGATATGAGGAGGGAGGTTGGGGACTGTTGGAGCAACAACAACTTCTGCAAGTGCCTGGAAGGGTGTGTTGAAGTTGATAGAACGAGATGGAACACGGTTAATGAGATATGCTGCAGAGAGAAGAGCTTCGCCCCAGTAACATAAGGGCATGTGAGCTTCGATGAGGGAAGCACGAACAACCTCCAATAAATGTCTATTTTTGTGTTCGGCTACACCATTCAGTTGAGGTGTATCTGGACAACTGGTCTGATGGATTGAGCCATGAGAGTCCAAAAATTGCTGAAGTTCAGAACTATGGTATTCCCTGCCATTATCACTCCGTAACACCTGTTTTCGTGCATTGTACTGTGTACGAATGGTATTATAAATTTTTTGGAACAAGAAGTTGACTTCTGATTTTGATTTCATCAAACACAGCCAAGTCATCCGAGTACAATCATCTATAAAGGTAACAAACCAATGTGACCCTCCCAATGTGGGAACTTTGGATGGTCCCCAAACATCAGAGTGAATAACCATAAAAGGAACAGGGCTTTTATTTAAAATTAAAGGAAATGAGGCACGATGGCTTTTTGCAAGTTCACACACATCACATTTAAAAATAGAAATGTCCAAATTCGTAAACAAACTAGGAAACAACTTTTTAAAATAACCAAATGAGGCATGTCTCAAACATCGATGCCAGAGCCAGATCTCAGCTATCTTCTATGGTGAACCAGTGCTCTCTACTGCTAAAGCCTGTTGTAATTTGCTGGAAGTGTCTAACTCCAAGTCCAAGTAATATAGCTTCCCTCTCTTAACACCATAACCAATCGTTTGTCGAGTCTGAATGCCCTTAAACACACAATGATCAGGCCAAAAAATAACAACACAAGATAAGGCAGTAGTGATTTGAGAGACTAACAAAAGGTTATAATTTAAGGAGGGAACAACTAACACAGAATCAAGATGTAAAGTATTAGTAAGATGTGATGACCCTTCCCCAACAACCGTGGTGGTATTACCGTTGGCCGCGGAGACACAATTTTGGGAGGATGGATTAAGATTTGTGACTTGTCTAACATCAAATGTCATATGATCAGTAGCACCAGAATCAATTATCCATGCACTATTCAAAACAGGTGTAGAAGTGGTGAAGACCTTACCTCCAGTGTTTGTAGTGGTCAGCAATGCTGATGACGTAGGAGGGGTATCGTCTTCCTTTGTTTGAGCAACTGCTGTAGTGGAAGGCCACTTGGAATTCCGATGCTATGCTGGGTCCCACCAATCTGGATATCCAATGAGTTCAAAGCAACGACTTTTTGTGTGGCCTGTTTGATTGCAGTGAGTGCATTTGTATGAAGGTTTGTCTGAACTGTTGGAATTCTTTGGATTGGTAGCTTTGTGCCGATCTTGGGATGTCGGACTGGGTCGATGGCGGGAAACCAAAGCGGAAGCTTCGGGTTTCTCAATGTTCTCATTCAATGTAGTAGATCGTATGGCCTCACGACGAACTAAAGAATAACACTCTTCTAGACTTAGTAGTGGCTCACGACGTAAAATTTCTCGCCGAAGTTGATCAAAACTTTTATCCAATCCAGCAAGAAATATGTGTACTCGAGTTCGCTCAATGGACTGCCGGTATGCTGTAACATCATCAGGATCTTTCATGACCACTTTATCACGATGGTCGAGTTCCTGAAAGATTTCTGTTAACTCCCCATAGTATACTGAGAGTGATTTCGCACCTTGTTTGGCTGAGAAGGCTTTCTGATGCAAAGAGTAGACATGCATCTCATCATGACCATCATAAAAGGTTTTGGATAAAGCATTCCAGATTTCACGGGCAGTGGGTATACGAAGATAACGCTTCATGATGTCAGGAGTCATGGACATCAGAAGCCAGCGTTTGACCTTCTGATTTTCAGCATACCATTTTTCATATCCCTTATCTGTCACAGCAGGTGGAGCTGTTTTGCCGATGATGTAGGAGACTTTTTCTCGTTCAGCAATATGCATCTCCATCAATTGAGACCACACATCGTAGTTTGTTTCAGTAAGTTGAATGCCTGCATTAAAGGCACCATCAGACTGAACAAGTATTGGAACAGTTTTGGTTCCAGAGGATTCACTTTGTTCACTCATTTTTTTTTTTTTTTTTTAATATCTGGAACAATAAATTCTAACAAATAAAAAACTAACACATAAAGACACTGCACCAACAAAGGGACGACTGATTCACGGCTGAGTAGCTGCCTGGGCACGGGACAATAAGACGCAAATCTGAATCACGGTCAACGGTGCGGGTCTGGGCTGGTTTGAGTGTGGGTGAACGACGGCACCAAAGCGGGTATGGTTTGGCGGCACTGGTACTGGTTGACGACGGTGGTTTGGTGGCAGATTGGTGGTGGTGGTTCTGGATGGTAGCGGTTGGACAGATCGGACAGATTGGTAGTAATGGTTGATGGTGATATTGATGGTGGTCTGGGTGATTGTGCAGATTGATAATGATGACTGATGAGATAAAATGATGGTGGTGTGGCAAAATGATGAGGCAGGATGATATGCTGGTCGGTGGAAGAATGATGGTGATCAAGGGTCTTGTTTGGTTTGTTGATCGGTGTGGCTCTGAGACCATGAGGAAATCAGAATTGAATAGTTCTTCATTTCACTCACTTTTCCATGAGTTTGTACATCAATATATATAGGAGTGATTACCCAATTAGTTTCCTGAAGTCAAGTTACGAAATCTCCTACAGTAAAGCTATACAATTAATCTATGATATTGTTCAACACTAAATATAGAAATAAAAATCATTTAACAATTACAAAATATTTGTCAATCTCAACAGTATTTCCTCAAGTTTATACTTGAGAAGACCTCTTGTACTCATCTTTCATACTTAGTGGATTGTTCTCCGGCGCTAGGTGGTGTTTTCCCTTCTTAGGAAGGGTTTTCCACGTAAACCGGTCTCTTGATTTTGTGTTTATTTCTTGTCATTACTATTTGTGTTCTTGGTATTGGATATACTTTATTACTTTCGTAGCTTGCTTAGAGAAGGAAGAGTTTACTTGCCAACACTTATCACTGAATTGGCAAATATTGTTTTGTGGGGCTTCTACATCTTAAATTTTTGAGTTTGGGTTGGTTCCAATGTGAACAGTTATTTAAGCATTGAGATGTTAATTACTTATAATTTATACATGAGATTATTATTAATATGTAATTTTGTAGGCAAGTATTCATATTGACATGCATTTGTTTTTTAATACAATGTAGTGAAGAGTTTCAATATTAAAACTGCTAAAGGTTGAACATTATTTTTCTTTAACAGAACAATTTGGTAAATCATCAGACAGTGGCTTTTGCCCGAAACTCCCACATTGTGGTTTTTTTTTTTCTTACCCAAATGATTCCCTGGTTTAATTGACTTTATTGCTGTTTCTTGTTCAGATTTAATGGGAGAGAAGAAGAGGAAGGCTGCTTCCATGTTCATCAGGCTCGTCTCTGCGGCTGGGACCGGATTTTTCTACGTGAACACGAAGAATCCTAAGAAGATCCCAACAAAACTCGAGCTCAGAAAGTATGACCCTCGAGTGAATCGCCACGTTCTGTTTACGGAGGCAAAGATGAAGTGAATGAGAAGCAGCCCTTTAATGGTAGATCAGTCTTTTTTTTCATCCACCATTTTTTGATCAATCTAGGGATTGCTATTTCCTGTAAAAGAGTTCTCAAACTTTAAGTTGAGCTTAAGACATCAAGTTTTGTATTGGTGCTGTTTGCTCTCTGTTAGGGAAGGAAAAAGAAAAAAGAGAACGGAAACGGAATCACTTCTTTTTGGGGGTATCAATGAAAGATGTGAAGAAAATAGTAAGAAATTAAAAAATGAAAGAATGTGTTATCTTTGATTTTACATTTCAATTCCATTTCTACTTTGGTTAATTAGTTCACCTCACAAAACTACTGGCATCATGGCATGTGTATGTGTTAAAAAAAATTATTCCGTAGTACTGTTTTTAAATAGAGTGTATCCAATAGGAGAAAGAGAGCATTTTTGTTCACCCAATTTTGGTCATCCGTTGCTCACTCAGGCCTCCACTGGATGACATGTGTCTCATTTCATTCTCATTTTGCCATTGTGTATATCAATATAATTACTGAAATGGGACACATGTCATCCATTAGATGCCTAAGTGACCAAACTTTGGTGACTCAGAGGAGTAAATATTCATGCCACAGCCACTGATTGACACACTGTGTTTGAGTTTCCGTTGATCTCAATTGAGATTCATAGAGATTACCGAAACGATGAAATTAGGGGTGCAAGTCGGACGGAATGGATCGGAAATAGGCTTTCCGAAAAAAGAAAAAAAATCCAAAAATTTTGGAATTCCAAAATGTGTTCCGATTCCAATAATTCGGAATTTTCATTTTTCATTCCGATTCTGAATTTTCGGAATTATCAGAATTCGGAATATTTACGAAAATTTTGGATTTTTTCAATACAAACTACTACTAGCTTGGGACTAATTTATAGACTCACTTTCCTCATCTTGCTTCCTTGCTACCGATGTGGGACAATTATAAGGCAAGTTCGGAAAATTTTTGGAATAATTTGGAAAATTTTTGGAAAATTTTCTTCGAAAATTTTTTAGCATATTTTCTGAATTCTCAAAACAATTCTGATTCCAATCCTTTTTTTTTTTTTTGAATTTTCGGAATTCGGAATGCATTTTTAATTTCCAAAATCAGAATTTTTTGAAACGGAATCGGTCGGAATCGGAATCGGAATTTCAGTTCCAAGTTGCACCCATAGGTGAAAATTGAAATCATAGTAACCCACACATGAAACACAATTAGGTCTGCATTTGGGGGGGACTGTTTCTTAAGTACATACAACAGTTACTTTTTAAAAATAATGTTATTGATCTGTGTTGTTCAAATTCAGGAGATCACTGATGTACTGTCAAGGGCCAACACTCAAAAGTGATTGTCTCCAACTTAGAACTCATTTATTTTTTATACTTTTATATGCTGCACCTAGTGAAACATTGAAAATGCATATTTTGGTCTAATTGAGAGGATGAGAATAAGATCCTTAATTTTATCTTTGAGATGCCATAGCCCTAGTCCACATTGTTGTCTAATTTAAAATTTAAAATTCTTATTGTGTAACCGAAAAAAAAGATTACTTCAAAAGTTTTTGATTGAGGACAATGAATTTTATTAGGTGACATAATAGAAAGATTTCATAAAATCAATGAATATCTTTCGTCTTTCTATTTCATTGCCATCTATTCACTTGAGAATTTCCTTTTTTTTTAATTTTTTTTTCCACACTTTTTTTTAGTATAAAAAGTTTTTTAGAAATACAAGGTTTGGTCCCTATTTTGGACCATTAATAGGAACTGGTCATAGCCATATTACATGTATAGTAATTATTCCCTGATTTTGGAAAGTAATCAATATTTAGTCCCTTTTTTCCAATTTGATAGAGATTTTATGGACCAATATGCCCTTCATTACATACATACATACATATATATATTTGTGAGAAAATAAATTTCTCACATTTTACACGCTTCTCACTTTTTACACAGTCCGTTTTTTAAGATCCGGATTATATATATAGTAATAAAGATATATATAGTAATAAAGACTTAAATTTAGGGGGTTTTAAATTTTAACTCCAAACAACTATCTATATATAAATATATAGAGAGAGATATGAACTCCACAGATTATATATATATATATATATCTTTCCAATTCTCTCTCTCTCTCTCTCTAAAATACAATCACACAAAAGGATCATACTCATCATCATCATCATCATCATTGTTGAGATGAAGTTTGGGATTTCCGATGCATATTGAAGCAGCCATACCCGATTGGAGGGATAAATTTTTCTGTTACAAACCATTAAAAAAGCTCCTCAATCACTTTTCGGTGGCCACTACCAATCATCCTTACCTTTTGATTGATGCCGATGCCGTCATCAGAGTTGACAATTTAGAGAGTTACATGCCATCTTTGGAGGCTCTACATGATTGGTAACAATTTGTGTTGTGAATAAGAACAAGAAACTTAAGGGCCAGAGTTCTCGACACAGATTGATGCAAGAAAGAGAATCACAGATCAGAAATTCGAGAGAAGCACAGTCTGGAGTTCTGGTATAGAGAGAGAAGTGAGAATTTCTCTTTGAAAAGTGAGAATTTCTCTTTGAAAAGTGAGAATTTCTCACCTAAAAGTGAGAAATTTGTATTAAAAAGTGAGAAATTACTCGTCATATCAATTTAAAAGGTGTGAATTTATTTTTTATTTTTTTGGAATTCTTGTCGATAAATTGTTAATTGTTGATAAATTTCTCATCAAATCCTTTCTATGTGTATGCTTATTTTTGTTTTAAAAAGTTGGCTGTTCTACCCTTTTAGTATGAGTGAGAAATTTTTCATTATTATACACATTAAAATATGAAATTTTCACTATTTTCAATACTTAGTCAATATAGTGAGCAATTTCACATTATTTTAGTGCACTCTCATTGATAATTTTTTCAGTTTTTAAGTATGAAGTTCTGAATACGTAGTGCGAATTTATCAAGAGTTTGTGAGAATTTTTTTGGTGATGGTGGACTTTATATGGAGATATTTTCTCAGTTTTTAGCTATATATGGTAACTGATTTATCATATATAAATTAGTTTATATATGTACATGTATGAATTGTGGAGTAAATGATGATAAATCAGTTACCATATATAGTTATACATATATATACATTCCTATAAAAATGATATAGGGGTATTTTAGTCTTCAAATTAAGCAAGTGACTAATTTCTAGATTCGGTTTAAAAAATGACATATTTCTAGTTAGATGCATATATTAGGACTATATATTAAATTATCCAAAGTTTTTACAGAAGAACTGAATAAAGCCCAGAAAAAAATTGCAAACTAATGGCTAAAGTTTAAATAATATAAATGTTTTATTCTTTAATATTTTTATTTGGCACTGGATGAATTTTCTTTTAGTACCTCACACGTGTATAAGATCCACCCTTATCAAGTGATCCAAAATTTAGTGCTGCACTTTGACATTCAATGTAGTGAGATCCTTGAAGAGTCAACAACTTAGGTAGACTAAATAAACATAACAAATACGACCAGGACAGATTATTGAATGGGTACAATACTTAAAATAAATAAAAAAAAATTACTATTAATCCTTAAAGTTAAAACTTAAAATAGACTCTTGTGAAAACTGCTTTTCTTTTCCTCAAAAAAAAAAAAAAACTGCTTTTCTTCAAAACATGAAAATACTCTAATATTGTATGTATTAAAATTGATGTGACTTGAGTGCATGTCCTAATTTGCGCGATTTAGTTGATTCACATGGACAGCGTTTGGACACATAAAAGGTATTGCACCGTCCCTAAGAAAAGAAAGTACTCCAACTCTTTATCTAGTGCATAAGATAAGATAGCTTACATGGGAACCAAATCATACTGTGAAAATGATGTCGTTTCGGAACATGATAACTGATAAGTTTGCAAAGGGAATAATGTTAGTCACAAAAGTGTCATAAAGAGATGTTTACAAAAGGATATGATATCTCATGTGTCATCCAGGTGGCAAAGTTAAAATGTGGCAGGTTCTACTACCACATGGATGTCACATGGATGCCCATATCTTTTTGTGAGCATCTCTGTGTGACTGTAGCATTACTCTTACAAAGAAGTGCTGTTTGTGTTGTGAACCAAATCATTTTATGGAAAAAAAAAAAACACTGTATGTAATCAAGTAAAGGCTACTTCAGTTTTGAAATAGTAGATTGAATTTGGTCAATGATAAGATATGGTTGGTGGCATTTGGCTTCTTTTCTGCTACTATGCTGCCTTTTATGATATAACTTTTGTTACCATTAAAGCTCTTCAAACAACTTTGGTTGCTCATTTGTGTCAATTTTCTTTACTTTGGCCTCCATAAAGGAGGTCAGGGTTCGAAAATCCCCCAGGGGTCGTGTAAGCTAGTTAGAGAGATGGATCTCAAGATGGACAATGTCCAACTTGGTGTGGGTTCAGATCCTACTATTAGTTTGTCTCCCTGATTTACCTGTTGCGTGTGTTGTGTAGTCAGTGCACGTGCCAGGGGCTTGTCTCATGTTCTACTCCAATAAAAATGAAAATAGATACTGATCCTTAAGTCGTAGAGGACAGGCTGGAGGATTTGTCCTCCTCTCCGAAAAAAAAATAAAAACAAAGTATTGCTTTTTTTTTTTAATTACAAATTCTAAACAAAACCAGTGCAAGTTTATAGAAGTAAGACTACACAAGAAAAAAAATGAGAACACAAACTTCTTAGCCAAAAACTGCAAACCTTACAGATTCAAAGATGAAACACTATGGGGCGTCTCGATATTAAGCGACTGAGAGATGAAGCTGCCAGAGAGACCTACAAAAAAGATTACCATAAAACTCTTCAAATTTGCGAAGAAACCCCACCAAAACCCCCGATCTGACAAAAGAATGTCGCATCTGATAGAAACAACGCCAAATCTGTATGAACAGAATACCAGATCTAAAAAACTAAAGTAGTAACTGGCCAAAGGAGTAGCCATATTTGAACACAAGCAAAAAGGAAAATAAGGAAATCGCACATGGAAACAACCACAAAAAAAAAAAAAAAAAACCCCAAAAACCCTAAAAGAGAGGGACAAGCTATAAAAAAAGAAAAGAAAAGAGAAGGGCAAAAAATCTTTCTTAAAGAGACAAAACCCTTTCAAAGAAGGACAACATGAAGGGAGCCCTTGAGTGAGAAAATTTTAAACTATTAAATTAGTAATATTAAAAGAAATGTTTCAAATACTGAAATAACTCGGACCAAAAAAAGGGGTACTTAAATAGTTTGTTTTCGATGATTTCTTTTCGATATACATTTTTACTTAATGCTTTTAGTAGATTTTTGATTAATTTTTTGGTTAAATAGTATTAGCAGCATTTAATTGGATTATAAAATATACCCTCGTAATGTCCCCTTGTCACACCCGTCCTGGGAAATCTATTTATTTTAAAATACAGAATTGATTTATTGTGAATTATTAATGTTGATTAATAATTATGGATGTGGTTGACGTGGGTCAACGGTGAGTGTCAATCGAGTACACAGAGATTTGATAATCAATGAGGGATTGATATGAGTAAATGACATTTATGTGATTTTAAATGTTATTTGACTTTACCTGATTTTTGTGAATAGTAAATTTATCTGTGTAGAGTAAATTTCTGGTAGTTTTGATCCTATTTTAGATCATTGTGAACACTGTGGTGAGAACGTGAGTGATGTGTGGCATAAAAGGTAGGTTGTCTAGAGATTCCATGAATTTAGTTTTCGGACGTGATTTTGGACCCAAACAAGACTTAGTCGGAAACTTTTATAAATTTTAGTTTTCACTCATGAAGAAATAAAATGGACGTTTGCGACGTTTCGTGAGTTAATTAGGAGTTTTGAGAACTCGTTGGGAGGTAAACATAGTTTTTGAAAGTGTTGCCTATATATAGAAAGTGTGAAGATATTTCATTTCATCAAATTGTTTAAATCTAAATCAAGAGAGGGGATTTGGGGATTTCATTGCTTAGAGCTTGCCGACACAAATCGAAGGACTTCTGCCGGTTTGTTTTCAACCAAAATTCATATTTGAACTCTCCAAGGTAAAGGCTACGTTTTGATATCTATTAGGCCATGTTTGGTTAAGTTTTTATAAAAATCCTAATGTTGGAATTTTGGGGAAAACGCGTATAAACTTGTAGGAATCACTTGATATTCAAGATCCGACGTTTATTTGGTCCCTTAGTTCATCCTTCAAAGTTGTAGGAAAATCGCACGATGTATGAATTCTAAGCCTATGAATTATGGAAAATTTCATGTTTTAATTATCGGACTTGATATTTTGGATCCGGGCGAAATTCATGTATTAAGTAGGCCCGTTAATTATGCACATGAAAATGCTATGAAAGCACGTATATGCAATTATATGAGTATGTTATGTGTCTATGTGGGTCAAAGGGGAGTTTGATACAAATTCATATCGGGGTACGCCTCTCGATGTTTGAGAGTTATAGTAGCGACAACTACTTGCTTGGTTTGGGAACCGGCCCTGCCAGAGCAGTTGGATGCAATGGTTGATAGACTCTGGGCTTGCCATTGGCATCGCGGTTGATAGACTTTGGGCTTGCCGATATACCGGATGAATGCGTGTCTTTCTCCCTAGAGACTATTTGATGTGATTTAGATGTTTAATGCATGAATCATAAGCATATGTTTAGAATTGTGCACTCAGCATATAACTGAGCAGTGGAGATTTACTCCATTGCAGGTGAAAGAAACAAAGGAAAGAAGAAGCGCGAGGAGTGAGGCCGTGGGAGAACACGAGTCCAGTTTCTCCCATATATAGTTTTGCAGTTCATCCTTATGTTGTAAATGAATCGGGAGGAGAAACTATGTTTTGTAATCTCAGAACACTCATAGTATTTGGACTGAGATTAGTTAGTACCTGAATCTTGTAATAGTTTTGTAATGACTATGCTGTTAGAAGTATGGTTGGATTCAAACTTAGGATCTTTGTTTAATGTCAAACTCTAGTATTTCACTTTTACGTTATGTGGATTATGAGATTTGATACAAACAAGTCTTTGACTCGTTCCGTTAATGTTTTCAAAGCTTAGACATGTTGTCTAATATGTTTATATACGTTTTGGTAAAGTTTCAGAATGATTGAGAATTTGTATGTTGAGTTTTGTCATGGTTACGACGTTTTCAAAAAAATTAAAAATAGGCAAAAGTGGACTGCTTGTGAATAGTACTTTTACAAAGGAAGTACCTTTTTCGGAAAATATTGAAATGTTCTATTTTGCTTCTAGGGTGCCTTTGGGGTCCCTAATAAAACTTTTATGGTTAATTTGAAATATAATTAACTTTTCCAATTGATACGGATTTTACGGACTCATAGTTCAATATTTTTTTTTTCTTCCAAAATGAACTTTGTTTTAAAGAGTTTATTTTAGTTTATTTTCCGCTGCTAGAGTTATAGAATGAATTGGACGAGTCTCGGTGGCGTGCCACGTGTCCTATTTCCGCCCATAGCGGGATGAGTCGTGACACCCCTAAAAAGATATCAAGATTAATGCATTTAAAACATTGGGGAAACTAGTTCAAGAATAATTTTAGATTAAAAAGACAGTTAGAGCATGAACTTGATGCAATTACAGTAATATACAAAGGGGAAGATATTGAAAGCAGCTTCTCATGTGAGAAAATAGCTTTTAACCGTTGAATATATGAAGATTAATTTGGTCTTATGATGGTAAGTAAAAATATTATTAAATAATTATTTATTCTTCATCCAATCGTGGTAGAGTGCTTTCTCATATGAGAAGCTACTCATAATATCATTGACCATATACAAAATAACCACAGTACCACTAGACCCCATAATAACATGTAGTGAATGCATATCTAAGGGCTTGTTTGGAAATGTACTAAATGTTTGGAAAATTGGACTTCATATAACTACTTTTATGTAAACTTTGGCTCCAATTTAAAGTGGGTCCCACACATCCTTTGGGGCAGAACTACATTGGAATGCGTTCTCCTCCGTGAGGAGATGAACGCCGTATATTTACATATTGAAATCCAATAAGGGATAATTGAGAAATTGTCATCCAAAGTGACCCATGCGAAACATTGGTAAAGGAGGAAAATGTGGGAAACCTTGGTTGTCCCACATAGGAAGTCTCCTAAGGGGCATGCCCCTTTGGGGTACCCACTTTTGTTAAGGGGGATGACCTAGGCCTCTGTGAGATTTATCCCACACGCGCGGGCCGTGGGTCTGTGGTCCTGGGCTTGGTCTTCTTTGAAATTAACTAATCTTTTTGGAGAAAATTCATTTGAATTTTCCTCTAGTTTTTTTTTTCAAACAGCCATGTCCTTCCAGAATAATAAGGCCTTGTTTCGTACAGTCACCACTTTCAACAGTTGCAATGCTCTGTTTGGATGTGTTGATTCATATAGTCACCAGTCTATCTATATATTCTCCTTTAGTTTCATTTCATTACTAAGAAATTAACCTCTCTCTCTCTCTCTCTCTCTCTCACTGCATATTCATATCATATATTGTTTGAGTATTATATTGGTTTGTGTTCACTGTATTCTGGAGATTGAAGTGCATCTTCTACAGAATTGGAAATCTGTTCTATCTTGGAAGACGATTGTTCATCAACCTTGTGCACCGAGATGAAGCAAATTCGTCTTAAGGAAACAATTCACTGGGCTCGAATTCTTTCTCAAATTTTGTTTCTGTTAATCTCAATTACTGTGAGTTTGATCTAATTACAATTTTTTTTATGTTTCCAGTTTCATGATTTATATTGATTATCTATTAGGAATAACACTAAACATGATTTTGTTTAGTCTTACAATTATTTTTTGTCACATGTTAGTTTAATAAAGTACTAGTTTTAGGCGTGATTTTAGGTTGAGAAGGGACTCTCATGTACACGAAAGAGAAATATTTAAATTTGTAGAATTCATTCACTGGTAAACCACATAGTTTGGTTTGCACTTTCCCAAACAATCCCTAAACGTGTGCATTTTTAAATTGACAAAAAGTCCATCCCACTGTGTTAACCTGTAACACCTGTAGTAGAATGACATAGTGGTCGATCAAATTCAACCACACTTGGAAATCACATACCATCTCATTAAAATGATAAACAATAAAGTTATTTACAAAAGCGATTGAATTTACAATACTGAAAATTAAGTGTGAATTTTAAGCGATTAAATTTGCAGTACTGAAAATAGTGTTTCAAGTACTAAAATGTTTGCATTTAGTGATTGTATTTAGTAGAATTTTTTCACTTAAAGTTTTCAGTGGGTTTTAGCTGGCTTTTTAGTTAAGTGGTACATTATCAAGCGCACTGAAAAAAATAAGTGCTGCAAATTAAAATTTTCAGCACTTAATTGGGTTATCAAATACATCCTTAGCTTACTTCTTGTCAACTTATGCTCACATTTTAATGACGGGACCCTGGATTTGTAGTTTCAATACTTCATCATATGTGTATATGTATGTGTGTGTGTATATATATATATATATATATATTGGTAACACGACTAATTAGAGAGGATTAAAGTTATGTTTCTCAAATTTGGTTTTCAAATGCTTTAGAGGGTGTTTGGAAACCAAAAGGAATGGACTTCTGGAAGAAGTCCATTTACAGAATTGAAATTCGTTTGGTGAGATTTGAGAATGGACTTCTTGACAAGAAGTGCATCTCCAGAATGCCCATTTCAAGAAGTCCAAAATCCTGACTTTTCAAAACTGTGATTTTTGCATTTCCCCATAAGTCAGGAGCTTTATACACAGAACTACACTTTTATCTCTAGTTTTATAATTAATGCCCTCTTTAACCAAACCTCATACATGAATTATGTAGCCTAGTCGAATCCCTATTGCTTTACAATTCCTACTGAAAATAAGTCATTAAACCAACATTGTAGTTAAAAGTGTTTTTTTTTCTTTTTTTTTTTTGGTGCCCAATTTCATTTGACATGATAGTTATGGATAAATTTTTTAATTTATTTTAGCTAACTATTTTGCAGTCTAAAATTATATACTATAATATGTTATATCCATTTAGTTTTAAATTCATGATTAAGGGTAATATTGATAAGTAAGTATAAGTTTGTACTTTTAAAAAGTAGCCACCAAACGTATTTGCACATTTAGATGCACTTTTTATTTAAAAAACACTCATTCACCAAACAAACTCTTCTTTAATAAAAAGTCCATTTTGAAAATTCCATCTTCAGAAGTCCATTTCGGAAATGGACTTCTGTGTGAGAAGTTACGCCAAACAGCACCTTAGTTAGTGGTACCAATAAAGTTTTTGATAAATAAATTTGGGATTCTTGAGAAGAATAGCATTAGTGTTATAGAGGGGAGGATAAGTGTATGGCTGAAATCTATAAGTGTGAAATTATGAGCGTGCTAGACAAACATCCTCTTAAAACTTAGAACAGAATGATGAATCAGACGAGTAAAGAGACAGGTGACCACAATATCTTTTATAGGTTCAAATGCTTTAATCAAAGATTAAAGACTTGCGATGTGAGAAACACCTGAATTAGTAAAAGAAGTAATAGATTTTGATTTCCATTAAATCTTTTACAAGTAGAGTTCAATCAGAAGTAGTAATCACGCCTTCTAATTGTGGAATTACAATAAATGTACTACCAGAACATGAACACATGTTGAAAAATAAAGGAAAATACAATAAACATAGTAAAGCTCTTAGATCGAGTTGTTGATTTCAGGACCATTTTTTTCCCTTCTTATGTTCTTCCTTTTTATACATTACAATCACCATAACCGCTGAATAGCAGTTAAGAAACCACCCATTATCTCCATAATTTGGGAATAATGGTGTCTTGACAACAACTACACGTAGCACGACACTCACGGCTACACATGTCTCACCCTTGATTCATAACCACTGTCATTAACCGCCGCTAACGTGACATGTGTACTGAGTTATAGCACTCTAGTAGACCGCATAAGTGTGTTTTTTTTAACTTTATAGGTGGTCCACATGTAATTCTCTTTTAAATTTTATATGGGCTTAACTCAATTTTATTTTATGACGGGGTAACACTTAGGACACACTCAAAAATACAATTTTTGGGACACAATTAAAAAAATGTGTTTATTTCTTCTGTGTTATTGTAAAGTCCAATAACATCACAAAAAAAATATAAACACTTCTTTTAAATTATGTCCAAAAATTGTAGTATCTTTTTTAGTGTCCCAATCTTTACTCTTTATGATGCATACAAGGAGTGAAATCAAAATGGAATGGAAATAAAGCAATCTTTTTTCCAATTTGATTTGATTTGGAAGAGACATACATTATCCCCATTTGTGATTTCTTCTGACGTGGATGAATAGGAAATTGCCAGCTATGTCCACCTTTGAAACATTTGGATTTATGACAGTTATATATACTGACGCCAAAACACAGCAATTGCTCTGGTTAGGCAGCACCAACTTGGGTCTTTCATTGTGCAGGTACCCCATTCTCGCTCATCCAGATTTCTCTCTCTCTCTCTCTCCCACACACACACACACACACACACTTCACACACACACACACACACACACACACACACACACACTTCACATTTCTTTATTACAAGAAGTTCACCGGAGGCACTGCCACCAGAGGACCGGCACTTGAAGTGTAAAAAGGCAGGTCACCTCTCTCTAACATTCTCTTATTCTCTCTCTCTCTCTCTCTCTCTCTCTCTCTCTCTCTCTCTCTCGAGAAGTAGCCTGAACTCTGAAGTTGGTTCCAAATTTCTGGGTTTTGTAATTTCTCCTTTTAATCTGTCCTCACAATTGCTCTGTTTCTCAATCTCTCTGTATACTCAGTTCCACAAAACTGTGATGGCTCTCTGTACATTCTCATTCCCTGGGACTTGTATCCGGGCAGGGGCCTCAGATCCTCAGAAACACAGTCTTCTCTCTCATTTGTTCAGAGGAACAGATCTGCAGGGTATATCTCAACAGAAGCTCAACCAGGTTTGCAATTTCAGTATGATTTACATAATTAAACGAAACCCAACTCGTTTAATTTTTTGCTGCACCAATTCTGTGAACTGGGTTTCTGTCATTTTGTCCTTTACTTTATTGAGATTGAATCTCTCTTTTTTTTTTTTTTTTCTGTTGTTGATAAGTTCCTATTGAGGAAGAATCCAAACATGTATATACACGTATGCATGTGGGATGTGGGTTATCTATCTGCATACTAGTTAGTTAATTATAAAGTATAATATAATTAATATTGGAATTTTTGAAAGAAACAGTTTTTTTTTTTTTTTTTTTTTGTTGTTGGTATATACTGATTTGGTGTACAGGTCAAGAAAAGGCATGGAGGGATTTGGGCATCTTCGTCAGAGACAGGGGAGTATCATTCACAAAGACCACCCACTCCTCTCTTGGATACTATCAACTATCCAATTCACATGAAAAATCTTTCTATTAAGGTAATTAATTTTACCTAGTAGATGGATTACTTTTTAATTTTTAATTTTTATGTCACATATATATAGTTAATAACATGATGAAATGTTGATACATATATATATATATATATATATCTGTAAATAGAGCCTATGGTTTAACTTT
Source organism: Hydrangea macrophylla (assembly GCA_033977485.1). NCBI lineage: Eukaryota > Viridiplantae > Streptophyta > Magnoliopsida > Cornales > Hydrangeaceae > Hydrangea > Hydrangea macrophylla. The sequence continues at coordinate 126,412,150 of CM066991.1, read as the reverse complement.
AACTATTTATGCAGGAAGTGAAACAACTGGCCGATGAAGTACGTTCCGATGTGATCTTCAATGTTTCCAAGACCGGGGGTCACCTCGGTTCGAGCCTTGGTGTTGTTGAGCTCACAGTGGCTCTCCATTATGTTTTCAATGCTCCTAAAGATAAGATAGTTTGGGATGTTGGTCATCAGGTCCACAATCTAACCTATAATTCTAATTTATTCAATTAGCAAAAATAGAATACTTAAGAGCAGAGTTGTTCATAATTTTGTCGTAATTAATTGAAAATTTGCAGTCTTACCCACACAAAATTTTGACGGGGAGAAGAGACAAAATGCACACAATGAGACAGACAAATGGATTAGCGGGATTCACTAAGCGCTCCGAGAGTGAATATGATTGTTTCGGCACTGGTCATAGTTCTACTAGTATTTCAGCAGGATTGGGTAATTCTCTTTTATGCTGTATTCGAGATACGAGATGAGATGAGATGAGATGAAATTAGTACCCGATAAGAGTAAACTTGCTTTATGTTTGAATCATATAAAGTCATCGCTTATCTTCAGACCATGATAAATTGTAAGCTGTCTATGCATAAGCAAATATTCCAGATCCTACTAGGGTAAAAGATTGATGCTTTTTTCTTACCTATTTTTGACTTCTCGGAGTTGAAGCAAACAGGATTCCTTAATTAGAGACCACTTTTTGGGAAAAGTGGCTAGAATTATGCTGCTCATCTATTGTTAATTAGAGACCACTTTTTAGGATTCGTTAATTTGCTATCCATGTCCTATATTTTTGAATAGCAACAAATTTCATATGTAAAGGTATCTCTTAACTTAATAATAATTGCTGAGTGTGTCAAATTGGCAGATGTATTGGCCGTTATGGTCTCTCTGTCTCCTTAACGGGCTCAGAAAGTATGTTTACTAACAGTGATAAAAATTAATAAATTTTTCCATACAAAGATTTCCTATGATGTTACAAATACACAAAAGCAGATTAAACACGATATTCGACAAACATGGTCGTGCATACTCATCACTTAGTTTTAAGGGCTTTGCTAAAAAAATAAAACATTCAAAGCTTCTATAAGTTTGTAACTATTAACCTTATGGATTGACAGATATACCCTGATACAGTTATAACATTAATCATTGCAGTAAAATTAGTGTACCATCTTTCTTATTTATCAATTTTTGATTGAAGATTGAAAATTTAGCGCCCAAGATTAATTTTACTTCGTGGGTGATTGGGTGGACAGGGATGGCAGTTGGGAGGGATTTAAAGGGACGGAAGAACAATGTAATTGCCGTTATAGGTGACGGGGCAATGACAGCTGGTCAAGCTTATGAAGCGATGAACAATGCCGGGTACTTGGACTCCGACATGATTGTTATTCTTAACGATAACAAACAGGTCTCTTTGCCCACTGCTAGTTTGGACGGGCCCATACCTCCAGTAGGAGCTTTGAGCAGTGCTCTGAGTAGGTTGCAGTCAAATAGGCCTCTCAGAGAATTAAGAGAAGTTGCCAAGGTTAGTAGTACTTCACTAGAGTAATGCTATGTTTGGTTTGTGGATTTAGAGAAAGAAAAGAAAAAAGAGAGGAAAACGAGAACGAATCAATTTTCCTTGAGTTTTTCTTTGTTTCCTCCATGCATGAATAACATAAGGAATAAACAATTTTTAAAATATAATAGAGACTCAAGACAAGGGGAAGCGAATTGACCAAAAAAAATTCAAAATATTAATTGTTTTTCTCCCTATTGTCTTTTCCTTCTTATATTTCTTCGTGTTTTCCTTACTAACCAAACAAGGAAAAGCGTTTTCTTTTATTTATCTTCAAATCCATGAACCAAACAGAGACTAAGAGAAATTAACTTTGATATTGAAAACTGTTTTAAATCGTTTTTTGGGATTGAGATTTTTGCAGGGAGTTACCAAACAAATTGGTGGGCCTATGCATGGAATCGCGGCAAAAGTAGATGAATATGCTCGTGGGATGATCAGTGGTTCTGGATCATCTCTGTTTGAAGAACTCGGACTCTACTATATTGGCCCCGTTGATGGTCATAACATATTTGATCTTGTTGCTATTCTCAAAGAGGTTAAGAGCACCAAAACAACAGGTCCTGTCCTGATCCATGTGGTCACCGAGAAAGGCCGAGGATACCCATTTGCTGAGAGAGCTGCGGACAAGTATCATGGTAAATATAGAATAACAATATGTGAAATTTTAAAAAGTAAGTGTGCATGTGTATGCGTTTTTTTGGGGGGTGAGGGTGGGGTGTCATTGGGGACTACATGAAACTTAGTCTCCCCATTTGTTTGCGTAATGGTTCTCCATTTGTTGTTATTATAGTCATTACTAACAAGAATCATTTGTTAAAATATTCAATTTGTAGATGTCTTCATCTAATTGTTACAAAGACACAATATTGAATATTGTAATAGCTGAAATGAAGCTCTTAGAGAATTGTTTTCCATACTCCCCGTGCTATGCATCTAATGTTAAACATGTTTCTCGTTATTCTTTTCTTTTCTTTTATTTTCTTTTTTCCTCGCAGGAGTGGCCAAATTTGATCCAGCAACTGGAAAGCAATTTAAAGCGAGTGCTAAAACTCAGTCATACACAACTTACTTCGCCGAGGCTTTAGTTGCAGAAGCAGAAGCAGACAAAGACATAGTTGCAATCCACGCAGCAATGGGAGGTGGAACGGGCTTAAATCTTTTCCTTCGGCGCTTCCCTACACGATGCTTTGATGTCGGGATAGCAGAACAGCATGCTGTTACTTTTGCTGCTGGACTGGCCTGTGAAGGCGTGAAACCTTTTTGTGCTATATACTCGTCTTTCATGCAAAGGGCGTATGACCAGGCAAGTCAATTGCTTCTTGCACTCTACTTTTAGGATCCGTTTGGTGTGTGGATTTTGAGAAGGAAAAGGAAAAAGAAAGGAAAAGTGTCTCCGTGGTATTTTCTGCAGGCTCTGTTTGGTTTGCGGATTTTGAAAAGGAAAAGAGAAAAGAAAGAAAACCAAACTAAATCAGTTGCGTTTTTCTCCATACATAAACAGTATTACCATACTAGGAAGTGAAAATTGAACAACTTAATAGGAAATCAAGAAAAGAGAAGGGAAATTGAATAAAAAAAAAATCCGGAACTTTCATGTGTGTTTTTCATTCTAATTTCTTTTTCTTCCTATTCTACTCATTGTTTTCCTCGGTAACCAAACAATGAAAAGCGTTTTCTTCGGTGTTTTCCAATCCTTTCCACCACTAAATCCATGAATCAATCAGAGCCGTAGTATTTTCCCCCCCCATGCCTAAATAACTTTGAAAATAAAAAATTTCCAGAATATATTAGGAGCTTGAAAAAAGAGGATAGAAAGTGACACAAAATTCAAAATGTGCGACTCCTTTTCTTCCTTTTTTCTTCACTAACGCAACATAGAAATATGTTTTACGTTCTACTGCAGGTTGTGCATGACGTGGATTTACAGAAGCTGCCGGTGAGATTTGCAATGGACAGAGCTGGGCTGGTTGGAGCAGATGGTCCCACACATTGCGGCGCGTTTGACGTCACTTTTATGGCATGCCTCCCAAACATGGTAGTGATGGCTCCTGCCGATGAGGCTGAGCTTTTTCACATGGTTGCTACTGCTGCTGCCATAGATGACAGACCTAGTTGTTTCCGCTACCCCAGAGGAAATGGTGTGGGTGTGCAGCTGCCACCGGGGAACAAAGGCACTCCTATCGAGGTATAGTAAGATTGAGTTTTCAGTTTCTGGCTCTAGCTTGAGAAAAATTCTTTTAGTAACATGTTTGGTTATCACTTGAATTTAAATTAACTTATTCACCATGTACACTGTATCCAAAGATAAAAATCACCGTCATGGATGAAGCCGTTAGATCACTAGGGAGATCTCATCATATTTCTTCTTCTATATTCATTTTTGTGTTTCCTGAAACAACAAAATCCATGATTTTATGCATCATTTTTGAATGAGCAAAATTATTTTTTTCTAATCATTTAGTTAATAATATGCAAAAATACGAGTGCAATTATTGCATTCGAGGACACCCAAACGAGGTCCTAGTAGCATGTTCGGTTATCACTTGATTTGGAATAGCCTTGTTCATATTTATGTTGTATCTTAATGTAAAACCCCTCATCACGAATGATTCACAATATTTCTTCTTATGCAGCAACTTTTATGTTTTCCTCGAATGAAAAAATACCTGATTTTAAACAGTATCTTTGAAACGAGCACGATTTTCTTGAATGCAAGTATGGAACTATTGAAGATTTTAATCTTTTTTAGATTAAGTACTATTAAAAGTACGTATAAGTTATGGATTCATGGATGCCCAAACAGGCCATAAGGATTGAATAAGTTCTTCAAAGTATGCTTGGAAACTTTGCAACAGGTTGGAAAAGGCCGGATTTTGATTGAAGGTGAAAGAGTGGCACTCTTGGGCTACGGAACCGCAGTTCAGAGCTGTCTAGCTGCAGCCTCCTTAGTGGAATCCCACGGTTTACGATTGACGGTTGCAGATGGACGCTTCTGCAAACCACTGGATCGTGCTCTTATTCGCAGCTTAGCAAAATCACATGAGGTCTTGATTACAGTAGAAGAAGGATCAATAGGGGGGTTTGGATCTCATGTTGCTCAGTTCATGGCTCTTGATGGTCTTCTTGATGGCCAATTAAAGGTATGAATGTAGGTTATGCTTCTAATTTCTGCCTGTAGCTGCATTAGTTTGTGAATTGTGATTACTCAATTTTGTAATAAAATGACTTTTTGTCTTCACAAAAGTTTAAAAATGGTCAAATATGGAAAGCGATGCAGCTAAAGTAATGGCTTAAGATTGGTAGATACTTTGAAACACAAATGTTTTCAAAACATTGTTGAGATAATAAAAACCCACTGTTTTCGTTATTAACCAAACAAAGAATAGTGTTTTGCTTTCTTTTCCTCAGTAATTACATGAGCCAAACAGAGCCTTAATGTGGTGTTAAAGAGAAGCCTAAGTCCTATTTCTGTTATTTACCTATTTTGATCATTTTGTTTGTTGCTGCAAAGCCAGCATTAAAATGAAAAATCTGCTATGGAAAACTTACTTTGTGTACTTTAAACTCGTGTGCAGTGGAGACCACTGGTTCTTCCTGATCGATACATCGACCATGGATCACCGGCTGATCAACTGGCCCAAGCTGGTTTCACTCCATCTCACATTGCGGCAACGGTGTTCAATATACTTGGACAAACCAGAGAGGCTCTAGAGATCATGTCATAAAAAAACATATCAGGTCTTGACTACCATTATTAACATTGTACAAATTAGTAAAATCTTAAGAGTTTACATCTTTCTTAATGTAAAAAGTAGCGTTAATCCCAGCATCCAAATTGCAAGATATGAAGTAGGTAATAATGGGTTTTACACAGAATCAAACTCTTTTTTTCACCCTTTACGTAGTCAGCCCATATTTAAGGTTTAATCAACTTTTTTTGCAATCGCATTCTGGGTCCTTAAAGTTGCATTATCACATACATCAATCATTAGCTTTATTTTCTGATCAGTAAAATAAACTTTTTGGCAGTCATTGACTAGTTATTCTTCTGATACAGTTATTAAACGTAGTTTTCAGAGAAAAGAGAGAATATATAGATGTGTAAAAACCACATATACACCGAAGTTGCAGCTTTTAAGTGACAGAAGATCTTATGACTCACTTGGTAATGCTGCAGTTTTTGATTTTTCAGATTTTGTTTTCATTTTTTGTATTCATGATTTGCAGCTTTTAACTATACTTGAGTCTATTTGTCGAGCAATCAAGTGAGCACCAATTGGACTATAGTAATCATTTCCAACATCATAAAATTGTTCCAGTAGAAGCATAAGCCATCAAGACTGAACAATGAACTCACTCTTAAGGTAGAAAAAACCTCAAACCTAGAATATAACAGTCATTTCTAAGAAATTTGTAAGTAAATTGATCTTCTCTCCAAATAAGTTCTCACAACCTTAATCTAAATTCCTTCCATTGAATAGTCTCCACATTTTCAGTCCCCTGACTCCCTTCAATCTCTCGAATCTCTCCAACTAAGTACTCAATCTGCACAACATTTAATATTGACTTGAACTGCAGCAATTCTGATCTTCTCTGGTCATAAACATCTTGGTAACTTCCTTTATGAGATTCTTATTAGGGTAACGATTCAATTTTAGATATAGAATCATAGGATGACAAATACAAAACAAGCCTTTCAGAAGATCTAGATAACTTAATGGCGATGAAAATGGAGATATAGCCAATTCCAAAGACTCAACTTCATATAGTATAATATAAGGGAATTTGGAATTTCCCTCCATTCCTCCACATCAAATATACACTCGCTAGAGAAAATCAAGTAAACTTGTTTGAATTGACCCTATTTTGTGAGAAATTCCCCCAACTTGTTGAGCGATAGAGCATCAACATGTTGATTAAACCATAAGTAAGCTTCGCAAACAACCAAATCACTCGTCGATTGTAAATGTGGGTGAAAGTTACCTTCGTAATCAAATAAAACCAAATTCAGAGTGTCAATCTTTGCCTCCACAATCTTCTCAAAGTTGACTAAACTAAATTCCCTCAGAGAATCACTTGAAATGTTGATTCTTTCCAGCATAGTGCAATCTTCGAGTTCTAAGAACTCAAGGAGTGGAAAGTGAGAAACAAAGTCACGTAACGAATCGTCTCCAATGTTTGCGGACTCTAAATGTAAATGTTTTAGATTTCCACAAGAACCCTCTTTAGTATTCCATGGAACGCCCCAATATAGTTCCATATGAAGGAATTTAAGACTTGGCGCATCAATGTGAATTCACTCTAGTTCATACTGGTTGAAAATGATTTCGAGTGACTCGAATCTACGAAAATTGGCCACTTGAATTTTGTACAGACCCCTACAATTAGAGATTTTAATTTCCTCAATAAGAGGGCAGCTAGAGATTAAGCTCTGAATCATACTATCGACCAAATCTACACATTTGAGTGAAAGCTTCTTTAGACAAGGAAAATTATTAGTGTTGGTGTCAAGTTTTATCTTTTAACTTGCAATCTTTCAATGTCAAAACTACTAAAGATTTAGCGGCGAATATTTTTTGAGGCAGTGTGTGGTCCGACTCTATCCACGTTCTCCGCTTTATATATAGAGGTGGAGCTCTTCCACTTGGTTTTCTATTGCAGAGTTTCGATCCAATTATCAATTTGCGATGCAAACTTTGTAGCATTAAACTTCTCCAGATGAAGCCTAAACTTCTTCATATGCATATTCTGCTCGCGATACCTCTGCAAGGCCCGATCGACAAATTTTTATCAATTTTTGTGATTCTTCAGTATTTACAGGGTGATCTTCATGGTAGACGGACGATATGAACCAGTTTTTTTTCTGAAGAAGAAATCTCGGAAGTCTGAAATATGGTAAAGTAGAGTCTACCATGAATGTAACCATTTCTTTGACAACATACTAGTTTTGGCGGCTGCTTTTGTGGAGAGGAATGATAGTATCTTCTGACAATTCACAGTCCGTTTGGTATGGTTGTAAAATAGAATAGAAATGAATTGAACAGAATAGAATAGAAAAGAAAAGAGTAGAATTGATTTGCAATTTTAATTCTCCTGTTTGGTTTAAAGTAGAAATGAAAAGAATAGAATTGAAAAGAATTATAGTTATTTACTAAAATACCTAAACAGACCTTCGAAGCTGTGAAGAAGAGATCAAGAAGAGATCAGACCTAAGAAGAAGAAGAAGAAGAAGAGATCAGACCTTGAAGAAGAAGAAGCTGTGACGAAGGACGAAGAAGACGAACGAAGAAGACGAAGCTGTGACGAAGGACGAAGAAGACGAACGAAGAAGACCGACCAGAAGAACGACGAAGAAGACTACCAGAACGACGAAGAAGACGAGGGTATGTTGGGAAGAACATATTTCAACACTGAATTCTCACCAAATCTGACCAAAATTGGTCGGATTTCATCTAAGTCTAAAACTTCAATTCTCAAGAATTGGCAAGAATTGTAAATCATTTCATTTCTAGTTTTTGTATCAAGCCAAACACATGATTTGCCACAAACAAGAATTGCAAATCAATTCTTTTCTTGTTTGTGGCATACCAAACAGACTATCAGAGATTCGATCCATTGGCTGACCAATTCCTTTTTCTTTTTTTTTTTTTTTAATGTTTTTTTGGGGTGAAAACTTGGGCTGCTCACAACCAAAAGGGAATTAGTACTTCTTTTTTGCTTCCTTTGTAAATTTTATACAAAACCCTAAAACCGGAAACCGGATCACGTGGGACCTAGAAAATTAACCTGCACGTGTTGTGGGTTCGATTATCAGAGGTGCGACACACTTGTGTAGTGTATATTTTTTACTTCCCAAAAAAAAAAAAAAGAATACTGCAGGTAGGGGTGGCCATGGTTCGGGTGAGTCGGGTTTGACCCCCACCCGATCATCCATCCGAACCCCATCGGGTTATGAGTTTTGAATTCGTCATTCATCCATTTAGTCGGGTGAAACCGATCCTTCGGTTTTGAGTTGGTTCGGGTTGGTTTCGGGTGAAATCCGACAAAAAAGAATATATCCTATTTTCATCAATTTTACACCCTGATAACACTGAGTTTATTGTACCCAACTGCAAAGCATGGCCCTGTTATTCACCATTTCACCTTCTTGCAAACTTTTTAGGAAGACATTCAATTTAACTTACTAATAAATAAAAATTCTACATAAACTTAACAAGCAAAGAAAAATGAAAAACAATTATACAATCCACCATCAAATTAATACAACATACAAAAAACAGAATTGAAAATGACTTCCATAGTTCCACCACATATATTGTATTTTCTAAGTTTTCAATATGTGGTCAGGTCGGGTCGAGTGATGTCGGGTTTGGATTATAAAAATCGACAACCAAACCATAAGCAATCGGGTGTGGCTTGGGAAAACCATGACTCATCCGGCCATCCGCCAAAACCACTCAAATGCCTTCGAGTCGGTCGAGTTTGGTCGGGTTGGTCGGGTCTCGGGTTGGGATGGCCAGCCCTAACTGCAGGACAGAAACTACACACACGCATATATATATATATATATATATACTACTATATAATAATAAGACAACTCTATTAAGCAAGTACGTCAAATTTTATGAATTGCCAAAATTGTCCATGCCCAATTTTTGTACTTCTCGATTATACCCTTGTTTGAAAATGTAAACTCCTGAAATACCAAAAACTCCAAAAGTTGCTCACGGTTTTGGTGAATTGGTCGGTTATGAACTTCCTATTTTGCACCTCACTACACTATTATTACTCATACATCTATTTATACGTCCGATTTGTGTGAGGGTAAATCTGTCATTTTAGACAAATAAATACATTCAAGTAAGCTTTTGAAATTTTATTTAATATAATAATGAGGTTTCAATCAAGAATCTTGTGTCTGATTACATTTGGTCAACAATTTTTGGGATATTTATTATTCACTTAAAAAAAAGTCAGCAAAAGTGATTATTTTAGTGGTTATTTAGGAATTGGTCACTAATATTTACAATTTGATCAACTTCTTCTCTCAAATGAGGTTTGAATCAACAATCTTATGTCTAATTACATTTGGCTCAACAATTTTTGGGATATTTATTATTCACTTCAAAAAAAAAAAAGTGGCCATTTTAGTGGTTATTTAGGAATTGGTCAATAATATTTACAATTTGGTCAACTCTTCTCTCAAATTTAGGATTCATATATTGTACTATGTGTAATTGCATTTGGGTCAGTAAGTTTTGGAATATTTATTATTCACTTAAAAAATTCAAAATAAATGGCTATTTTAGTGGCTATTTAGAAATTGGTCACTAATATTCGCATTTTGGTCAACTTCTTCTCTAAAATTTAAGATATGAGATATTTATACTTCACTTCAAAAAATGTCGAAGAAAGTGACTATTGTAGTGGCTATTTATGAACTTTTAACAATCATTAACAGTACGAAACGACACAATTAAATTTCTCGCGCAACATGCAGGCTTCCAACTAGTATATATATATATATATATTTATATCTATCGTATATTGTATGTACACGAGGATTACAAAATCCTAGGAGGATTGCTACTAGTGGTGTTTGTTTTTTGTTTGTTTGATCTCTAGATCTGTTTTTAGTACTTGAAAGTAAACAAGTATGAGTGGCTGCTATGGTTTAGGTAATACGTTTCTTCAGGGTAATTTTGGTAGTTTCTTATTATTATTATTATTATTATTATTATTATTATTTTTTTCCTTTTTCTTTTCCTAGTCGGATTAGAAATGCTATGTTTGGTTTTAATTTCTCCTACTAATAAACATTTTTTTTCCCTTTTCTTTTTCCTTTCCTAGTAGGATTAGAAATGTTATGTTTGGTTTTTATTTCTCCTACTAATAAACACACTTTTTTCTTCTTCTTATTCTTACTAATAAACACACTTTGGTGGAATGAAGCATTGGGCATAGCATAGAGTCTATTTGGCTTAGGGTTAGGAATTAGGGGTTGTTTGATTTAGGTTTGGGATTAGGTTTTTTTTTTTTTTTTTGAATAAAATATTTGGGATTAGACTCTAGAGGAAATTTGCCAATTGTTGGGATAAGAGCTGTTTGGATTAACACAAAAAAAGTTTTTCAAAAAATTAAAAAAAATATATAAAACACCATTGTTTTTTTCTTTTTCGTCACTATGCATAAACCAAATCTATAAAAGCAATTTTTTTTTCTTCAGAAGCTATATTATTGGAAATTCACAATGAAATTAGCTTTGTAAACGCTCATAACGAAATAATCAAAACACCTTTGAAATTAACTAAATTAAATAAGCACAAATAAAATATTAGGAAGCGTTAGAGATTAGGAGCAAGCCTGGAAGTCATGATACACTGTCCTAAAGACCGTATAGCCTCCGTACGTGTAGGTTCCAGCGACTATTACTATCTCCAAGTTAAAACCCAGGTTGCTCACAACATGTCTTCATTCATGGGGCACGTCCACAGGAAGACGGGGTGAACCATCCAATCAAGAGTTGCCCAAAATTCAAAAACACAAGATATAATAAAATATGTAAAATAATAAGTGTGTTTCTTGTATGTTTCATCTCAAGGCAATTTGTCTACATACTTGTATTTGCAATCCTTGGTATTCATCTTTTTACTAGTTGTGAGCCCGTGCAATGCACAGGAACTCCTGGGTGCACAACGCAAAAAACGAAAAATAAAAGATGCAAAAAAAGAAAAGAAAAAAGAATGAGGAAATAAAGATTTTGCAAATGAAGGGGCATGGAAAAAGTCGTTATCAGCAAAATCCTTCGAGGTCAATAAAAAATTTAACATTGCACACCTTGCCAATAACACAAATACAAGGGAATGGTAAATCAAGCATGCAGATCTTAAGAAAACTTTCATTCGCCCAGTTAGAAGGAACATTACTTTATACACATGAAATTCAACAAAGTAGTCCAAGTAGAACAAAAATGAATATATATATATATATATATATAAACCAAATCTTTTTGGCTTCATATGTTGTTCTCTCAAAATCTACATGCAAGACACTGCAATAAAGGAAAAAAAATGTTCAGCCAAAATGTAAGGATATCAAATAGAATGAAATCAACCAACCTACTAAAAGTGGTTCTTATGCAAAATCTTAACCAAGCATTCAATTGAAAACCATGGTGAATTGGGAATCTGATTCTTTTTTATTCTTTTTGGGGTTTAACTCTAACTCTTTACTTGGTTTATATGATTTGAGCTCCCAATATTATACACTTACAAATATACTCGTGCGTTGCAGCACAATCGTAATATTCAATGAGTGAGGTGATAAGAACCATATGATAAAAAGCTAACCTGTTATTATCGGTGAAATTAACTTGTTCCAAGTTCATCGGATTGTGCCCATCCCTCAAATCAAGCTTACAACCCAGCACAATAACAGGTACTTACACCTTCTCAAATAAATGGTTGTATTCATATCGGGAGGCATGATAAGAAAAAAAAGAATAAGAGCTTTATAAGGTTTTCAAGATGTTTTTTGTCAGCATTTTGAGACTCGAGAGTACTATTCTTGATGTTTTCAGCAATAGTGAAAATGAAATGCCATTCCAAAACTCCTTGCAAATGCCTTTTTTAGAGTGCTATAGAAAACATAAAAGAAGAAATCAAAAGATGGGTTGGCTTTTGCGCAGTCGTAAGTTAACACTAACAGACCGAACAATTGTCCTTCCTCTGAGTGTCTAATATTAATCGCTTTCCAATCATGATTTAGTCTGTGTAGAAATGTAACACCCGTACCCGGAGAACGGGTTAATTATTGTGTTAATATGCATTAATTAGTATAATTAGTGTATAAATGGATTGAGGGGAGGCTTGGACTCGCCCATGTAAAAAGTGTTCAGAGAGGGACACTAGTTGGAAAAGTCCCTAGTGAGGTGGGACATGTATTGAAATGGAGCCCAGCGAAGGGTAAATTAGTAATTTGCATTTTAAATAATTAAATGCATTTTATGTGATTACATGAATATTTGCTTACATGCTTTCATATTATATGTTAATGTATGTGTAGCATTTGGAATTAGTTTGGACACCCAAATAAGGGTATAAATGAAAAAGATTTAAAATTAGTAGGTGCGATAGCAATTTCACAAAATATATGGGACCCACGTTGGGACCCATACGAAACTTAGATAAACACTCATTTGATAATTGGGTAGTTAATGGAATGTTTGGGGGATTTCATAATAAGAACTTAAGACATTCCGGGGGTGTAAGTGAAAAAGGGGAAAATTGTAATCAAAACACCTCATGCTTATGCATGTATAGGTGTCTAAAGAGAGTTAGACTCTCATTTTTTCTAGAACTAAAAGAAGAAAAGAAGAAGTGAGCTCCGAGAGAGAAGACGGACCGTCACCGACGACGTTTTTCGCCGTTCCGTCACCGCCGTTTGCCGGATTGATGATCCGAGACCACTTTTGGACTCGTGAAGGTAAGAGGATCACATGCACGTAACTTGTTTTCATTTTCGGCAACGTTTTTCGGTAAACCGTTCTTGATAGACGCTATTTGTTGACCCAAAACTATGTAGGATTCACTTTGGGGTAGAAATAGAGCTTTAATATGGTGAAATTCAGCATCTACTTGGTTGAATTTGGGTGAATCTTGCTAAGGTGAGTTTTCTAGCCTAAAAATGATTGTGTTTAATGTGTTCAAGGTTTCAAGTGGTGTTAGAGATATTAATCCTTGTTTAGAAGCTATTATATTGTTGGATTGATAATTGTATATCAATTTTATGAGAATTATGTGTTGATACATGTATATGTGCTTATATGTCTATGTGGTAGTCAATGAGCACCGGGAAAATGGTTCATTGTTGGGAGTAATAAGGGTGGTGAAGAGGAAGAATCCTATAAATACGGAAGTCCAAGGGATAGAAGTGGCCACCGGACCAAGGGAGGTCTTCGGGTCTGAATGAACCATATAACCGGGGACTCGGCAACTACGGTTGTGTTTTTATGTGTTAATCATAGCATTGCACGTATTAAACATACAATCATGTTTAGAATGCTCACTAAGCAAATTGCTTAAGAAAACCGTTTTCCTATTTCTGTTGTGGTACATAACAACCACCGCAGGTACGGAGCAATATCCGGAGAGAAAGTGATGTGCTCGGGATTGGGAAAGAGATTTGGGTCTTGTAATTATGTTTATAACTTGTAATATCGTATAACTTGTGGGTTAATATCCTTGACTTGTGAATTAAAGTCTTGACTTGTGGATGGGAGAGATGGGAGAGATGGGGGAGATTTGTGCCCCATGCTTGTAAACTTCCTTTGAACTTATAAAATAATGTAAATTATGGTTCCTTTTATGTTGGTGTTCATACTTGGGTTGTTGGAAGTGAATTTGGATCATAACTATGTATTTGGAAGTGAAAAAGTAGAACTAATGTGTAATATCTCTTGTTTTGCTCAAGTACGGTGCAAGTAATGGATTGATCATCTCGGCAAGTCCGGATGTGTCGCTAGTGTCTTGGACATGTTCCTTTAGTGCTCATAATGCTAGTTGTATCATTGGATCCATGTCTAGCAAGTTTCATGTATTTTGGATGAGAATAGAGTTTTAAAGTTGAAAAGTTTGTTTTTGGATCAAATGGGATGAGTTTATGGTTAACTTGAACAAATTGTGAATATGATTCTATGATCCATGCTTAACTTGAGTTTAAACATGTTTAGAAATGTGTTGGAGTTGATTTCCCAAAGTTTCATAATGTTTCCATGTGATTTGGTTGTATTTTGGTAAGTTAAAACTTGTTTTGACAGCACAAAAATTTAGCAGCAGAATTGTGAAGGGATCGATCCGCGATTTATGAAGGGATCGATCCGCCTTGTAATTTTCACAGCATGTCCGCTTTTACGGAAACGTGCATAACTTTTTCTAGAAAACTCGGATTCGCGCGCTGTTTGTTGCGTTGGAACCGAGACTCATAAATCTAACTTTTGGTGTAAAAATTTTACATACTTTCTTAATGACCATTTTGCCCTTGGAGGCTGTTTTGGCACAATATAATTCTTTAAAATGATTTTATTCACTCTTTCTTCTAGTTAATGTATATTTTGGGTGCGGCTACTCTTGTTACACGTGTCCTAATCCACTAGGGGTGGGTTGGGGTGTGGCAAGAAAACTCAAGGTTTAAATCAATATTTTTCTAAGATTCGTAAGCTAATCATCTTTCAAGTATGCCATAGATCAATTCGGCTTAGACATGTAAACATCAACTCCTCTTTCCAACTCAACCAAACTGAACCCTTCATTTCATTTGACTTATAAGAAAGAAAGGAAAATTTAGCTACAGAGAATTTGAATCATTAAGTCTTGAACCTTTTATACCTTTCTCTGTGGCTAGATAAAGCAAAAGAGTATTGCTATGCTCCAATTTGTGACTGCCATTGTTATGCCATTGAAACTTCAAAAAGAGGAAGTTCCAACAAAACCTAAATTAGCTATTGAATCAAAATTAAATTTGACTAAATTGCAAAAGTAGGAACAAAGTTCAAAAAGAAATCAACTCCACAGGCAAAGCAAAAAATATGAAGCACGTTAACATCAAAAAGTACCTCAGGTTTGAATCATTTGATAACTTGGTCACTGCTTGGTTCTTTGACCTGCAAGAAGATTAAAGTAAATTTGTCAGCTTACTTATCCAGAAAACTAAAAAAACAAAACGATAGCAGTAGTGTTTTCAGCAGGATTCATATTTAATGTCCTATGAAAAAAAAAACTAATGCATGAATTTTGCACCAAGGAAAGTACTATCAACAGAATCAAAACAATAATCAGGTTGCAAAATTTCAACGATTTTCGTTTCCAAACTTAACTCTTAGACTCCGAAAATTTCAACGATTGACCGTGGATTATCCTCTGATGTGTACGTGGCATACACAAAATTATAGATCATAATTGAGTGATTTTCTTCAGCAAACATTACCAGTCGAGTAATTAAATTTCTCCCTTGACATAGCAGACCCAGTTGGATAATTTGGTGTACAAAAGAATAAGACATCAATTCAAGACACACAGTTGATAGATCAGGTGAGAAAGCACAAAAAGTGGTTGTATGGCACAAAAAGTGGTTATAGGTCAAAACATGTAGAGACTCAAAAAGTGGTTGTATGGCACAACAATACTGTATCATAGAACAGGGTGATCATTCACATTACACAATTTAAAAATGATAAGTTAAAAGTGTAGGAGCATTTGCAATCTTACCAAGTGAAATTGCCAGCACCATAAAATCCAAATAAGCATATTGTTGAAAAGTTCAGATTGTAAACTATTATTTACATGCATAAACTCAAATCATAAAATAATTTAGAAAAACCTAAAAATCAAAGAGAAATAATGCAATCCTTAGGCAAACGGTATGCACCACCAAATAGAAGAAACGAAGGGGAATGAAAAGGTTTAGGCTCTATATAGTAGTTAAATACGTATATCTAAATATTCTATAGGTTATTTATTGAAAGTAATTTTCTACTTAATTTTAGTGAATATATTATGTACCTGATATAAGAAGAATATATGGACAAAGTAAGTGTGTGAGTGTATGTATTTAATCATAAGGAGACATAAATCAACAATGCTAGGGCCACCTCAGAGTATGGATGCTTTTTGAGTATGGATGTGTGTGGTCCATACATTACTTGACAGAAATTTAAGTAATTAATAATAATAGGCCAAAAGAGTGCCCTCTTTAAGTCATTGTACCATTTGACTAAATATTTTAATAAGGAAAATCATAGGTCGTTTCAGCTATCTCGGTGCAAATCGTGACATAAGGAAATGAGTGTTTTAAGGCTCAATTGATGCTCAACTCCTGCCAAAATAAAATAAAATGAGTGCTCATTTATTTTTATTTTTTTACTAATGCTATGCTTTCCAAATATGATCTTGTAGGAGTATCATATAAGATTTTATTTTGTAACAATAAATGCGTGTGTATATATATATATATATATGAGTAATGCTATGCTCTCAAATTTTTATCCCAAAAGTGTTTCTAAAATGATGTGGCAGTGGGGCCAGGTAATTAGCCTAATTAGGTATGGATGAGTAATGATAATTAATGATATTTGATGTGATTGATACGCAAATCTTGACTGCCTACTTGAAAACTGCAAGAGTTGGCAAAAAATAAGGAATTTAATTGAATTATGACAATCTCTATATATGTATGTGTATGTTATAGGTGCAAGATATTTGTAGTATATATAGATATAGTTAAATCATTTTTCTTAAAATTATTAAAAAAAAAATATTTTTCTCAAAAGTCACCACGTGGCGGAAGCAAAGTCTTCCGGTTTCATATATATATATATATATATATATTAGATAACCAAAACAAGTGAGTAATTGTGTAACGGTAAAATTCTTTAAGATCACAATAAAATAGGAAATTTAATCCTCCATGAATAATGTATTGGTAAGGTATAAAAGCTCACAAAAATAATAAACGCCAATAAAAACCTTTAACTTAGTCCATTATAATATGGAATTTAATAGAGTTAAATAAGAAACTAAAGAAGAAATAAAAATAAAGAAATAATATTTAAAATAAGACTTTTAAGTTTTAAAATTTCTCTAACTATATGTGAAAACAGGTAAAGAAATGAAATAATGGGTGTGTACATGGGTACATTTTAAGTGTATATTTTTTAAGTTACAATTAGTTAATTTATTTCATTTATGCATGTACATTGAGCAACAATAACGTGTATCTTTTCTTTTATCTTTTTTTTTTTAAAATTATTTTTAACAGGAATAATGCTAGACACACAACATATTCCACAACACAAACCACAACCATGCTTTAAATTGCATGTACATTGTGCTTCTCAAAAAAATGTGGGCTTTGTGTGAAAAATTCACAGAGCATAAGGTACTTGCAATTTAAAGCATGATTATGGTTTATGTTATGGTATGTGTTGTGTGCCTAACATTATTGTTTTAACGGAGTTAACACTTAGAAGTTTTTTTGTCAAGCAACCAAGTGAACACCAATTGAACTATGACAACTATTTCTAAAAGAGAAATGCTAGAGACACCTAAACCGGTCACTTAAAAAAGATAAATGCTAGGCACACAACACATTCCACAATAGGGCTTTAAATGCATGTACCCTGTGCTGTGTAAGTGGTGCATAAAAAGTGTGAAAAATTCAAATAGCATAGGGTACAACACATTTAAAGCCCTATTGTGGAATGTGTTGTGTGGCTAGCATTTTTGCTTTAAAAAAGACACGGGATGACGCGCACAACTAAAACTCTTCATTAATTACAACATAAGAGTATACAAACTTGGATTTAATTTCAAAATTGACATTCACACATCAACACATAAACAGTGTAGCTAAACCAATATGGTGAACTTAGCATTTTCCTTTCTAAAATTATCAAATTGTTCCAGTACAAGCATAAGCATCAAGAGTAAAAAAAAAATGCATAAAGTAACTTTTAAGACCTAAAATATGACTTGAACTTTCCATTGAGTCGTCTCCTCATTTTCAGTCCCCTCTTTCGTTTCAACTAAGCTCTCAAACTCTATACCTTTGAAGCAATATAATGCCGCTAACATTTAATATGACTTGAACTGCAACAATTCTGATCTAATCTGTTCATAAACATCTCAAACCACAATTCTAGACACAGGGTCATAAGATGACAAATCCAAAAAGCTAAATAACTTAATAACAATGAATATTATCCAATTGCAAATTCTCAACCTTACATATAAGCGACTTTGGAATTTTCCTCAATTCCTCCATATTAAATGTAACTCTGGAGAAATTGTCCAAATTAATGTCTTCAAAATAACGCAACTTTATGAGAAATTCCCTCAAATCATTGAAAAAAGAATCAACACGGTAGCGGGAGCCTAAACAGATGCTAGCTTTCCAAACAACCAAAGCACTCGTAGATTGTAAACGTGAGAGAGTTTTACCTTTGTAATAAAATAAAACCAATTTCAGAGCCTCAATCTTTGTGTCCACAGTGTTCTTGTAGTGAATTAAACTAAATTCCCTGAGAGAATCACTTGAAATGTTGATTCTGTTGGATAAAAATTAATTTTGGCCATGTTTGAGGTCAAATAAATGTGGGACCCATTTAGAGTTTGAATGGGGTCCTTGTGGATTTGTGTTCTCCTCCATGAGGAGATGAACTTTGGATATTTACATGTCCAAAATTATTATTGAGTGAATGAGAAATTAATCCATTGAATACATTTATATAATGTACGTACGTGAATGCATGGGAAATGTATATAATTTATTATAATGTATAATGCATGGGAAATGTATATACATGAATGTATTTATTCTCATTCATGGATAATGCACATTCATAGATGAATCATGTATATACAGGGATGAATCTATAGATTCATAATGTACATACATGGATGAATCCACAAATACATAATGTACTCATGTATATACATGGATGAATCTATAGATTCATAATGTACATACATGGATGAATCCACAAATTCATAATGTACATGTAATGAATCCTCTCTCCCCTTAGTCCTATATATTCTGAGCTTTCTCCTCAGAAATTTCAGAGTCAGAAAAACAAGAGCTATTACCTTCCTTCCTATATTCCTTCCTGAGAGAGACACAGAACATAGTTGGTTCGCCGGAGCAGTCGAACACCGTGCTTGTCTACTGCTGGTTATTGCCGCTGTATCCTGGGAGACAGACGCCGGAGATATCCTCAAGCACTTCTGGTGAGACGGCGAATCTGTTTTAAGGAAACTGTGAAATATCACAGGCCTCGGTTTGATCTTATTTTGTTATAGTTTTCCAATTATTGCTTTCTGTTTACATATTGTAATTCTGGTTCTATTCAAGTTCTATTTTCCAGTTTGTAATCAAGAATCTGTTTCTGTTTTCCTATTGTATCAATGTAATTTTTCCAACAATCTTAAAACAGATTCTACATATTTTTTACAAAACAAAAACAGATTCGGATTTGGAAAAACAAAATTATATTTGAAAACTGTCTTACAAAAACCTGCTACTGTAATCCTCATTTTCTGGCCAAACGGTGCAGAATCAGGAAAACTTGCATTAGACAAAATGTGTGTAGAATCCTGTTTTGCTTGGGACTATGCGAGCAGAATCTTAAAATTCATTCGTTTTCTAACAATTATTTGGGAAAAGAAATTCTACTGCAGTTAAAATTAAAAAGAAAATATTAGATTTAATTTATTTTCTCTTGTGATAACTTCTGAAATGGCAAATGAGACCATGAACTCTGTTGCGACCGATGGTGCTACCAACACCGTGGTGATTGGTTCGAGTATTGTTAAGGTTCCCTCAATCCAAATGGTTCCTGTGAACCACGGGGAGAAACCCGATAAATCTAATGAAAATGAACAAGAACAAGAGGTTGTGCTAGCAATTGATGCTTTGAAGCACTCGGACTTTTTGTGCCAAAATTATGTCTTGAATGACTTAGATGATACACTCTATAAAGTGTATAGGGTCAAGACCATTGCTAAGGAACTGTGGGTGTCCTTAGATATGGTGGACTCAAAGACTATGATTAGTCAAGTCCAAGAGACAAATGTGACGGAGTCAGATTATATCTCAAGGGATGTCTCTGACATTAATCTGTCTGCTGTGGTCTCTGAAGTGAACTTGGTGGATTCAAACCCAAGGGAGTGGTGGATAGACACTGGTGCTACTCGCCACATATGCTCCGACAAAGTTATGTTCACTTCCTTCGAACCAATTACTAATGGTGAGAAGATATATATGGGAAATTCTGCCTCCTCAGATGTTGAAGGGCAAGGGAAAATAAGTCTGAAAATGACTTCAGGAAAGGAGCTAACTCTCAACAATGTCCTTGATGTACCGGAAATTCGCAAGAATTTGGTATCCGGATCTCTCCTAAGCAAGCATGGCTTCCGAATGGTCTTTGAGTCAGACAAGGTGGTGTTGACCAAAGCGGGAATGTATGTGGGGAAGGGGTATATGTGTAATGGGATGTTCAAACTTAATGTAGCAACTGTATTCCCAAAAGTTAATAAAATGAGTACCTCTTCTGTTTACTTGCTTGAGTCTTTCAATTTGTGGCATGGTAGACTAGGACATGTTAATTTTAATTCTTTGCGAAGATTAATTAAATTAGACCACATACCAAACTTTCATATTAATGTAAGTTATAAATGTGAAACTTGTGTTGAAGCAAAGTTAACAAAGACTTCATTTCAATCAGTTGAAAGAAGCACTGAACCTCTGGAATTAATCCACACTGATGTATGTGATTTAAAAATGGTTCAATCTAGAGGTGACAATAAGTATTTTATTACTTTTGTTGATGATTGCACTAAATACTGTTATGTGTATTTGCTAAAAAGTAAGGATGAAGCTTTGGATAAGTTCATTCTATACAAGATAGAGGTTGAGAATCAACTAAGTAAAAAGATTAAGGTGTTGAGAAGTGATAGGGGTGGTGAATATGTAGCGCCATATGGTGAGTTTTGTGCACAAAATGAAATTATTCACCAAACCACCGCACCTTATTCGCCTCCATCAAATGGAGTTGCTGAAAGGAAAAATCGTACCTTAAAGGAAATGATGAATGCTATGTTAATAAGTTCTGGATTGCCACAGAACTTGTGGGGGGAGGCAATTCTCTCCGCAAATTATATTTTAAATAAGGTACCTCGAAAGAAAGTTGATCAAACCCCGTATGAACAATGGAATGGTCAAAAACCTTCCTACAAGTTCTTACGAATGTGGGGGTGTCTTGCAAAAGTTCTTGTACCTACTCCTAAGAAAGAAAGGATAGGTCCAAAAAAACTATTGATTGTTTATTTATTGGCTATGCACATAATAGTAGTGCGTATCGATTTCTAAATCTGAAAACCCAGATATACACAAGAACATGATCATGGAGTCTAGAAATGCGTCTTTCTTTGAGAATATATTTCCTTGTAAAGAGGATTATAGTTCTAAAAAATGCACATTTGAGACTGTTGGGGAAACTAGTAAAACCCAAGAAGAAAATGTTGATATTGAGCCTAGACGTGGGAAACGAGCTAGAACCTCAAAATCTTTTGGTCCAGACTTTCTAACTTATGTTATAGAAAGTGAGCCTCAAAGGTATAATGAAGCTATTAGATCACCAGATGGTCCATTATGGAAAGAAGCAATCAAGAGTGAAATTGATTCTATCCTACAAAACCATACGTGGGAACTGGTAGATCTTCCTCCTGGTTGTAAGCCATTGGGCTACAAATGGATTTTTAAAAAGAAAATGAAGACGGATGGTACTATTGATAAGTATAAAGCAAGGCTTGTCATCAAAGGGTATAGACAAAAGAAGGGTCTAGACTACTTTGATACGTATTCTCCTGTTACGAGAATAACATCCATTCGTATGATTATTGCAATCGCAGCGTTGCGAGGTCTCGAAATACATCAAATGGATGTTAAGACTGCCTTCCTTAATGGAGATTTGAATGAAGAAATCTACATGGAATAACCTGAAGGATTTTCTGGTCCAGGACAAGAAAATAAAGTG
This sequence comes from Hydrangea macrophylla, assembly GCA_033977485.1. NCBI lineage: Eukaryota > Viridiplantae > Streptophyta > Magnoliopsida > Cornales > Hydrangeaceae > Hydrangea > Hydrangea macrophylla. The sequence goes on along the minus strand of CM066991.1, from coordinate 126,390,003 downwards.
TGTAAGCTTGTCAAATCATTGTATGGCTTAAAGCAAGCTCCAAAACAATGGCATGAAAAATTTGACCAAGCTATACTCTTTAGTGGATTTAAAATCAATGAGTGTGATAAATGTGTTTATGTCAAAGACACAATTGAAGGCTATGTCATATTATGTCTTTATGTTGATGACATGCTCATAGTGGGTAGTAATGATAAGATCATTAAATCTACTAAGAAAATGTTGAATTCTAAATTTGACATGAAAGATATGGGACTTGCTGATATATTGGGCATCAAGATCTCTAGAAATACTAATGGACTTATTCTATCATAGTCACATTATGTAGACAAGATTCTAGAGAAGTTCAACAAGTCTGATACTAGTATAGCCAGGACGCCTGTGGACTTAAGTCTACACCTATCTAAGAATACTGGTGAGAGTGTTTCTCAACTAGAATATTCTCGAGTGATAGGAATTTTGATGTACTTAATGAGTTGTACAAGGCCTAACATTGCCTATTCTGTTAGTAGACTAAGTAGATATACTAGTAATCCTAGTGCTAAACACTGGAAATGGATAGTAAGGGTACTGCGGTACTTACGATTTACACATGATCAGGGACTACACTACATGAGATATCTAGCTATATTGGAAGGATTTAGTGATGAAAACTGGATATCCGATATGAAAGATTCAAAATCTACAAGTGGATATGTTTTCACACTTGGTGGTGCAGCTGTATCATGGAAATCTTCAAAACAAACTTGTATTGCTAGATCGACAATGGAATCTAAATTCATTGCGCTAGACAAGGCAGCTGAAGAGGCTGAATGGCTTCGTCATTTTGTAGAAGATATTCCTAGATGGTCAAAACCTGTGCCAGCTATTTGCATATACTGCGATAGCCAATCTGCTATTGGAAGGGCACAAAGTAATATGTATAATGGTAAGTCTAGACATATTCATCGTAGACACAATACCATTAAACAACTACTCTCAAGTGGGATTGTCACAATTGACTATGTAAAGTCAAAGGACAATATTGCGGATCCGCTAACCAAAGGGTTAAATCGAGAGTTAGTTAATAAATCATCTAGAGGAATGGGACTAAAGCCTATGACGTTACAAGGGAATGGAATGGAAACCCAACCTAGTTGACTGGAGATCCCAAGATCTAGGTTCAAAGGGACAACCTAATTTCATGTACCTTAAGAGAATCACTGAGAAGAAATGTTCTTCTGCCCATTTCTATGATTCAACAGTGATACCTGCTGGTGTGAGGGTAAGCTTAGATTTTAATGACTATGTACGTTGGCATAACCAAGCGGAGTATAGCAGGATACTCTAAATAGCCACCTATGTGAATGTGAAGTGGGGCCGCTTCTAAAAGAATTTGAGAAAGGCGAAATTCTTTGATAAACATTTATTGAACCAGGCGAGTGTTCAAGGCCAAAACGAACACATGTGTAAGAACTAAACTATGTTTGGAAAGCTCCTGTGTGAGGTCTGTTAGTTGTTTACACTAATGGCAATCAGTTCAAGACTATACGTTCATTGGTCAGCCAGTAAATCTGATCGATTGTCACAAGGGAAGGTTCAAAGCCAAAAGCTACCTATCCTTTGCAGGAGTGATCCGTTGTGCTCTCTCTCTCTCTTGTCGAGTCGTCTCACATCGTTTCGATTAATTTCAGTCATGTGGGGGATTGTTGGATAAAAATTAATTTTGGCCATGTTTGAGGTCAAATAAATGTGGGACCCATTTAGAGTTTGAATGGGGTCCTTGTGGATTTGTGTTCTCCTCCATGAGGAGATGAACTTTGGATATTTACATGTCCAAAATTATTATTGAGTGAATGAGAAATTAATCCATTGAATACATTTATATAATGTACATACATGAATGCATGGGAAATGTATATAATTTATTATAATGTATAATACATGGGAAATGTATATACATGAATGTATTTATTCTCATTCATGGATAATGCACATTCATAGATGAATCATGTATATATAGGGATGAATCTATAGATTCATAATGTACATACATGGATGAATCCACAAATACATAATGTACTCATGTATATACATGGATGAATCTATAGATTCATAATGTACATACATGGATGAATCCACAAATTCATAATGTACATGCAATGAATCCTCTCTCCCCTTAGTCCTATATATTCTGAGCTTTCTCCTCAGAAATTTCAGAGTCAGAAAAACAAGAGCTATTACCTTCCTTCCTATATTCCTTCCTGAGAGAGACACAGAACATGGTTGGTTCGCCGGAGCAGTCGAACACCGTGCTTGTCTACTGCTGGTTATTGTCGTTGTATCATGGGAGACAGACGCCGGAGATATCCTCAAGCACTTCTGGTGAGGCGACGAATCTGTTTTAAGGAAACTGTGAAATATCACAGCCTCGGTTTGATCTTATTTTGTTATAATTTTCCAATTATTGCTTTCTGTTTACATATTGTAATTCTAGTTCTATTCAAGTTCTATTTTCCAGTTTGTAATCAAGAATCTGTTTCTGTTTTCCTATTGTATCAATGTAATTTTTCCAACAGATTCTTTCCAGCATATTGCAAGATTTGAGTTCCAAGAACTCAAGGAGCGGAAAGTGGGAAACAAAGGTCACGTAACAAGTCGTCTCCAATTTTTGCGAGCTCTAAATTAGGGGTGTCCACGGGTCGGGTGAGTCGGGTTTAGCCCTCACCCGATCATCCACCCGAATAGCAGTCGGGTTAGACCTTTTCCACCCGTGATCCACTCATCATCCATCGGGTTCGGGTGAGTTCGGGTTCAGGTGGTTTCGGGTTGGGTCGGGTGAAACCCGACTAAAAACAACAAAGTGAAGAAAAATTGTACAATGTAAAGAACAACTAAAATTCTGAGGAACAACAATTATAGATCTGTAAAATAAAAACAATTATACATTCAGTTAAGTAAAAACAACAATGTGTAGATGATAGATCTGTAAACCAAAAAAAAAACACACACACACAAATTGTAGATATGAAGAAAAACTTAAGAACAATCGCTATAGAGCTGTAAAACACACACAAATTATATACATACATATATATATATACATGCACATTCAAAGTTTTATTGCATAGTCTGTAATTAAAAAATATGTATTTTTAATCATGTTGTGTACAGTCGGGTCGGGTCGGGTGTAGTCGGGTGTTTGAAGGGAGAAACCGACATCCATCCGAAACATGTTCGGGTTTGACTTGTGAAACCCGTGACTCAACCAAACAGTCACGGGTGGGGTCGGGTGGGGTCAGGTTCGGTCGGGTGGGGTCGGGTTTGATCGGGTTCGGTTTTTGTTGGACAGCCCTACTCTAAATGTAAGTGTTTTAGATTTCAAAAAGTACCCACATTAGTATTCCATGCCACGTCTGGATTAAGTTTGATATGAAGGAATTCAAGACTTGGCGCATCAATGTGTATTGACTTTGGTTCATCTCGAGAGAAGATGATTTGGACTTTCTTGAGTTTGTGAAGATTTGCCACATGAATTTTACTCAAAACCCTTACAATTGGAGAGATCAAATTCCTCGATGAAAGGGCAGCTGGAGAATAAGCTCTGAATCATAAAATCTTCCAAATAATACACGTTCGAGGGACAACTTCTTTAGAGAATGAAACTTGGTAGTATTGGTGTCAAATTTCTTCTCTAACAAGATTTCGCCATAAATATTTTTTGAGGCAGTGCGTAGTACTTTGTGTACCTCTTTTCTTTATAACGAGGTCTAGCTCTTCCACTTGGTTTTCGATTGCAATTTCAATCCAATTATCAACCTGCGATACAATTTTTCTAGGATCAAACTTCACCAAATGAAGCCTAAATTTTTGCATACGCATTTTCTGCTCACGATACCTTAGCAACGACTGATCGACATATTTCGTAAATTTTTGTAAACTTTCTTTCGGTTCATCATTGTAATCTTTACCACAATTGGTGTGAACCATGTTTTCTATGAAGGGTAAATCTAGCTTGGAAGTCTGAAATAGGGTATGTAGAACATGAATGAAGCCATGTCTTGGACAAGACACTAGTTTTGGCTGCTTCTTTTGTGGGGCGGAGAGAGAGTATGTCATGGATAATGGATTATCTCTTCTAGCAGTTCTGATATTCGGTCCTTTTATCGTGAAACCTTGGGACGGCCATGACCAAAAGACCCCCTAAATTGTGAGTACTTTTTTTTTTTTGGGCTTCCTTTGGCAAGGTTGTAACTTGTAAAGGTATACAAAAATCCCTAAACACAAAATACAGAATTAAATAAGTGGGACCAAGAAAATTACCTCCTGAATTCTGTATTTCCTAAGTATAAATGCAGGGCGGACACACACACACACACACACACACACATTTATATATATCATATGTATAAACTACGATTACACAATCCTAAGAGGATTGCTACCAGTAGTGTTTTTTTTTGGTTTGATCTCTAGGTCTGTTTATGGTACTTGAGGTGAGTTGAATCCTTGGTGGCATAAAACTTTGGGATTAGGGTTAGGAATTAGGGGCTGTTTGGGATAGGGTTGGGATTAGAGGTTTTTTTTTGGTCAAAGGGATTAGAAACTATTTGGCTATAGTTGGTTTAGGAGCTATTTGGAGCAACCCAAAAAAAATAATTTCAAATAAAAAAAGTTAAAAAAAAAAAAAAAACACATCATTGTTTATTCTTTTTCTTCACTATGCATAAACCAAACTATACACACGCACACACACTTTTTTTGTGAACTACTATTTGTACTCCATGGATTACTATGTACTCCAAAGAGTGCATGATACAGTTGATACTACATGCTTTGAGAGTGATACTATAAAGTACATTTACTAATTTTTGGAATGCCAATAACATTTCCCTTTTAAAAAGAGACAATTAATATTAAATCCAATCTATTGTAAGTTTGTTGCAATAGATTCAGGCCATAAAACATTTTGGTGATAAAAGTATAAAAAAAAAATGAAATAACATGGGTAGTTTTCTCGACACAAAGAGAGAATAATTGGGAAAATGAGGGCAAGTTTTAAAACAAAATCTCAAATCTCAACCATTCGATTGTCACATACATTTAATCCTAGCTCTTTACATTATCACTCATGTACATTTTAAGTGAGACCTACAATTGGTTAATTTACTATGGATTTTTTTGCGCGTTCACAAATTTGAATGAGCCTACATTTAAGGGAGACCTACATTTAATCTACAAATGATTTTGGTATAGAAATCCTTCATCTTGAATGAAGTCATTTAAGAAGATGTTACTTATGTAAAAAAATTGAGCTTAAATTCATGAATTATATCATCATAAAGGAACCTAAGAATGACCACATATGGAGATATGCAATGAGTTACTATATTTGTCTAAATCATCTCATTCGTAAAGATAAATTTCTATATCGAAATGCTTTGTAAATCATAAATAATTCCATTTAAATTCGTGTACACATAAACAAATCATATATATATATATAAATTGAGATTATGGTAAAACCTAAATTATATTATTTACAATCACAATCATAATGTTATATAGATTACAAGGATAACTAAAAAGGAAACTAATTAAAAGGAACTAATCTCATAATAATTATGGTCAACATGACCTATATAAAATCCCGTAATAAAATCAATCTCTAATTCCAACACTCCCCCTCAAGCTGGAGCGAAGACATCAACGAGACCCAGCTTGCCAATAGAAGATTGAAGAAGCGATGGACCAACAGATTTAGTAAACACATCGGCAGTTTGATCAGACGACCGAACAAAGCTGGGTATAATAACACCAGATCGCACTTTCTCTCGAATAAAATGAACATCAACCTCCACATGTTTAGTTCTCTCATGAAGAACGGAGTCAGACGACATCATAATGGCGGACTTATTATCACAAAACAACTTGGATGAACCCATAATTGGAAAACCCAACTCATCCATAAGGGATCGAAGCCATAGAAGCTCACACGTGTCCTGAGCCATGGCACGGTATTCAGCTTCAGCAGAAGAGCGCGAAACAACAGCTTGCTTCTTACTCTTCCAAGATATAAGATGATCCCCACGGAAGGTGCAGAAACCAGACGTAGAACGCCTATCACTCCTAGAGCCTGCATAATCTGCGTCTGTAAAGCAGGAAAGGCCAGACTGTGCTCCTGCGTTAAAGAAAAGCCCAAGACCAGGACAAGTCTTGAGATACCTGAGGATATGGTAGACAGCATCCAAGTGAGAAGTGCGTGGAGAATGCATGAATTGGCTCACGACACTAACGGCAAAAGTAAGATCTGGCCTTGTGTTCGTCAAATAGATTAGACAACCCACAAGACGTTGATATATCGAAGGATCAGGCAAAAGCTCTCCCATTTCTGAAGTTAACTTCACATTTGGATCCATAGGAGAAGAAGCAGGCCTACACCCAAGCATACCCGTGTCCTGAAGAAGATCAAGTGAATACTTCCTTTGGGATAAGGATATACCTTGGCGAGACCTAGTAACCTCAATACCAAGAAAGTAACGAAGAGGACCCAAATCCTTAACATCGAATGATTTACCAAGAACACACTTCACTTGAATGATTCCAGATGCATCATCACCAGTAATAATAATATCATCAACATATACTGACACAATAATGCATTTCCCTTGAGACTGGCGACGAATAAAGCAGGTGTGGTCCGAATGACACCGAGAAAATCCCATGCTAAGAATCACATCACTAAACCGACTAAACCATGCACGGGGAGACTGCTTCAGACCATAGAGAGACTTCCTTAGGCGACAAACTTTCCCAGAACACTCCCCCTGAGCCCGAAAACCCGGCGGAGGATCCATATAAATAGTTTCAGACAGATCACCATTAAGAAATGCATTTTTGACGTCAAGTTGGTGTAGAGGCCAAGAATAGGAAGCAGCTAAAGAAACCAGAAGGCGAACAGTAGTCAGTTTAGCCATAGGTGCAAAAGTGGCACCAAAATCTTTGCCAGGAACTTGATTAAAACCCTTAGCAACCAGTCTAGCCTTATAGCGATCAACTGTCCCATCAGCCAAAAATTTAAGGCTGAAAACCCACTTACAACCAACTGTGCGCTCACCAGCCGGAAGGTCAACTAGTTCCCACGTTTTATTGCGCTGCAGAGCATCCATTTCTGCTTGCATAGCAGCTACCCACTGAGGATCCTGGAGAGCCTCATGAACAGAACGAGGAATAGGAACAGAATCCACCTGACTAAGAAATGACTGATAAGACGCCAATAGACCCTGATAAGAGACATACTTGGAAATGGGATGGTTAGAACTATCAGCCAAAAGAAAACGAGCAGGGAGGCGACGAACACGAGTGGGATAACGGGGAGTAACAAGGTTAGGAGTGGCAGTAGTAGATAAAGGAGGAGCAAAGATACCTGAATCCGGAGAAGTTGTGGCAGGGGGTCAGCAAGGCGTGGACGACGAGAATATACCTGAGATGGATCACTAGTAATAACAGGTGGCAGAGAGTCACTGGTGGAGTCAAGGATAGGAACCGAACGCGGTAAAATAGAATCATCATCCGCCACGGCCTCCACCGGTGCCTCTGCCATAGAAGGAGACGAACCTGGAAAGAAAGGAACATCTTCCAAAAAAGTCACATCCAAAGAATGATATAAATGACGAGTGACAGGATCATAACACCGATATCCCTTGGACATAGAGGAATACCCCAAAAAAATGCAACGAACAGCCTTATTATCAAGTTTGGTGCGAGTAGGACTCCTATTCTGAACAAAGCATGTACAACCAAACACACGTGGTAAAATAGGAAAAAGAATAGCATCAGGCTTAAGGACATGAAGAGGTGCCTGTCCATTGAGGACACGGCTAGGAGTACGGTTAATAAGGTAGGTAGCAGTAAGGACATCCATATGCCAAAAATATTTGGGGACATTCATACCGCATAAGAGACAACGAACTGCAGCCATGATGTGACGGTTCTTACGCTCCGCCACACCATTCTGTTCAGGAGTGTAGGGACAAGTAAGTTGTTGGAGTATCCCATCTTTATTAAGGGCAGCCCGAAAGTCATCAGTGATGTATTCTCGACCATTTTCGGACCGTATATTACACACAATAGTTTTAAATTGAGTTTTAACCATTTGTAGAAAATTTCTAAAGTGAGAAAATACTTCAGATTTTTTCTTCATAAGATAGACCCAAGTGCACCTAGTGTAGTCATCAATGAATGTGACATAATAACGATGTTGGGACAAAGCTGTAACAAGTGAAGGGCCCCATATATAAGAATGAATAAGATCGAACGCACTAGGTGCTCTATGCATGCGTGGAATATATGAAGTACGAGTATGCTTAGACAATTCACAAACCACACATTTAAACTTAAAGTCTTTGCAAGCTTTATTTAAAGGAGGGAATAACCAACATAAATATTGAAAATTGGCATGTCCAAGACGAGCATGCCACAAATCTAAAGTCTTAAGGGAAAAAACATATTTATTTGAGTCTGGTAAGACAGAACTAAGAGAAAAAGGTAAAACAGTAGCTTGCAAGCTGGAAGACACTCGGGGAGGCGAAGGAGCACCGAAGTAGTAGAGGCCATCACGCTCATACCCTCTGCCAAAAATCTTCTTCGAAGTCAGGTCCTGCAAATAGCAACACGTAGGTAAGAACACTACAGCACAATAATGATCTTTTGCAAGACGATTGACTGAAAGAAGACTATATGTAAAGTTAGGAATAAAATAGACCGAGGAGAGAGTGATATCGGGAGACAACTGAGCATCACCCTGACTCCGAACAGGAACAGAAGTGCCATCAGCAATACATACAGACTGATCAATAAAGGTAAACGAAGAGACAAAAATAGAAGACTCACCAGTCATATGGTTATTAGCACCAGAATCCAGAATCTAGGTGGGTTGAGCAGACTTACCATGAAGAGCAGTAGGTGTACCTGTGGCAATGGCAGCCGTGGGACTAGAAGATGAGGAGGAAGAACCCAGGCCCAAATGAGACTGCAACTGAGTAATTTGGGCCTGAAGCTGCCCAAAATCAAGGGAAGGTGAAGTGACCTCAACCACAGCCCCTGTACGAGGAGTACCTTTCCCACGGCCAACAGGAGGTCGGCTCCTAGCAAATTGTCGTTTCAACTCTGGATGAAGCTCAAAACAACGATCAATGGTATGGTCAGGCTTCTGACAGTGCTTGCAGAAAAAACGAGACCCAGTGGGACGAGGGCCAGAAGGAGCAGCAAATGCCATCTGATCAGGCACAGACGGAGAAGAAGGGGGTGCAAGAGCCGGTATAGGAGAACTAATACGATGACGGTGCTCATCACCTTCCACAGTGGCAAAAGCCTCAAATAAAGAGGGCAACAGAACCGTATTAAGGATCTGGGTGCAAAGGGCCTCAAATTCGGGCTTCAGTCCCATCAAAAACTGGTAGGTATGCCGGCGATCAAGGCGCCTGGACTCCACAGCACCATCATTAGGGAAGTCAGTAATGGGCTCATACTGAGAGAGCTCCTCCCAACGCGTCTGCAGATACCCAAAAAAGTCCGCTACAGAGAGTCCTAAGGTGGACTGGGAAGCATGTGAGATATCCTGGTAGAGCTCAAAAATGCGGGAATCGCTGTGAGTATGAGCATACATCTTATTTAGGGCAGTCCAAAGGTCAAAAACTGTGCGGTGGTACATAAACATGTTGTAAACGCGCTCATCCATAGAGTTGAACATCCATCCCAAAATGATACAGTTGTCGGTATACCATTCATCATACTTAGGATCACTTTCAGCAGGTGACTTCTCCTTGCCCAGTAACCACCCAATCTTACGCTTCCCGCCAAGAAAGAGGCGAAAAGAATTAGACCAAGCGTGAAAATTCTTCCCATTGAGCAATACACTGGTAACGCGTTGGGCGAGTCCAGTATGAGGAAGAGATAAATCAGGGCGTGGAGTCTTAACAGCGGAAGAAGAATCCTTATCTGTCCCAGTAGTAGCCATGAAAGCACAATCAACAAGAAGCAAACAACCGCAAAAACAGTAGGCAGCCGGACACTCGGCTAAAGAAATAATGGGCAGCCGGACACTCGGCGAAAGGATAATAAGCAGCCGGACACTCGGCTAAACAAATAGAAGCCAAAGAGCACACATATGCTCTAATACATCACCCTAGAGAGATGAGACAGCAGCCCAACAGACTGTGAATAAGAAACAGCAGCCAAAGGCTGCGAAAAAACTAGGAGGAGAGAGGCAAGGGCTCGCTGCCTCTGTGGGGGGGTTCCGGGCTAGGATTTGAGAGAAGAAAAAGGGTCGGCTAGGGCTTGGGGGGGCTGCGACAAGGGCAGGAAGGTGGTGGTGGTGTTGCGGCTGGGCTGGGAGGTGGTGGTGGTGGTGCGGCTGGGCTCGGAGGTGGTAGGCTTTGATACCAAATTGAGATTATGGTAAAACCTAAATGATATTATTTACAATCACAATCATAATGTTATATAGATTACAAGAATAACTAAAAAGGAAACTAATTAAAAGGAAATAATCTCATAATAATTATGGTCAACATGACCTATATAAAATCCCGTAATAAAATCAATCTCTAATTCCAACAATATATGTTTAGGGGGCCGGAATGTTAACCTACAACACGACGTCCTTTTATTGATAAAATACGAAGCAACAATGAGGTGCAGGTTAACCACTTCCCTTGTGGCTGCCGGATGGCAAGGCCTCTGGGTGTTATACCCAGAGGTCTCAAGTTCGAATCTCAAGGGGGTGGCCACAGCTGATTCACACGGACGCCCTGGCCTCGTGGGAGTCGAGGTGCGCGCAAGCTGGCCCGGACACCCACGGTTAACAAAAAAAAAAAAAACAATGAGGTGCAGGTGCATCTCCATTTTTTTTAAAATTATTTTAAAAACAGAGTTGGCACTTAAAAGCCTTTCACTTTTTTTTTTTATTTTATATTTTTATATATAAATTTTAAATATCAAGCAACGAAGTGAACAATTGGACTATAACCAACATTTCTAAAATCACGAAATTGTTCCAGTACAAGCATAAGCATCAAGAGTGAACAATGAATCATTTTGAAGATAGAAAAGACCTCAAATCTAGAATATAACAATCATTTACCAGAAATTGTTAAGTCTAAGAAAGTAAATTGATCTTATCTTTAAATAAGCGCTCACCACTTTAATCTGAATTCATTCCACCTCTTTATGATCTTCTCTGTTCATAAATATCTCCATAAGTTCCTCTATGAGATTCTTATTAGACTTGTAACCCAATTGTGGAGGCAGTCTTAGGATGACAAATCCAAAACAAGCCCATTCAGAAGAGCTAAATAACTAAATAACTTCATTGAATATTGCAAATTCTCAACCTCACATATAAACGAATTTGGAATTTCCCTCAATTCCTCCACATTAAATGTAACAGTCCGGAGAAAACGTCGAAGTTAACGTCTTCAAAACGACCCGAGTTTGCGAGAATTTCCATAAAATAATTGGAAAACATGGAATTGTAGCCAGAGCTTAAATAGAAGCTAACTTTCCAAACAACCGAAGCACTCGTTGATTGTAAAAGTGGAAGATTTATACCTTTGTAATCAAATAAAACCAATTTCGGAGCATCAATATTTGCCTCCACAATCTCCTTGCAGTGGATTAAACTAAATTCCCTAAGAGAATCACTTGTAATGTTTATTTTTTTCAGCATATTGCAAAATTGGAGTTTCAATAACTGAAGGAGTGGTAAGTGAGAAACAAGGTCACGTAACGAATGGTCTCCAATGTTTGTGCAGTCTATACATAGATGTTTTAGATTTCGACAAGAACCCATGTTAGTATTCCATGGCACGCCCCAAGTAAGGTCGATATGAAAGAATTCAAGACTTGGCGCATCAATGTGAATTGACCCTGGTTCATCGAGGAATGAGCTGATTTTGACGGTCTTGAGTCTATGAAAATTAGCCAAGTGAATTTTATTATAACCCTCACAATTGGAGAGAGCAATTTCTTCAATCAAAGGGGAGCTAGAGATTAAGCTATGAATCATGCAATCATCCAAATAGACCTCATTAAGCAAAAGCTTCTTTAGAGAATGAAACTTGATGGTGTTAGTTTCAGATTTCTTCTTAATTAACTTACAACCATACAACCTCAGAACTACCAAATATTTAGACATAAATATTGTCTGAGGCAATTCGTAACATCTACCCGATATAGAAATGTCTAGCTCTTCCACTTGATTTTCAAAGGCAATTTCAATCCAATTATCTATTCGCGATGCAAACTTTCTAGCATCGATCTTGTTTGTATGGAGCCTAAACTTCTTCATATGCATATTCTGCTCTCGATACCTTAGCAAGGACTCATCGACGAATTTCATAAAGTTTTGTGAATTTTCTTCAGTCACATGATCATTGTGATCTTCGGCAGAATAGGTATGAACCATGTCGTTTAAGTAGAAGTAATCTTGGAAGTCTGAAATAGGGTATGTACACCATAAACGAAGCCATGTCCTGGACAAGACAATAGTTTTGGCTGCTTCTTTTGTGGGGAGGAGGGAGAGTATATGATGGATTATCTCTTCTGGCAATTCTGATATTCGGTCCATGGCTATGGTTTTCAAGGTGTTGCAGGACAAATAATAGATGATATTTCTAGGTCTGTATATATACTTGAAGGTGAACTAATTTTTTTAGGTTTCCAAATAAATAGCTTACAAATTTGATTATAACTCAAACTTTTGGGTTTTTTTTTTTCCTTTTTTTTTTTGTAGTTCCCTGATTTCTTTTATTTTCCTCTTACGATTAGACTTGGTTAGTTCTCTGTATTTAGTTGTAATCTCCAAACTTATTATAAGGGTGATATGCGTAATTTGCCACTTAAAAAATGAACTGTGGTGCACTACCCAAATTCATGACCAAAAGGAAAATAGATTGGTTCGAACTTTTGATTACTTTTGCACTTGGATAATAATAATAATAATAATAGGGAATTGCCATTTGCACTCCATGGATGAACTAATACACTTCATGGAATACATTGACTGTATAGTGTGTCAGTAGTACCAGGGAGTGTATTAGTTCAATTTTGGAGTGGGAAAAATAATTCCCTAATAATAAATAGTAACAACAACAACAATAATAACAAGGGTAAATATGTATCATTGACCTCTCCTGAGGTATGACCTAATATCAGAGACCTCCCCTGGGTTTTGAATAATATCATTGACATCCTTTATTTTCAAAATCGTGTATCACTGACCTCCCCTCCATTAACTTCTGTTGTTGAATCTGAGTCTTGTTTGGCAAACAAGCTTCTGCTTGTGCGTTTAGCGTTCTATAGTTATGTCACAAACAAACAGAGCCCTTACTTTTGTTTTATTTAGTTTAATAAATAGAGTAATGCTATGCTTCCCAAATATTTTTCCTAAAAGTGCATCCCAAATGATGTGGCAGTGGGGTCAGGTCTACTATATTGGACCATTTGAATTTTAATTGGAAGTTGTTTACTTGGCTCCACTGCCACATCATTTGGGATGCACTTTTGGGAAAAAAAAATTTGGGAAGCATAGCATTACTCTAATAAATATAATGTTTTGGTTTTAGTTGTTTTAAAAACAATTTTTGATATACATTTAATTGTTTGAAATTCTATAAAATAGTAAAATATTATGTCAATTTTTCAGTATTAATCCTATTTTTATTTAAATGCCATAATAAGCATTTTAATTAATACTGGAAAATGGACATATTATTTTGCTAGTTTACAGAATTTCAAACAATTAAATATATATATATGAAAATTTATTTTTAAGACAATTAAAACCAAAACATTATATTTATTAAACTAAATAAAACAAAAGTAAGGGCTTTGTTTGTTTGTGACAACTATAGAACGTCAAACGCACAAGCAGCAGCTTGTTTGCCAAATAAGACTCAGATTCAGCAACAGAAGTTAACGGAAGTTAATGGAGAGGAGGTCAGTGATACAAGGATTTGAAAATAAGAGAGGTCAATGATATTATTCAGAACCCAGGGGAGGTCTATGATATTAAGTCATATCACAGGGGAGATCAATGATATTTGCCCTAATAATAATAATAATAATAATAATAATAATACCATTAGTTGAAATTATAACTAATTTCATAATGACGTAATATTCATATTTTGTCACGCCCCGACGTAGCATAATACAGGAAAGCATTTAATTTCCTTTATGGACTCGTAGGTCGTGACAAGTGAGTATGACCAATTGTCCCTGCAAAATATAACTTAACAACATTTCTAGAGCAAATGATACTAACAAAACATAAGCTCCAAAATTAAAACTTACTAACTATTACAGCAGTCATAAGCTTAGGCACAAGACGCCTTATTCAAAAGTCTAAAACTAGTTTATTACAACCCAAATTAAAAAGACATAGGAAATATAAAGCAGCCTCCTGGAAAGTCCCCTGCCTCTAACTAGCATAGTCGAAATTACCCTGGCTACTCCTAACCCTGAAAATCTGGACATACAGTCCAGGATGCATCAACGCCGTCAGCTTATGAAAGCTGGTGAGCAAAATAAACAAGTGCTCGCAATGTATATATAAGCAAATAAACAACGGTGCAATCTAACTTTAAAAGCAATAGATTCAAGGTTCCAATTCTAACATAAGTCACAGGGGAATAAAGTAAGCAATAAATATGCGACCGTGCATGAATAATGTAACATCTCATCTTTCTGACTATTTTCTCTCAACAAGACTCGACTCAACCAAACTATTACCTCAGATACCAAGAATAATATCCGATCGATATCTAAGTCGAACACAACACTATCGCCTCCAATACCAAGAATAATATCCAATCGATATTGAGGTCGCACACCACGCTATCGCCTCAGATACCAGGAATAATATCCGATCGATATCTAGGTCGATCATGACCAACCATCGCTTCGGATACCAGGAATAATATTCGATCGATATCCGAAACGAGCGCCTTAGATACCAGGAATACTATCCGATCGATATCTAAGCCGTACTCAATACCATCGCTTCGGATACCAGGAATAATATCCGATCGATATCCGAAACGAGCGCCTTAGATACCAGGAATAATATCCGATCGATATCTAAGCCGTACTCAACACTGTCGCCTCCAATACCAGGAATAATATCCGATCGATATTGAGGTTGCACACCAGACCGCCACTCTTTACTCTTTTCACATTTTCTCACACACATGCATGTTGACACAACCTTGACCCTAATATGTATGTCAATGTTCACAATTTGTAGTAACAGTTATTAATCTCAAAGCTGGATGTTCGTTTAACATAAATCTCCGTCTGAGACGTTCTTATAAGTTCAATTCCTAACAGTGAGCCTTTTAAAACAGTATATCTGTCAAACAGTTCTTTAAAAACTTTCAAAACCTTTTCTAAACAATCCCTTATATAAAAATATAGAAACTGCTCAAAATGCCAGGTCGCGCGAGCGAAGGGGGAGAACAGGTCGTGCGAGCGGTCCGCGCGAGCGAAGGGGGAGAACAGGTCGCGCGAGCGAGTTGTTACAGTTTCATCATCTTCCTCGTTTTTCCCCTGTTTTTGATTTCAAACTGAAATTATACCCATTTCTATTTTTTGTTTCAATTATGTCATGCCATATATGGATTTCTTCAGTTTTTTTGCGTAGATTAAGAATATGCGATCAATTTAAACAAATACGGATTGTATTTCTAAATTTTCGCGATTTAAGTTAGAGTGACAAAACTTCAAATCATCAATACGTCGCCATACGGATGAATTAAACCGTAGGATTGAAACCGTAGCTTATTGGGACTGAGATCTTCCATAATCAATTCACTGAATTGATTTTGGTTGAGTTTTGTAAAACTCCAATTCAAAGCTTTCATGGTGTTCTTCACATATATATATATATACACACCTATATACACTGAAATATACATATATAGACATGGCGAGTGAGTTTATAATACTCACTGAGGTGATTATACAGAGAATTTTGAGACCGAGAATATCCGCCGTCGATTCCGTCATTTGAGAAATTACTCCTCCGTTCTTGAATTATATATCTATATGTATGTGACTGAATATGTATATATATATATATATAATCTGAGTATATGTGTGTGTGTTATGTGTGTTGATCTTGAGAGAGTAGAGAGAATTGAGAGAGTGATAGAGAGTTTGTGAGGGAGAGAATGAGAGACACAGTGAGTGATATATATAGATTGCCCAAAATTGGGCTCCAAGCAATGGGTAGATTTTACACGGTGTGGTTGAGCTCACGTGCTCCCACACCCAAACGCGGTAAGGTCGCAGATTTAAATCAAAACTGGTATTTTTATGGTTGATATAAAAAAATACAGAAAAATAATACTAGCGTAGGAATAAATTCCGGGTTGTACCAAAAATATAGATATCGATTTTTTTTTAAACCATAGAAAATATTTTTCTATATTTAAGAAAATTATGGTCTGACCCCCAAATAAATATTTCAAAAAAAAATTAAATTGAAATAAACATTTATTAATGGAAAGGAAATACGGGGTGCTACATATTTTGCCCTTCAAAACACTTCTCGATAATTATGACAGCATTTTCATAATAGAATTTCTAAGAGAAAAGCCAAGCAACCGTTAAGCCAAAAGCCAATAAGCTAAACATCCTTTAATTAAGCCAATAGCAAAACAACTCTTAAGCCAAAAGTCAAACAGATCCTAGGGTTGGGCTTAGGGTCTATTTAGCTTCTTTTTGGAAATTAGGGCTGTTTGGTTAAGGTTGGGTTTAGAGACTGTTTGGCTCAAGTTGGGTTGTTAGCTATTTGGAGCAACACAAAATAAGTTTTTCACCAAAATAAAATAATTAAATAAAAACACCTTTGTTTATTCTTTTTCTTCACTATGCATAAACACAATTGTTTCTTCCATGGCCAATATGTATTGCAAGAAATGGGGATGGTTTTCTCCTTAGAGGGGAAACTAATGAGGGGAAGAGAGAAAATGGGGGAATTTTGAAAACTAAATCTCAAATCTCAACTGTAAGATTTTCACATACATTTAATCAAAGCCCATTAGTTTTATCACTCTCGTATATTTTAAGTTGGTCCTACAATGAGCTAATTTATTGGTGTCATTTAGTTGTAACTAGAAGCTACAAAATATAACGTATATAGCTTAAAAATAAAATTCAAATGTTTGGTGTCTCTTATGAATTTAGAACTTAGATTTTTTTTTTCCTCCCAAAAGCTCAACTTATTTGAAATTGGGCTGGAGGTACTTCTGAAATGCTAAAAGCTAAAAGCTATAACCTGTCATTCTGTCATGTTAAACTGCACCAAACGGAGCCAATATATAAGTAGAGATGTATGCATATAGAGCAACAATGAAGGGCATGTTGTTTTTTTTTTAGGGTAAATTACACAAACCTCCCTTGAGGTTTGCCTTAATTACACGAACCTCTCCTCTTGTTTTAAAAATTACACAAACCTCCCTCGAGGTTTGTAATTAGGTAACAAAACACCCCCTCCCCTAATGGTCCGTTAGTTTTTTTTATATTAGCCTCCCCTGAAAATTACAATTAGCCCCCCAAATATTATAAAATTGTCATACTAAAGCCCCCTTTCTCTTATATTTTTGTGCTAATTATAAAATCCCTCCTCCCTCCTATGTTTTTGGGTTAATTTTTTTAGCATTAATTTATATCATCTGCACAAAATATATATAAATAGGTCCAAATTTTTTTCCCCCGAACAAAGCCCCCCCCCCCCCCCCCCCCCCCCCTATGATTGTGGACTAAAAGAGCGTTAACTCCAAAATTAACATCACAAAATGGGTTAAGTGTTTATATTTTTAACCAATTTTAGAATTTTTGTCAGTTTTGAGTGAAATCATAACAATTCTATTTTAGTCCACAATCACAGGGGGTTAAGTGTCCACTTTTGAAGCATAGGGACAGGGGCGGATCTAGAAAATTAATACATGGGGGGCTTGATAGAGGTTTGTTTGGGTAAAAAAAAAATTTTGGACCTATTTATATGTATTTTGTGTAGATGATATAAATTAATGCTAAAAAAATTAACCCAAAAACATAGGAGGGAGGAGGGATTTTATAATTAGAACAAAAATATAAGAGAAATGGGACTTAGTATGACAATTTTATAATATTAGGGGGGCTAATTGTAATTTTCAGGGGAGGCTAATGTAAAAAAAACTAACGGACCGTTAGGGGAGGGGGCATTTTGTTACCTAATTACAAACCTCGAGGGAGGTCTGTGTAATTTTTGAAACAAGAGAAGAGGTCTGTGTAATTAAGGCAAACCTCAGGGGAGGTTTGTGTATTTTACCCTTTTTTTAAATTTACTGAGTGAGCACTTAAAAAGTGTTTTTGTCAAGGAACCAACTGACCAAGTGAACACCAGTGGGACTATAATAATCATTTCTAAAATCCTAAAATTGTTCCAGTACAAGTAAACATTGAATCACTTTAATTAAGATTAAAAAAAAAAAAGGACCTCAAATCTAGAATCTAACAATCATATATCACTATATCAGCAAATTTTATAGTCTAATTAGAAAGTAATTAAATTGATCTTATCTCACCAGTTCAATCTAAATTCTATCCATGAATCCATCGACAAGACCCTCTCATTTTCAATTCCCTCGTCCTCTCCAACTAAGCTGTCAAACTCTACATCTTTCAAACAATGCCGCCAACATTTAATATGACTTGAACTGCAGCAATTTTGATCTTCTCTGTTCGATAAAGTCTCAGTAAGTTCCTTTATAAAATTCTTGTTAGTCTCAGAACACAATAAAGCCAGAGTCTTGGGATGACAAATCCAGAATAAGCCATTCAGAAGAGCTAAACAACTTAAAGATGGTGAAGTTATATCCAAAGTAAAATCCTCAACTTCACATGTAAGGGCATTTGGAATTTTCCGTAATTCCTCCTCCATATTAAATGTACACTCTAGAGAGGAAATGTCCAACCACATGTCTATGAAATGACCTGACTTTGTGAGAAATTCCCTCAACTTACTGAAAAATATGGCGTCAAGGTGGAGGTCAGAGCCTAAATATATGGTAGCTTTCCAAACGACCGAATCACTTGTTGAGTGTAAAAATGGCAGAGATTTACCTGTGTAACTAAACAAAACCAAATTCGGAGCATCAATCTTTTCCTCAACAACCTTCTCATAGTTGATTAAATTAAATTCCCTCAGAGAATTACTTGAAATGTTGATTCTTTCCAGCATGTTGCAAAATTGGAGTGTCAAGAACTCAAGGAGTGGAAGCTGAGAAATAAGGTCACGTAACGAATGGTCTCCAATGTTTGTGCACTCTATATGTAAATGTTTTAGATTTCGACAAGAGCCCACATTAGTAGTCCATGGCAATTTCCAGCTACCACACATATCAAAGGCTCCAAGACTTGGCGCATCAATATGAACGGACTCTGGTTCATTGACGTAGAATATGATTTTGACTATCTTGAGTCTATGAAGATTAGCCACATGAATTTTATTCAGATTCCTACAATGGGAGAGATCAATTTCCTCAATCAAAGGGCAGCCAGAGATTAAGCTCTGAATCGTACAAACATCCACATATACGTATTCGAGGGAAAGCTTCTTTAGAGAATGAAACTTGATAATGGTATTATTAGTATCAGATATCTTGTTTAACTTACAATCTTTCAATGTCAAAACTACCAACGATTTGGACACAAATAATTTTTGAGGCAATGTGTACCATGTCTTCGTTACAAGCTGGAGGTCTAGCTCTTCCACTTGGTTTTCAATTGCAGTTTCAATCCAATTATCAATTCGCGATACGAGCTTTCTATCGTCAATCTTATTATCAATATGAAGCGTAAACTTCTTCATACGCATATTGTGCTCGCGATACCTTAGCAAGGACGCATCCACAAATTCCATAAAACTATCTTCATGGGTAGCATCAATATTGTGATGATGATCATCAGCATAGAAGTCTGAAGTAGGGTAGGTAGACCATGAATTTAACCATGTCTTTGACAAGATACTAGTTTTGGCTGCTGACTACAACAAAACTGACCTTTTGTGGCGCGCATATGCGCCACAAATACTTTCGTTTGTGCCACAAAAGGTCTTTTCCGACGCGTTCAACGCGTCGCCCGTGCGTCAGTTATTCCCGCGTCTCAAATAACTATTTGTGGCGCAGTCAACGCGCCACAAATACTGTATTATTTATGGCGCGCAAAACGCGCCACAAATAAAAGCTTTTTGCGTCGGAAATAAACATCTGTAATTGGGTATCAAATGCGCCATAAATAGTGTAATTATTTACGACGCGTGAAATTTGCGTCGCAAATAACTACTTTTTGTGGCGCGTTAAATGCGCCACAAATAGTTATCAGAAATTAATGTTATTGTATTTGCGACGCACATTTTGCGCCATAAATACTTTAAGAAAATTTGTCACAGTAGTATTTGTGACGCGACTTATGCACCACAAATGCTATAACCAAATTCTACATGACAGTATTTGTGACGCAACAAAGTGCGCCACAAATACTACATCAGAAATAAAAAATTTGCATACATATATATGTATTTTTTTTTTGCTTTTTTTTTCCTATATAATATTGTACGCCTGCTACATCATTTTATTTGCAATCACAAACCGAAATTTTATGCTCACAAAATAATCAGTCACATAAATCAAGAAAAAGATCCAACAACTCGTACAAAATAAGTCAATAAAGTCACTTAAGATCATATCCATCATGTTCAATCCAATCCCAAATAAGTCACTAAGTTTAAGTGTCTCCGAATTAAAAAAAAAAAAAAATATATATATATATATACAAAATCATTCCAAAGTCGGCAATCTTCCAATAATACTCCATACCTGAAACATTAAAAATAAATAAATAAATAATAATAATAATTTAGTATTTACAATCTACAAGTAATAAGAGAATACAAAAACCAAAACCAAGTTTTAGGAAGCTTAGATGTGTGAAATTCTATTTTTTTCACCTAACTCTCAAACCTGGTAACGTCGCACAAAATCGATAAGAAATGGAAAAAATCTGGCAAAAGTGAATATCTGAAAATGAGAGACGGTATCCTGTCAAGGGCATTAGAAATTTACAAGGCCTCTCAATGCACATCTCCTTTCCTTTTGCTTCCCTCTAGAAAAGAGGCTAACACTATACTATCTTTTCTTCTCTTCCAATTAAACATATCGTCTCATTTCATTTCTCATATCCTTATACTAATTTTCCATCTTCATTATGGGAAAATCAAACATAAATATAATGTGCCTAGATCTAGTGCAACTTAGGTGCCCATCAGCCAAAATAGAAAAAACAAAGTCTTAAATGTCTAATGAGTAATATGACACATCACTCTACTTGTCTGCTGAAGAAATTACTGCACAAGTATACTTAATTAGTTTACAAATATTACATCTAAACCAAAATTGTACTTAAATTAGCTTTATAAAATCCACCCTCACCACAGGTTGACATGAACACTAAAACATACATATCAAAGGAAACAATATTAGTCCTACTGTTATAGCCATAATTAACAGCAAAGCTACCTCTACGCAGAACCACCAACAGAATAGTTTCAGGGGAGTTGCAAAAAATAAGTACATCCTAGGTCCCCCCTAAATATCATATTATAATCCTCTAATTATGCCCAGTAATAAAGAGACAGCAGAATTTTGTCATAAACACCTCTAGCTAATGCCACATGTGGAAGGTAAAAAGAATGAAATGAAATACTCAATGCAACGGTTGCATAAGTTTGATTGTAGAGAGAGAGAGAGAGAGAGAGAGAGAGAGAGAGATGAGAGTACCGAACTAATGGTGGTCGTCGGGGGTCGATGTGGGCACCTGAAAAGAAAATTATTTCAAATTAGCAAGTCCCGAGTGCACGAGGTTGTCGCCATTGCGATGGTAATGGAGACTATCTTTTAATGGTCAACGGTCCACGGTTGGCCACCTATTAGCTGGTTGATATGTGAAGTGTAAACAACAGGAAGTTCAAGTTCAACATTTTGGGTTGACCCTTTATCAATTTTCTCACAAAGTGAAGACTTGATACTAGATTACAAGAGAATACTACTGATAAAAATTTTGAACAAGGCAATTAAAGGTAACCCAAAAACAATTGGACTAAGCACTTGCTTCTAAGAGTACTAAAATAGGGTAAAGGCTAGACAATTGGACTAAGAAGGAAATTAAGGGTAAGGAAGATTTTACTTCAAAATTATGTCGGTTTTATCATCCTACATGGTCATCGGCAAACTAGACAACCATTTTTCTTTCACTCTATTAAAAGGGAAAGGCGATCGAGAAAAAGAAGGAAACCATTTTTTAATCAAATTAATATGACCAATTTGTTATAAAATGAATAACAAAAAAAGACCGTACTTATTACACATGTGAAGATCAGTGAAGTTCACGGGTTGTAGCTTCATACGATGCTGAGAAAAAAAAAAGTCAGAATCTCTGAATATGGTCTCCATTAGTCACATTGAGAAAGTGATTACAATACCTATTCTAACGTTTGTTTTGTAAAGGTTTTGAGAAAATAAAAATAAATAAATAAAAGCAAATTTACCTTTCCAAGAAATTGAATTCTTCTGATGGATAGGAGATCCAGTCACATTTTGCCTTCATATATATAAACTAAGGCATATCTTGTTTTCTATGTACTGAGTTCATTAGGAAAGTGAAAACTTCTAGCTATGAGTCTTTAGTATATTCTTAAGGGAAAGTTCAATGATGAATTGATGATACCATTTTAATTACAATCTCATGACCTTACTATTCAAGGCTTCCAAACTACACTAGTACTACCACTGCTATACTAAATTACTAATACATAACCGGTCATTCACTGCTCATTAAAATAGCCCAAATTAGTCAAAGTTTTCTAGGGGAATACCAGCTAATAATGTTGATTGTGTACTCTTTTTGATTGTACGAAAAAAATGTCAAAAAGAGTTTCATTGTCATGAGCAGAAACATAATTAACCTGGAAATCAAAGATGTTGATCACATGATTTTTGAGAATTTTTAGAGTACACAATCAGGAATATGCATAAATAAGAACACAAATAAATGGAGGACTGCAACTAATCAAGATGTGTCTCGTGCATCATAATCAAAACAGCACCCACAAGTAAAATTACTGAGGAGTAGAACAAATATTTTTCCTTCTTTAATTTTATTTTTGTTGGAATTAGGATATTCGTCGGAGATTTTATTCTAGTCTTTATTGTTCATGTTGACCACTTTTATTAGCCTTTATTTTATATTATTGCCTTTCCTTTTATTCACCTCTTGTAACATTATATATACTGGGGAGCATAATAATAAAATTTATCTTTTACCAAAACTCTTTTGTTTTTATATTGAGGTGATCACAACAAGGACACATATATAAATGAGAAATACAGGTGCGGTATATAGCATAACAAAGACCAGAAAATCCTTACTGTTTCAGTTGGGCATAAAGCATACGCAATAGGTACCTCATCATGTGTTAAAATTTCAGATCCTTTGACCTGAGAAAGAAAAGATTATGGAATGTCATAGTGACCAGAGAAACTTTTCAGCTCCTTTAACACCAGAAAGAAGAGATCATAATGAAATTTTGAGTGCACAATGAGTTCTCAATTTAATATTGCTAAAATGATTTGTTGAACTGAACGGAAATTACAAGAAGAAATTCATTACTCAAGTAGCAATAGTGACAGTGATATAGCAGAGCAAGGATTCTCTAAAACTCATGAAAAGAAATTACCTAGTAAAAAGCCCATAGGAAGACTAATGGAGAAATTAACATGACTTTTGCAGAGGAGTAATACCATATTCCTGATTGTGTACTCTTTTTGATTTCCAGGTTAATTATGTTTCTGCTCAAAGTTTTGATTAAGAATAGCAATAATAGTGTACCTTGGTGTTGCTATCAGAAGGTGTTACTAGGTGTTACTCAGCTAAAGCTTAAAGTATGGTAGTAGCTGTATCAATTTTGAGAATTTGGCCGCGTTGAGACCAATAGAAAAAAAGAACTTAATTTTGTAATTGCTACTCAGCTGAGGTTTCTTACTGTTCAAGGATTTTAGGTTTTACTTGCTTTTAACTAAGTATTGAAGTCATACAAAATTTTGAAGACTAGAGCCTGATTTACCCTTACAAGTGGAAAACAAATGGAAATAATGGTAAAGGAAACAGTAAATCCACAATGTCACACCAATAAATATACCTCATAAGTTGAGTCTCCATTTTCAAGTGGCTTTTCTTCTTCTTCATCTATTTGCATGTTTCTAAAAGCTTCCACAAGGTTGACATGTGGTCTGTCAGCATAATTTACATATTGCTCAGCCGGAGGATAAGTACCCCTACAAAGCAATTAAAGGAGAGCTATTAGTAAATACTATGTGCCCATTTGAAATATCTACAGAAACATTTTCCTAGGCATGTCAGCTTATACAAAAAGGCATCATATCATAGAATATAATAGGCCAATGTCTTGGTCGTGCTTTGAAACCCACCCAAGGTACACACAACTATTGGCTGCGTAGTCCAATTAAATCCAACGGAAATGGTAAAGAATAATATTTGATTTGGAGCTATCAAACATGTCGGCAATGGTAAAGAATAATATTTGGAAACAAAGAAATAAGCAAGCAAGTTTTTAAGGCGAAGATGAATAATTGATTTGGAGCTATCAAACATGTGGACAAGAGCCCAATTAAATCCAACGGAACTTATGATGGAAAAATCAAAAAAGCAAGTAGAAAGCCATATGATTATTTGATTTGGAGCAATCAAACATGTCTCCGCAACTTTTGATTGAACTGAAAGAGCAATTTGCCAAACTCCAAACAAATTGGGGTACTCTTCTGGATCAGCCAAGGAATCTACAGCTTTCTGATTAACCTGCAAGAGAAATCAAATGACAGATCATGGAACAAGTCATCCAACTCCATCGCAACAGAGAAAACCCCAAATCCACATCAAACCCAAAATTCGAAAATTATTAGATAAATCAGCCAACTCTCAGTTTTATGAGCCCTAACCAATTTTTAGAATCGGTACACACAATATATACATATATATATATAGAGAGAGAGAGAGAGAGAGAGAGAGAGAGAGAGAGAGAAGAGAGAGAGAGAGAAACCTGGTAAGGGAACGCAGTGGTGGTGGGTGTCGGCAAAGTCCGACGGTAAACTACCCAACTTTGCAATACTGGAGAGAGAGATCAGAGAGAGAGAGAGAGAGAGAACACGCGCACACACATACAACAGAGGGCAAGAGAGAGAGAGGGCGTACCTGTATCAGGCGGCGGCGGTGTCCGGAGGCGGCGGGGTCGGCGTCCAGCTGAGAGAGGGGCGTACAGATCGAGTAAGATTGAGAGAGATTGAGAGAGGGTTGTCTTTTGGAAGATTTGGGAAAAAATTTGGGCCTTTTGTCTTTTGGAGCCAAAATCTACGTTTTTCCTATAATGTTCACAGTATGTCTCAATTTTTGGCGCAAACTTAATTTTGGTCACTTATTTCTGGCGGATAAATTGCGCCATAAATAAATAATTAACTATTTTCGATTCAACTACTATGCCACAAATAATCACTCAATTATTTTCGGCGCATATATTGCGCCACAAATAACCACTGGACTATTTGTGGCGTACATGTGCGTCGCAAATAAAAATATTTGACTAGTTTTGCTAATTTATTTATGACTTGGAACTATGCGTCGCAAAAATAAAATTGCGTCGCAAATAAATAGTTTATGTGACGCATATCGTGCGCCACAAATACTGTGCGCCACAAAAAGTCCCATTTGTTGTAGTAGTATATATATATATATATAATTCTTCTATGGAGAGAAAAGATAGTATATGATGGATCATCTCTTCTGGCAATTCAGACATTCGATCCATTGGCTGACCAATTCTTTTTTTCTTTGTCAAAACTTGGGACGCCCACAGCCAAAAAGTGGATGAAAACCCTAAATTGTGAGTACTTCTTTTTTGCTTCCTTTGGCAACTTTGTAAACTTTTTACAAAAGCCAAGACCCTCAACACAAAATTAAACCCTGTGGTACCTAGAAAAGTCCTAAATGACTAATATAGTATGGTTTTCAAATTTGTATAATGTGCCAATGAGATCACAAGAACTAAATTTGTGACCCAGATAAGATTTGGGAATAGTATCATGATTTTTTCCCTACAAAACATCCATTAGTTTAGCCGACTTTTATGCAATTGGCCTACACTCGTATTAGTGCTAGTTTGGCCCCCCTGTGGCTTTTTAAAAGCTCCTTATAAAAAGCTGCTTTTAAAAAGCTCCTTATGAAAAGCAGCTATGAGGTGTTTGGTAACTATGTACAAAAGCTGCTGATGAAAAGCAAAAGCTCATCTTGAGCGTTTGGTAAAAAAGTTGTAAAAGCTTCAAAAATGTATTAAATGACTAAAATAGACATTAAGTAGCATTGAGGCCAATTGAAATTTAACCGAACCGCACAATTATGCAGTTCCAAACCGCCCCTAGTGTAGCTTTTAAAGAACCAATTTTTTTTTTCCTCTCTAAGTTTTAGCTTTTGGTCTCTAAAAGATACAAAACAACTATGCTCTAAATTGAAATTTAACCAAAGTTAAAGAGTTGGAAACAACCATGCTCTATATTTTTAAACTTGTTTTTGAACGCTGAATTAGGACAAAATAACACAACTGTAAGTGAATCAAATAACATGCACAATGTACAGAAACAACTTTTCACATCAAATTGCCTTGTTTGACACATACATACATAGCACAAATCCACAAGACATGAAAGCATAACTATATTACAACTTTGTCTCGCTAGATATACTAAACAGAAGAAGTTGCAACCTAAACAATAAAATAATTGGTATTAAAGTTGTTCTAGGTTAGACACATACTCCCACACAATAAAAGACATCAACGATCGGACATGAGAGTAGCTGCAATCATATTCCGAACGCTATCCATATTTGTTATGCCACTAGCACTTGCCGCTTCAAGATAGTCTTCTTCTTCATTTATAGTTTCATCGTCTTGAATGACCGCATTGGGGTCCGAGTATTTGCTGAATTTTTTATCACGTGTCGCATACCGCCTTATGTAATTGTGTAACGCCATAGAAGCAACAGCTATCTTCATTTGCTTCTGATACTTAAAACTTGGCATACTCTTTAAAAGCTTCCATCTCTTCTTCCACACTCCAAATGTCCTCTCAATAATACTCCTCAGTGAAGAATGAGCATGGTTGAATACTTCATGTGTTCCAGATGGCCTGCCAACACGACAAAAATCGGGCAAATGGTATGTACCTTTATAGGGTCGTAAAAACCCCTCCATTTGTGGGTATCCCGAATCAACCAAATAATATTTACCTAAATTAAATCGATGGATAAAAAAAACATATTAGATATAAGCACACTCTCAATATTAAACTATATTAATAAAGATAGTAAACCTAACCTTTTGGAGGTTTTGGAAAGTTTAATTCAGGAGTTTGGATGGCATGTAAAAATATGCGTGTGTCATGAGCTGTGCCTTCCCAACCCGCTAGTGCAAATATGAATTGCATATCAAAGTTTACCGCAGCCATTATATTTTGAGTTGGAATTCCTTTTCTACCAATAAATCGCACTTGATCTTCTACTTTAACAACTGCCGGAATGTGAGTGCCATCTATTGCACCAATGGCATCCTGCCAATATAAAACTTGTTTATGTGCAAAGTTAAATAAAATAAAATTATTAAAAGTACTCTCAAATAACAAATGCACCAAACTATATTACCTTGAAATAAGGATAGTACCTACTATCTCCAACAACTTCCTTTGGTATTTCCTTAAATTCACGATCCTCCGGTTGTATTATGAACATTGCCAAATGACATACCGCATCTAAAACTTTTCCAAAATACCTACTTACTGTCTCACCTGAGTGCTGAAATCTTTCTCGAACATCTCTATTTGAATTTGCACCTCCAAGAATATACAAGAACATTGACAACATTTCTTCAACACTCATATCTCTTGAACCTTTTAATCCATAAACAGTTTTCAACTCATAGCTTAACCTATGAAACACTTCCTTCTCCATTCTAAACATATTTCGACATCGACTATCATTTCCTTGCAAAATCCCTGTAAGCCACAAATTACCAGTATGTGAGGAAGTCATACATGGCTCTTTGTGAATGTATTTTTGGTAATATGTGCAAAAAGCACCCGCTGCAATTGCCACATCTTCCAAAAATTCATCATCACTTTCTCTATTATCCCCATCCATAACTGTAACAAATACAAGTACAATGAATGTGCATGAAAAATAAGAATTCAATTTCATAAGCAAGAGTAGCAACAACCAAATTAGATAACTTAAACATAGCAAAAAAAGATCCAAAACTTTGTCTTTACATATCCAAAACAAAAGAAAACTAATTTCTTTTCCAAAAACATAAGCTACTTTTCCAAAGTACCTAATTACATTCTCACTAATTTCCAAGCCACTTTCGTCTAATCTAGTGATTTCTTGTCGTGTGCCTCCTTTTGCTTTTGTAGCCATACAAGCTTAACTTGATTTGTCTTCAATGCAGCAAATATCTCTCGGTTCTCTTTATTTCTGAAGAGTTCAAGACCAAACATATAAAGCTCTCCATTCATATCAAACAGGGAAAAAAATACTTTTCCAGCACTAACTAAATGATATTCTCATATAAATTGTTAACCAAACAAAGGTTAACATATTTAACTAATGTGACAACCATAGAAGTTGATCCACCGTAAACTAAAATGAGGAGAGACATTAACAGCAGGAATCTTATCTATTCAACAACAAATCTTCTCTTTCCATATAACTGTCGGATAGTAAAGAGAAGGAAAAATGAATCACGAGTTCTAATTCTTTCCCGCATCTAAATCAAAAGAAATCAATTCTAGCAACAAATTGTGTATTATCTATGAAGCACAGACACGGACACTCCGATACGGATACGACACGACACCGACAGTTATAGTTAAAAAGACCAACTTTAAAACGCGCTGACTAATGGGCTAGCAGTAGAAGAAACCACAACCAGATAAAAAACAGTAAGGGAAAAAAAAACCCAGGTATCTTACAATTAACTAGCAAGCTGAATAAAAGTTCGACCTCATTAAGGAAAAACTGATTACAGTAGGCTACAACCAGTTAATGAAACCTATTCATTTATCTTACATCCATAAAGAACTCAACCAAAAGATTATCTTACAGAGTGGTAAATATATACAGAGAGGTTATGTAAGGGTAAATTACACATGCATTCCGACTTTTTACTAAATACTGCTACACAAAGAATTTGAACAAATTTCCTATATAATAATCAATTTACCCACAAGTTGCTGGTCATACTTCATATGCCCTATAAAATGAAAACTTTGTTTGTATAGAATCAATTTTACAGATCTACAACTTAACAGAATTTGGAAAATAACCCAAATCATCACTGAATCAGAAACAGTTAAAAAATCAATGTAGATGAATGTGACTATATAATAAGAGATCTAAAGGTTAGGGTTAGAGTTGTGGTACCTCTTTGTTCAACAAAATCAGATCTGGTGGAGTCTTCAGTCTGAGAGCAAGTGACGGAGTAGTGCCGGAGAGACAGGGTACCTTGAACTTCCACTTGCACCGGAGAAAGAGACAATAGCACCGGAGAGAGAGAGAGGGTCGCCGGAGAGAGAGAAAGAGAGAGAGAGAGGGGTCGCTGGAGAGAGAGAGGCGATCGCCTGGAGATGTTAGGGCAGAGTGATCAAGAGAAAGACTGTCGATCCAATTTGGGAATTTTGTTTCCCGTAAAAAAAAAAGCTCCTTTGGGCTTTTAAAAGGACCTTATTTACAGCTTTTAAAAGCTCATAAAAAAGCACAAGCTCAGCTTTTTAAAAGTTCAATAAGTTAATTTCCAAACACTAAAATATGAGCTTGTGCTTTTAAAAAGCAAAAGCACCTCTCAAAAAGGGGGGCCAAACTCAGCCTTAGAGTAACTCCAATCACATTACCCATATTCAATTTTTAGCTATTTTGGGAACTAAAGTGAATTTTTGGAGCTCCTATGGGTTCTCCAAATGGTTCTCTATTTTGGGTACCCCATTTTTGGTTCTCCACATTTGAGGAGAGAGAGAGAGTGTGAATATGGGTAATTACCCATAAGTAATATAATGAAAAATAATACGTATCATATTCATTTAAGGAGAGAGAGTGCATTAAAATTTTCAACTTTTGTATAAAAAATTAATATAATAATTCAAACTTCCCTATAATGGAGAACATGGTTGGAGTTGGAGGCTTAAAATTGATTAGGTAAAATAACGTTTTTAGCTATTTTGGCTAAAAATTAGAGAATTTTTTAGGTAATATGGTTGGAGATGCTCTTGGACTTGGACTTGGCCCTTTTATATATATATATATATATATCTATAATATATATAAATGTACCAATGTGCATAAGTGTTTTACACTTTTATCAATCGGTGCACTTTTACTTAACTATTTTCTTTAGAAGTAAGAGTTTTAAAAGTTTAGTATACCACTTTTTTATTTGTAGTGTAAGTTTGGTATACCACTATTTTTCTTAGAAGTAAAGAGTTTTAAAAATTTAGTATACCACTTTTTTATTTGTAGTGTAAGGCCATTATATTAGTTATCAAATTCCATAGATTAGAAGAATCCAAATCCAACTTCAATACAAACACTTATAACCCCAAGAAAGGGATATCCCAACCAGTTGTGGGAATGGAACCTAACATCGGTCTGTAATGATAACTTATTATGGATCCGTAGAACTCCTATACGAGACTAGGACAATGCTTATTATGGGTCTGTAATGTTAACCTTTTTTTATTTTTTATTTTTTTTATGAGAAGATGTTAACCTATTGTTAACTTATTGTATTGTCCAACTTACGGTCTTGAAGTATAAATGAGGTTATCTCCTTTTCTTTTCTTTTTTTTTTTTCGTTTGTGTAGCAATAATATATATATGCCAATAGTTATCAGTATGTGGATCAACTCCTTTTCTTTTTTTCTTTTTTTTTTCTTTTTTATTTTTTTTTCCGTTTTATGTTGTTTTATATAAGAATCGACTTCCACACGCCATTATATTAGTCATCAAATTCCATTGATTACTTTTACTTAACTATTTTTCTTAGAAGTAAGAGTTTTAAAAGTTTAGTATACCACTTTTTTATTTATAGTGTAAGTTTGGTATACTACTTTTTTTTCCTATATATTGTGTAGCAAGATATATATATATATATATATATATTACTTAACTATTTTCCTTAGAAGTAAGAGTTTTAAAAGTTTAGTATACCACTTTTTTTTATTGTAGTGTAAGTTTAGTATACCACTTTTTTTTTTCCTATATTGTCTATATATATATATATATATCGATGCCAATGGTTATCTCCTTTTCTTTTTTCTTTTTTTTCGTTTGTGTAGCAATAATATATATATACATATATATATATATATATGCCAATAGTTATCAGTATGTGTATCAACTCCTATTCTTTTTTTTTTCTTTTTTTTTTTTCCGTTTTATTTTGTTTTATATAAGAATCAAATTCCACATGCCATTATATTAGTCATCAAATTCCATTGATTAGAAGAATCCACATCCAACTTCAATACAAACACTTATAACTTATAATCTGTACAATACAAATCTTAAATTAACAAAACACTTTTAACTGAATTTAGAATTCTAATAAAAAAAGGTCAAATCCCTTTGACTCTTGGAAGCTAAAATAGGTAAGTTAAAATTTATCCTGATTTTCTTCCTTTTGCACGATTACAGTTCAATTTTTATTTCTTACCTCTATCTATGTGGAAGAGCAATGAGTCTATTTTCTTTGGCAATCCTGAGGTAATTTTCTCTTTTTTTGTACATATATAACTGAACTTTGTAATTGTTATAAGGCAATTGATATCTGGGTGCTTATAGAATTTGTTCTTCCACAGTTAGGCTTACTTATGAAATTTATTATTGTGTCGTTTGATAATTTTGTACAAGTGATACATTACTCTTCAAAAATACACCATGAAGTAAAAAAGCATCATTGAGCTTTTAAAAGATCCATTCTAGAGCTTTTAAACCCCCCCCCCCCCCCCCCCCCCCCCCCCCCCCAAAAAAAAAAGTCCTAAGTTTAATTTTTTGCGAAGCTCATAAACTAATTACCAATTGAATTAATATGGATTTGTGCTTTAAATTTCATAAGCCACTTTTAAAAAAGCCACATAGGGGCTAACACCTGGGGACTTAAGTGATTAAGTTCTATTTATGCTGTTTCTTAATTTTCTATCCTTATACCCCTAATTCTTCCTCAAAATCATGAAATAATGAATGTAAAGAACCTGTTGAAAAAACACCATATATGGGCTAGGTATGGATAAAAGTTAAGATTAAAAGTACCATGGGTACTTACTTACTTCCAAGATGCTTGCGTATTAGTGCGGAGGTAGTTCAGTAATTTAGTCCCCTTTTTTTTTTCCTCTCTCGAAGTGGATCAACTTGACAACTATTGAGGGTAATATATGTCAACAACATTATGCTTTTTAATTGAAGAGGAGAAAGTGTTAATTGCGTTGAGGTATGCCCAATTCATGAATGGAATAAAATTGATGATTCTCTTAATATATGGGCTAGGTATGGATAAAAGTTAAGATTAAAAGTACCAGGAGTAGTTACTTACTTCCAAGATGATTTGCTTATTAGTGTGGAGGTAGTTCAGTAATGAGACAGTTAATCTCGATTGCAAGCCAAACTTGTATAAAAACATCAGTAACTGAGTACTGAATCTGCTGACTAATAAATACATTGTATACCTAAATCTAATTTAACATTTCCTGAAATTTCTATAGAATGCATTTCTTTTTGGGTACGTGCAGGGTCCTTGTTCAGTTTTGGTGTAGCTATAGCACGGTACCCTTGAATATAATTATCACACAGGTTTTTCTACTATTACCAAATTTCATATTGAAATATGCTTGTCCTTTACCGAAAACAGCACGTTTTTTAAGATTTAACCATAATATTTGGAAATTTAGTGCCTTTATTTTTCCTCTCTCGAAGTGGATCAACTTGACAACTATTGAGGGTAATAAATGTCAACAACATTATGCTTTTTAATTGAAGAGGAGAAAGTGTTAATTGCGTTGGGGTATGCCCAATTCATGAATGGAATAAAATTGATGATTTGTTAATTTTACAATGTGAACATTTTATGAGAATCGCCCGAGATGATCGGTTCAATTCGGTTGGTCGATTTTTTCGGTTTGGTCTTTCACCCCTAGGTAGGTTTGATGTATTTCACTTAATTGAATCAATATTGTTTCTTAATTATTTGTTGAGCCCAATGGAATAAATTATTAATCACCACCTCGGTCTGTTTAAGAAATTCTAAAGGAATACAACAAGAATGACTAGGGGTGCAAGTCAGATAAAACGGATTTTATAGTTCTAGGAGTAATACATCCCCACCAAATTCCACAATCAACAATTCTGGCCCTTTATTCCTGTGAGCCCCACATGGGTTCTACACTGGATAAACGAAAATTATAGGTCAAGATGTGTTGGGGGTGAAATTTGGTGTGGAATTTGGTGTGGGTGTAACCTTTTTCTACTCTTATATTACTGGTCTTAAAGATCCATTATTCTTTGCTTTCTTCAGAGAAGCTAGATCATTTTCTTCGATTTTTATGACAGTGGAAGTAAGAAAAGTGGGATCAAGTGAATTGAGATTTGATGCGAATTTTAATTAGAAAAATATGACCAGTTCAAATTTTAAATTAGAAAAGTATGACCAGTTAAAATAATATTAGAAAGTAAGAGATATATTCTATAAAATTAACCCATTAAGAACAACAGTGAAAATCCTAACTTGAAAATTTTCACTTTTCATAAGCATTCAACAAAAATTCATTAAAGCTCTTTAGGTATATTTCATTAGGTTCCTCTCACAGTTTTTAAATTATTTTTATTAAATCTGGGAAACCTTAGCATTACCCTTTTCTCTCTCCGTCCCAAAATAAGAGTCCACTTCAAGTTTGCATATTGCGTAAGAAATTGTATTATATTAATTTTTTTGTTGCATTGCATAGTCATTGTTCTAATATTTCTTACGCAATATTACATAGTCATTGTTCTATTAATTTTTTTTGTTGCATTACATATATAGTCATTGTTCTACTTTCCTACTTTAATGAACTATTTAGTATGCTCATCGGTATGATTCCTACTTTTGTAAGCTTATAAACTAAACAGTTCACTGTCACAACATGTGATACTATTCTTATTTAGACCATTATTGTTTATTCAGTGAATTCAACATAAAACTTCCATGACAAATGGAATCACGGAGTAATACAAGAAACATATATGCCTTATTGAGTGATGAGCAAAGAGATTTATATATTCAGAATACTAGAGATGCAAGGAAAAGAAGAAGGACAACAGCTAACAATTCATTAGCAGAAGGGGAAAATAATTATTCTGCAAAGGATACAAGGCAAAAACCCCGCTGGCTACTCAGAGCTCAATTAGTGGAATACAAGTTTAACGGTTTGTGTAATATAACTCCTTAATTAATTACGTTGTGCTTTAAACATAATCACACTTCTACAATTTTGCCATCTTTCAGGAGAAACATTTTGTGATCCAATGTGCTCAGAAGCCCATGAGCTACCAACAAAACCAAACTGTGTCTTTTGTGGTGCAAAGAAATTTGATTACGAGGCTCCAACATTTTGTTGCCAGAATGGAGAAGTAAAACTAGCCACTAAAGAGATTCCAAATGAATTGTATAGTTTATTCACAACTCACACTGAAGAGGCTGATGAGTTTAGAAGAAATATTCGTGCATATAACAGTATTTTCTCTTTTACATCTTTTGGAGTTAATCTGGATAAGGAGCTTGCATCAGCTAGAAGAGGAATTAATACTATTCGAGCACAAGGACAAATTTATCATGATATCCCTTCCTTGATTCCAACAGAAAATGGCCCTTGCTATTTTCAGTTATATTTTTATGATACTAATAATGAAATTCAGAATAGAATGAAGAAATTGGAAGGTGCAAATTTGAATAAGGAAATTGTGAAAAAGGTTATCAAAGTTCTTGAAAGAAATCCATATGCACAATTCTTTCGAAGTTTGAAAGATCGTCCTCTATGTGAAGAATTCCAAATTTGTATTAAAAAGGATGTTCGATTAGATCAACGAGTTTATAACGTACCAACAGCTGATCAAGTTGCTGCAATATGGATAGAAGGCAACAATCCAAATCCACAATTCGAATTAAGTATTGTAGTCCATACTCATTCAGGTCACAAACATAGAGTGAAACATTATTACAGTTGTTATGATCCCTTACAGTATCCTCTACTGTTTGCAAAAGGAGAAACTGGATGGCACCCAAATATTCAGAAACGAGCTCCTAATCTTAATGATGGAAATGTTATTACGGAGAATAGATGCAGCATACTGAGTTTTGCATCTACTGAAGATATCTTTGGTCAAGAACAAGAAGGTAAAAATTGAATAATTAGTTGTTTATAATAAGTTGTTTCAAACTAGGGTCGTATTGTTATTGTAATATTGATTTGGTGAATAATTTTTTTCTTGGTTTTTTCAATTGAAAAAACATGTAGCTTTATGAACAAATTTATTGTAGGATCATTTAGATTAAAAAAGTAGTTTTTTAATTTCTAAATGAATAGATTTACTTTTTCTATTGATTTTAAGAATTGTTTAAATTTTGCTTATTAGCTTATTAGGGTCAGGTCTAGGGCTTTGCCTAATTAGTAACTTCTGCAGTGATTATCACTTCTAACTTTTTTATTTTTTTGCTTTGGATATATCATGTTATATACAATCCCTACAATTTTACAACTCCTTAATATTAATGGTATTCGACATTAATCCTATTGTGTATTACAACTCCTTCCAAACAACTCAAGTTCCCATCGGAATTTACAAATAAAAAATAAAATAAAAAAAGAAAAGAAAAAAGTCAATCACACTTTAGTTCAAATATGACTCTGTTTTAAATACGCCCCTAAACTATAAAACTTGACAAACTAACTCCCCTTAACATTGCATTTTTCTCTAAAACCCCTTCCATTAGAATTCTGTCCCAAAAAAGAACGCTTTTTTTTTCTTTTTTTTTTTAAAATTTAAATTTTATTTTTTTACTATCATGTGAGCACCATATGATACAAACTATTAGCAACATGATATCTATTTGTCCCTCCTTGGAGCAATTGAAAATTTTATGACAAAAATATCATTTGTTGCATAATAATTGCCCTTTGTTGTACACCAATCGGTGCACTTTTACTTAATTATTTTCCTTAGAACTTAGAGTTTTAAAAGTTTAGTATACCACTTTTTTATTTGTAGTGTGTCCATGCCATAAGAGTCCTACAACTTAATAACAACGCCTATGTATTTTTTTTCCCTTCACAATTACTATTTTAGAGTGGATAACAATTCCTATTTTTTTTTTACACTATTTTAGCCAATTTTGTTCTTAAAATTTCAACGACTCAAAGAAGAGACAAAAATGTTATGTTATTAACACTTTTATATTGGTAACATGATACAAAAGTAATCAATTTATTAACTATAACCTAACAAAGGGGTCTTTGTTGGTAAAATTTCCAAGCCCATTGTGTAGATCTCGAAGAAATACAAGAATTACAAAAAAAAAAAAAAAAAAGTAATCCAAAAAGGCCAAAAAAAAATTTATTCTTTTGAAAGAGCCATATATAGATACAATTGATGATACAACCTATTTCTTAATAAAATATATTTACTCTTATTGTTAATAAAATACACAATTCAAAGTAGACTTTTAGATTATTTCGTCATGTTAATTTTGCAATATTTGGTCACCATTGTTTTGTTTGGGTATCTGTTAAAGTTATCTTGAAATATTTATGTTCTTGGTGCTAGCTCTGGGTTGGACAAAAGTTTTTTTAAGCCAAACGTGTTGCTTGGATCTTAGCAACAAAAAAAAATGTGTTGCTTGGAAAGTAATAAGAGTTACTAGAGATTCAGATGAACTGGAGGAAGAAACTTAACTATTCTGTGGGATCATATTTGATTCTAAGATATTTTAAGGCTAAAAAAAATAATTGACAAACTCACATAGAATAGTTACGGAACTGCATACTTGGGGGCATATCCAATTCTTACCCAAAACTTATACCAATTTTGAATTTGAGTAAAAGTTCCAAAAAAACCTCTTCCAATCCTTGCAAACCCGTATGAAAATTGAGTTTTATTCAAACTCAAACTGAAATACCACTATTTACACAAATTTTGGTATGAGTTTGAGTAAGGATTTGAGGGTCTTTTTCAAAATAATTTTTTTTTTACTTCATTAATATAATAAGTGTTTGACTAAGGGTTAGAGATGGTTTTACTCAAACTTTATTCTTAAAAGGGAAGGTAACATAACCATTGGGTGGATAGTCTCATATAAGATAAAGATTTTACTCGAACTTGAGTAAAATGAGTAAGGGTTGGATACGACGTTGAGAACCCAAACTTATGATATTGAGTGAGTAGTCTGTAATGCGGTTAACGCCCTAAGTGGTCCACTAGCCTAATAACTTGACGGGCCTACCCTGCCACATTGGCCCAAGGTGTTTTTTTTTTCGAAAAAAATAGTTTATCAATAAAAAGAAAAGCTAAACGGCATCTACAAAAGACAAAGGGCATACCCCTAGATATACAATAAGAGTAAAAACCATCATAGAAAAAACTATGAAACAAGGCATGGGAACCTTTCTAGAGCCAAAAGCAAACTTTGCTTTAGCTATATTCGTTCTTTGGTTGAGCTGTAGAGAGCAGAATGCGATTCCTTATGTTTAGATCGGGTATGTTTTGTTAGGGAGGCTTCATCAGCTCTAGCTGTAACGCCCCAAATCTCGGAAAAGGAGGTTAGGGTGATTAGTGAAGTCAACAGTTACTAAGAACGTGTAAAAGATAAGTTTAAAACTTGAAAATGAAACTTAAAATAGTATTTTTAAAGGCTGGCAACCCTTATGTGGAAATGAGACTTTTGCTTTTCTTTAGAAAGGTCGGGACTGGCCCTTAATGTAATAAACAATTAAATTGAAAAATTAAAATGTATTTTACAAAAATCAATGGAATATAGCATTTTATGAATTCATGCCTATTACTTGAAAGTGTGCATAATGTATTCAGCGTAAATGTTCCTCCAAATCCAATTTACAAACCATGTTAGGTTAGAAAGCACTGCACAAAACCACCACCAGCTAGCTGATACTCTTCACTGTGTACTTCCAATTCTCCAGGGCAGCCGTATTTTCTATGCTATTTTGCAATTATCTTTGATTTCACATTATACACTTGCTGCTCTTAAGGATTTTCTGTTGTTTTGTAGGCTTGCATTGAGTATTAGATTGCATCGGTGGCAGTGTTCACAAGTAAGAACTCAGTAACTACAACCTCTTTGTTCTCATTCTTCTTCTCTGCACAATCATTTAATACCCAAATATCAACTAATACAATTTAACCACAAGGAAGCTAAATAGCTAACTTTGCTAAGGCCCACACTTGCACCTTTTGTCCTTAATTAGTAAGTATGGATAAAATTACGATGATAACTGACACCAATAAAAACCTTATAAAATTCCATTATGAAGAGCAGAGATAAGGGTTTCCGGTAAGAGATGGAGAGAAGACTGGACGCGGGACAGAGAGACTGAGAGAGGGTAGAGAGAGGCTATGAGAAAAACCTTATAAAATTCCATTATGAAGAGCAAAAATAAGGTTTTCCGATAAGAGATGGAAAGAAGACCGGACGAGGGACAGAGAAACTGTGAGAGTCATATTTTTTTAATTACAAAAAAAAAAAAAAAAACAAAAAAACATAAAAACAAAACTGAATTTCCTTGAAATTGGCTCTCTATTGGAAATTCGGTCTCGAGTACCTAGACACAGTGAATTTTTCTTATTTTTAATATTATTATTGTTATATATATAATAGAAAATAATTCAATTATGTTGAGTGCTAATATTTGTATTTCTTTGCAGTCACAATGTCTGTTCATGATGAAATACTCCCAATAAACTCACTGCAAACCAACCAACGAACTTGGATGATCAAAGTGATGATTCTCCGTCAAGGAAGTATCGAAACATATAAGAATGGAAAACGGAAGTTATGGAAACTCATACTTGTTGATGCTTCAGTAAGTAAACAACCAGATTTATTTACCAAATAATGGTTTCTCATACATAAATGATTAATACTAATTATTTAACTAATCATTGTAGGGTACAAAAATCCAGGCAATACTGTTCGATGAAGTAGCTACAAAATACGAAGGAGTCTTACTCTATAGTAAGACTTATAACATATCTAATGGGGTAGTGCAGAAAATTAATCCACCATTCCAAAACGTACACCCAGAAATTGAATTGGTGTTACAAAATAATACACTTGTGGATGAAGTTGAAACAAATTCAAAGTGGGAGAACATCGCTTATCAATTTGTCCCATTTAAAGAAGTTGAAAAAAAAGCCAACAACCACAAATCATTAGGTATGTCCATTTCTGTTTAATATGCTGTCAAATTCATGCACTACACAAATAGTACCAAAAATTCATGATTCTAAATTTTTACAACTACCAGATATCTTCGGCTTCGTTATTAAAGTCCATCAAAGCTATGTCATAACAAAATCGAACGAACAAGTATCTCATAAACGAGACATTCTTTTGCTGAACAAAGAGTAAGTATTACTGTACCCTATCTTTTTCGCTACCTTAATGATAATCATTTCATCTATAGTAAGCCCTTCTCATATATATTACATCTTCTACAGGGCAGTCTTCATTTAGTAAAGGTGAATCTTTGGGGGGACTTGGCCAGAAATGAGGGACAACTGCTGGAAACAATTGCTGATCAAAGACCTATAGTAGCAATCTCAAGAGCACAAGGAAGCGTCTATAAAGATATTTTCATACAATATTCAATATTTACGGTAATAAACGCCTACAAAATAGAATTTAACAATAATCTATTATTATTGCTATACAGGTGAATTCCAACTTTCAACGTCCTATTGGTCAACAATACAAATTGAACCCGCCAATAAAGAGGTTCAAAAACTAAGAAAATGGTAATATATACAAAATAAATACTTTAAGCTATATATAATGTATCAAATATGTAAATGCTCTAATATTTTTAAAATACATGCAGGTTGAACTCTTCCAAAGACAGCACAAAATTAGAAGTATCACCGTTCAAAAAGTTGATGAAGGAAGCAAAGGAAATAAAGCTGCAAGACATCCTATCTGACCCATTGTCTTTAAAAAAGGTAAATTTTCCATTAACGTCACAAAAAATTAACACTCAAACCATAAGAAAAGTTAATTTTGCAGGAATCAACATACTGATTCAAAGCAACAATTGAAAGGATAGAGAATTATGACCAGCCGTGGTATAATGCATGCAAAGCGTGTAGCAAAAAGATAAATGTAACTGAGTATGGAGCTGAATGCACAAGATGCAAGGATAAAAATGTGGAGCATATTCCAAGGTAAAAAGAATAACAAAAATATTATTCATACAATCCTGATATTCTTATTAACACTTAACAAATGCTGACATATTTTTCCCCTTCACTGTACAAACGTTGTTCTTAAGGCTAGAAGTCGTCGAAGGAAATGACAAACTCATGGTGGTGTTATTTGAAGAAGTAGCCACAATCTTAATTGGTTGCTTAAGTCAAGAATACATAGAATCAATAAGTGAGGTATAGTCGTAAGCCCCTCTTCACAATTTCAAAGTTTATTAAGAATATGAAACGTTACTAAATAGATTGTA
Source organism: Hydrangea macrophylla (assembly GCA_033977485.1). Lineage (NCBI taxonomy): Eukaryota > Viridiplantae > Streptophyta > Magnoliopsida > Cornales > Hydrangeaceae > Hydrangea > Hydrangea macrophylla. The sequence continues at coordinate 126,349,045 of CM066991.1, read as the reverse complement.
TCCTCAATGGTACATCAGGGCAAAGATAGGTCCAGGTTTTATAGGGTGATGTGTTTGTGCAAGTTAAAGGAGTACAAGTTCCTTATCATAACTAACAACACCACCCCAGAGGATGCATCCAAAGGATCTGTTGTTGTACGAGCAATTGAAGCTGTTCAAGACAAGGAGCCGATCCTAATTGACGATTCTGAAATAATCGGCACTTACAGCAAGAAGAAGCGTAGATCAGAGAAAGATGGTGAAAACAACAAAAACGTTGCCAACAAGAAGATAAAAAAAGAAAAATAATTCAACAACCTTAAGTTATCTTGGAACTATTTTATTAGGCTATAGTTTAACTTCAAACTACATTAAGTTTACTTGGAAATATTTTTATTTGATAGTTTAACTTCAAACTACTCTAATTTATCTTCGAAATATTTTTTTTCGGTATGTCGGTTATTATTTGTAGAGACTTTTTAAATTGCCCATGCAGGACCAAATATACAAAACTAAAATAAAGAATGCACAAACCTCGTGCAACGCACGTGCTTGCAACCTAGTATATATATATATATATATATCAATATCTGGGTCAATTGAATTTGGGAAGAATGTTTGGATTGGTTATTGTATTTCTCAATATTTTTGATATTTTGTTTACCCCCACCCCTGTTTTCTTTTTCTTTTTCTTTTTCTCTTCTTTTCTTTTAGCTTCTTTTGCATATATTAGGCATTGCTTGGTTTTTTGAGAGCTCTTTGATCATTTTATAGGAAAGGAGAGAATTTTTGGGTTTTGTTTGACTGATAATGGAGTTCTATGGAACTCTTTGTTAGCGAAGCCATTGGATTCCTTAGGATCTAGAGATATATTTATGACGACTTTTTCATCCAAGAGTCATAAGGTGCTTTCTCATATGAGAAGCTAGATTTACCCTTGTTAAATTCATGGTCTACCTACCCTACTTCAGACTTCTATGCTGATGACCATCATCACAATATTGATGCTACCCATAAAGAAAGTTTTATGGAATTTGTGCATGCGCCCTTGCTAAGGTATCATAAGCAGAATATGCGTATGAAGAAGTTTTACATGCTTCATATGGATAAGATTTGATGATAGAAAGCTCGTATCGCGAATTGATAAGTGGATTGAAACTACAATTGAAAACCAAGTGGAAGAGCTAGACCTCCTTATATAAAGAAGATATGGAAATTGCCTCAAAAAAAATTTGTGTCTAAATTGTGAGTACTACTTTTTTGCTTCCTTTGGCAACGTTGAAAACTTTATACAAAACCCAAAACCCTAAATGACTAATATAGTATGGTTTTCAAATTTATATAATGTGCCAATGAGATCACATGAACCAAATTTGGGAATAGTATCTTGATTTTTTTTGGATTAATTACAGAAACACACTATGTGATTAGGTCTTTTATCAGTTACCCCCTATACTTTAAATTGTATCACTAATACCCCGTGGTCTGGACTAAAGTGAAAGAGTCATTTTTTCTGTTAACGTTAACGAAAATTAGATAAAAGTACGAAATTACCCTTATTGCATGCTAATGAGAATACTCTTATATGCTTAAATGTTTATTTAGGCATATGGGTACATTATTATATTGTTTTGATACAATTTATTATTTTATTTTTATTTTTAATCTACCCTTAGACACATGCACATATCACATACAGTCTTGGTGATATATTATTTTGTTTAATTATGATATCTATATTATCACTTAATTTTGTCTTACAATCCTTCATGAAATCCTCTTCTTTTGCTGAGCCAAACATACACTGAAGACTCACCGAGTGTACTAAAAAGGGCCTGAGAATTATCCATGTATTGAATAAAACCAAATCCGGAGCATCAATCGTTACAGCATATTACAAAACTAGAATCAATACCCAAACAAGAATTTTCTCTCTCCTTTCTCACTCTTTCTAATAACCCAAACAAGAATTACATTATATTTTGATCACTATTACCTATATTTATTTATTTGGTTTTATCTAAAGAATTCAATCTACAAAATCTGCCCTATATTTCCTAGACTAAAAAAAATCTTAATTATCTTAATTCCTCTGTTCAGCACCATGCTTCAAAACAATTATGGTATGCACAAATTTTTAATATTGTGATGAATTGAAATGCAGGTAATAAGGAGAATTTCTGGGAAGCCAAGTATCCATTCATAAAACCTGCAAGTACATTTTCAAAATCAACGACTAATTCAAAGCCGGTGGGTGGCATTAGCAAGAGGGGCTATGACAATATAATTGTGGTGGTGGGTGGCACATTGGGTGCCACTTGGGAGGACTACTTTTTGGCTTTTATACAAAACCCTTCAAACAGAATGAAACATGTGGTGGGACCTAGAAAATTCCTAAATGAATAGTTAGTATTAATGTGCCAATGAGCGGTAATGGTACTAATAATTTTCACAAACAAAATTTAATATTTTCTTTGTCCCATTTTGTAAGTCCATCTTTGGTAACTCAACTTATTAAGGGACAAGAAGAATCTAAATCTACTTTTCACAATTGCCCTTAATTATTACAAAAATTTTTCTAGTTGTCTTGGTGTAAATTTCAATGATGGGTAGCTTTGGAAAGTAAATAAAAATTATGTACCAAATTAGAAAAGTGGACATGAATTTTGGGACATCCCAAAATTAAATACAGGACTCACAAAATGGGACGGAGGGAGTAATAGTGTATTTCTATTCTAGATGGCACTGTAAGGTCCACTAAAATTAACTGAACCATTGGTAAGGACTTTCATTCCAATTGCAAGTGGTTGCGAGTTAGAGTCTACTAGGAGTGGAGAGTTTATGGGTTAGGATTTAGAAGAGCACGACCTCCTTGTGTGTAGTGCATATTAAAAAAAAAATGGAAAGAGAGAACCAATTTGTTATCCATATAAGCTTTGGAAATAATATCATGATTTTTACCGCCCCTAAAAACCATCCTTTTGCGTAGCCAACTTCTGTGCAATTGACCTGCACTTTTCCTAATTAGCAATGTTTGCGAGAACTTTCTCCTAAGTATTACTCTTCTCCTAAAAACCATCCTTTTTTCTTGGAAGGGCTAAAAACCATCCTTTTGTTTGGCCAACTACTGTGCAATTGACGTACACTTTTCCTAATTAGCCATGATGTGAGAACTTCTTCACCATATTAGGCTTTCACTATGCCCTCTTTTATTGGTTATATGGACTTTATGACTGTAAAACCCTGTTTTTTTTAAATTTCTTTTAATAAATGAATGTTTCATTTTAATTTCTGCTTATAATATCTTATTGGGGGTCAAATCGTAATTTCTATAAATAAAGAAAGTTATTTTCTTTGGATTTGAAACTATAACTATATTTTTTTATACAACTGGTAATTTAATTCCTACGTTAATATAATTTTTTGTATTTTTATCGCGACCGGTTAATACCACTTTTTATTTTTAAAATTGCGATTATATCGCGACATGTGTATGGGAGCACGTGAGCTCACCACATGGGATTACCTCCCAATTACTTGGAGGCTACCCAATTCTCTGTATACATATATGTGTATCACAGTCTCTCAATTCACTAAAACTCTCTGTAACTCTCAATCTCTCAAGTTCTCTCTTACTCCCTCTAGAACATAACACTCACACATATTAAATATATGATTTACACATACACACATACATAGTTATATATATATATATATATATGAGTAATACTTGAGGCACAACCAAAGTCACAATCTTTTTTGCACAACCTTCATTTTGTGTCTATCTCTCTCTTGATGGGTCCACAGTGCCAGTGACCCCACAGTGCCCACTAGGAGAGAGATAGACACAAAATGGAGGTTGTGCAAAAAAGGTTGTGGCTTTGGTTGTGCCCCAAGTATTACCCTATATATATATATATATATATCTCAAAATCAAGAGAGAAGACGGAGAAAACTTCATTGACGACGGATTTCACGACGGAAATTCTCAGTCTCAAATTCTCTAAATAATCACCTCAGTGAGTATTGTAAACTCACTCTTAATATCTATATATCTATATTTCAGTTTATATATGTGTGTATTTATGTGTATATATGGATACACCATGAGAGCTTGAAAATGGAGTTTTGTAAAAGTTAACCAAAATTAATTTTGTGAATTAAAAATGGAAGATCTTAGTCCCAATAAGCTACGGTTTGAATCCTACGTTATAATTCATCTGTATCGCAACGTACCGTTGATTTAAAGTTTTGTCACTCAAACTTTAATCGCGAAAATCAAGAGATATAATCCGTATTTGTTTAAATTGATCGCGTATTATTAATCTACGCGAAAAAATGAAGAAAACCATATATTACATGTCTTGGTTGAAACATAATCTGAAAATGGGTATATTTCAGTTTTCAAAATCAAAAACAGGGGAAAAACAAATAAGATGACATTATGTGACAACTCACGCACGCGACCTGCTCGCGCGAGGCTCGCTCGTGCAGCCATCTCGCGCGACTTGAGCTGTAACGACCCACCTCCTCGTCTAGCAACAATATTGTCTGCTTTGGGTCTAAACACAAAGAACTTCCCAGGGGGTCACCCATCCCTGGTACTGCTCTGGCAGCAGCACGCTTAACTGTGGAGTTCTTTCGTGTTTAGCTCCCTCACGAAAAGGCCTTGTTGCATATAGAGGGGCGATTAATCCTTATAAACTAGTACAGGAACTTCACCCCAGGCGATGTGGGACAAGTCCCCACACCCGACCTCAACCTCATCCGTCGTGGCCATCCTGCCTCAGGAATATTGTCTCTTGGTCATCACAATCCACCCTCCTTAAGGGCCACACGTCCTCGTGTGTGACCTGCCCCCACACTTTCGACTGGGTTTCCGCTCTGATACCATTTGTAACGACCCACCTCCTCGTCTAGCAACAATATTGTCCGCTTTGGGTCTAAACATAAAGAACTTCCCAGGGGGTCACCCATCCCTGGTACTGCTCTGGCAGCAGCACGCTTAACTGTGGAGTTTTTCGTGTTTAGCTTCCTCACGGTTTTAAAAGGTCTTGTTGCATATAAAGGGGTGATTAATCCTTATAAACTAGTTCAGGAACTTCACCCCAAGCGATGTGGGACAAGTCCCCACACTCGACCTCAACCTCATCCGCCTTAGCCATCCTGCCTCAGGAATATTGGCTCTTGGTCATCACATGAGCAGATTTGGACAGTAAGGAATTTTTAACAGATTTCGGAGAATAGTGTAGACACCCCAATTTTGACCAAACGTCAAATCCAGGGATTGGTTACCTCTCAAGGACCGATGATGACAATGTCCGTGGCATTCGAGGATTTTCCAAGAAATTCAAAATCTTCAAGAAAAAATTTTTAATAAAGGGAGAGGATTCGGGCATTCGGGGAAAACCCGAACGACGAAGAACGTGTGAGAGACCCAGTCTGGGAATCCATTTTCTTTTAAAGAAAAGAGAATTAATAAACAAAAACAAAAAAAAAAAAAAAAAGAGAAAGAGGGAGTTTCCTTGAAAAAAAAGAGAAGACAAAAGAAATGAAAAGATTTTTGAAAAAGAGAAAATACAAAAAAAAAAAGGAAGAAATAGTATATTAAAAAATATACCATGCACATGGTTGATACCATGCACATGGGGGATCTTAATGCAAATATATACATACATAGAATAAAAAAAAATTTCGTTTACACCAACATATTTTTGAAAAATCAAAAAGAGGGACAAAATTCAGTTAGCCCCGGCACGCGGAAAACGCGGCGGCACTCACTGAGTGCCGCCGGCACCCAGCGAGTGCCGCTGGCTGTAACAGACTGCATCTTCTCACATGTTCTAGAAGAAAACCTTGCACATGGGTCTCCACCCGAATTTACCCATCTATCCCTGGAATAATGGCCTATATAAACAAAACCTCATCTTCCATTTTGGGGACTTGAATTTGAAAATCAAGAGATACATATACACAAGAATCATATAGATTTTTAGAGAGAGAGAAGAAGAATTTCTTGAAGAGCTTGAAGAATTTGAAGAATTTTGAAGAGAATTTGGGAAGTCTTGGAAGATCTTCAAAAGAAGTTGAAGAAATACTTGAGGTCCTAGAGGTAACCTCTTAATCCTTGATAGAATTAGGACCATTCAATCACAAGTTCATAGTTCTAGGAACTTTTTCACATTTTCAAAACCTCTCTTCTTATCCCATTTCATCACACACCACCAAGAACTTGTGATTGAATCTCATGATATTTCATCAATTTGGATGTAATTAGCTTTGGGTTTAAGACAAATTCAATTTTGAAGAGTTTGTATCCTTAGTCTTCTAAGTAATCCTTGATTTTCCTTATTTATATTTCATTCAAAAGGTTCATGAGGTCTTCCATATCTCATTGAACCTCTTTGAGTTTGATTCCTTAATTTCCTAGGATCTTATGATCTATATGGAGATTAGAATGAATCATAGTCTTAATTTACATATAATTAGTGAGACTCAAGTCTTAATCCATGACTTGAACCTCTTCATTAAGAAATCTTATGGAATCCTTACTATATTCCAATAAGGTTTAAGTAGATTTTAACTTCATTTAGTCTCCAATGACCATCAAATGGTAGGAGAAAAATGTGTTAGTTTAAGTCCATCTCTATGGCTTGGACTAATCTCTTCCTTGGGTTTTGAGAAGTTCTTCATACTTCATTTAAAACCTACATATATGTGTGTCTTTATCCTCCAATGACCACCAAGTGGTAGGGGTAATGATTTGAACTCAAGTTTTGGTCCATAAGTTTGGGTTCATTGTTTGGGATTTTGTGAAGTCCATTTCATACTTCATCAAAAATCTATAGGTCTAAAGATGTCCTTAGTCTTCAATGACCATTAAATGGTAGAAGAGATGGTTTAGTTTACGTCCAACTTCATGATTTAATAGTTGGGGTTAACAAATAAAGTTGAACTAGCAAAATGAAAACAGTGGATTCACAAACTGTTTTTGATCAAAGATTTTTAGTTCGAAATCTAACCGTTGAAATCAAGTGAAATCAACGGGAGAGTGTCAATAACACTTTTTTTTACCACTGTAATTTTTGTTTTGGTAAGATTTTATGCTTAGAATGGCTTGATCATGGATTTTGTGAGACAACCACAATCTGTCCAGAATTTCAGAATAGTTTCAGAACAGCAAACCGGTTTTAAAATTGATAGATCAGAGCTTTAACCAAGTTTTCATGACTTCTAATAATTTTTTATAAGAACCTTAATGTGTTAGGAAGGTTCCCTAAAAAGAATGAAGCAATTCAGATTTTTTTGCTATTTTTAAAAAATCATACGAGATCTCTGGACAGAGAGTTGTAAAATCCTGAGTGAGGTCTAGTATTTTCCGTATTCCCGGAGATCTAACCGTTGAAAGCTCAATTTTCTTTTTGGGTTAGAAACTAGACTCACAGAGGCATAACATATCCAAATATCATTAAGATCCAACCGTTGGAAGTATTTTATATCTATTTTGGAAGATCTGGTTTGCTCTCTGTAATTCATAAAAAACTGCTACTGTTTTTGTCTAATCTTATTTATTTCAACTCAAATGGTCTCTTAATGTCTTAGGACTCAAACCATGTTTTGAATAATGATAATTTAGATTAAACCCAGAGGCTTAGGGATCCAAATTTGTGAATAAATTCATATCTCATTCTTGTTAATATTCATGCATTCATTGATACATGATAAGTAGGACTTATCTCTTGTCTTGGTTGAATCTAGTTGAACATTGACTCAGGATTAATTACTCTTTGATATTATATCTTGTCTAAGGCATGTGTACTAACCTTTGTTTTGTAGCGCATTTGAGGTACAACTTCTCATCCCTTCTCTAGTTTAATTCATTCCTTTGATTTTAAATTGATTTTTAACTCCATGTGCGACACCTTAGCTTAGGTTTTGCCTTATGTGAATATGTGAATTAGAGACCTTTTCTTAGGCTTTGTATTTTGTGCATGCATTGCACGTTTCCATTTCGCGGCTGGATCCCGGGTGAGTTTTCTAGCTCTCTATTGCATATCATGTTGCTTGCTACTTGAATCACATGGCTTATGAATGATATTTTGTCATTAGCAATTTTACACCATTTCCAACATGCTTGTGTAATGTATATGTACATATGTATTAATTGAGGGCATGCTTAGATTATTAATCTGATTAAAAAGGATGTTGAGTAGAGGCCTATCGCGAGATAGGATAAAAGGGGGTGTTTTAGTCCGTCGGGCTCCTTCCCCTTTCATTCCATAATCCCCGGACCCGGTTTATCTTTGGTTTCGCAAAAGATCAGTTTGCTTTTAAAATGGTTTCTTAATTTTTCTTTTAAAAAAATTAAGTGGCGACTCATTTGTTTTTAGAAATTGATTTTGAAAAGCTGTGGGTAAAGAAAACCTGCGATATCCACAAATAGCCAGATCGCTCGCGTGGCACGCTCCCATGAGGTGACATTTTTGGTAGTTTGGTTAGTTTTGTATTAGGGACTATTTGGAAAAGGCTTTGGAAGTTTTTAAGGAACTGTGTGACAGATGTACTGTTTTAAAGGCTTGTGCTTAAGGATTGGATTAACAAGAATGATTAAGAATGAGAAATACGTTGAACGATTATCCGACTTTGAGATTAATGAATGATGTTATGATTCATGACATTGACATACATGGTGAATGAGAAAATGCGAAAAGAGTAAAGAGTAGCTGCCTGGTGTGCAACCCTAATATCGATCGGATATAATTCCTAGTGTTGGAGGTGACGGTGTTGCGATCGGCCTAGATACTGAGTGGATATTATTCCTAGTATCTGAGGCGATAGTGTGATGTATGATTTAGTTATCGATCGGATATTATTCCTGGTATCTAAGGTGCGCATTTCGGATATTGATTGAATATTATTCCTGATATCTAGAGCGATGGTTTGTTGTGATTGACCTAGATATCGAGCGGATATTATTCCTGGTATCTGAGGCGATAGTGTAATGTGTGACTTCAATATTGAGCGGATACTATTCCTGGTATTGGAGACGATTGTGTAGTGTATGACTTGGATACTGAGCAGATATTAATCCTAGTATATAAGGCGAGGATGTGTTGCGCGACCCAGATGACTGAGCGGATATTACTCCTGGTATCTGAGGAAATGGGTTAGTTGCATCGAGTTGTTGAAAGAAAAGAATTGGTAAGATGAGATATTTCATGGTTCATGTACGATTGCGTATTTATTGCTTACTATATTCCCCCGTGACTCATGTTGAAGTTAGAACCTTGAATTATTTCTTTTAAAGTTTAAGCGTACTGTTATTATATATGCTTATATATACATTGCGAGTATATGTTTATTTTACTCACCATCTTTCATAAGCTGACGGCGTCAATACGTCCTGAACTCCATGTCCAGATTTTCCAGGTCAGGAGCAACCAGAGTACGTTGACTATACTAGTTAGAGGCAGGAAGCTTTCCAAGAAAACTGTTTTACCTTTACTTATGTCTTTCCTTTCAGAGTTGTAATAAACTTTATTAGAATTTGATAAGGTGTTGTGCCTAAGACCTTGACTGATGTAATAGTTTAGTAAGTTTTATTTTGGAGCTTATGTTTATTAGTATCCTTTCCTTTAGAAATGCTGTTAAGTTATTTGTTGTAGGGACAATTGGTCATACTCACTTGTCACGACTTACGAGTCCATAAAGGAAATTAAATGCTTTCCTGTTTTATGCTACGTCAGGGAGTGACAGGCTTTTTGGTATCAGAGTCAGGTTTTGGCTCGACCAATTGTCCAAGACACAGAGGATCTTCCGTTAAGATAGTGTTAAGATAAGATAGTTTGACCTTAGTCTGTGTTTCATTGTTTTCGATTGTTGTGAGCTTTCTTTTATATTTGGAGTTTAACTGAATTTTGTTGATCGATGAATAGGTATCTTTATCTCGAACTTAAGCTTGGAAGGAATCTCAGGCCTCGTCCCGCTGCTATTGAAGCTGCACCCCCAGTAATAGACCCAACCGGGATATTTGAGGCTTTTGTAAGATGGTCAGAAAGGGTCAGTGATCAGAACACCAGGAACAATAATCAGAATGGGTATCATAACGGGAATGGGAGGCAAGCCCACCAGACTGGGGACAAGTTTTTTAAAGAATTTCGTGCTCTACGACCTGAGTATTTTGCTGGGACCGATGAACCCTGGCAAGCGAAATAGTGGCTACGCCAGATGGAACGTATCTTCGAGACCATAGAGTGCACCGATCTGGAAAAGAAGTGTCTGGCCATCTTTCAGCCGTCATATGCAGTGGCTGATTGGTAGGATACTAAAAAGGTGACTATTGGAGAAGAAGCTGCTAGAGTAATGTCGTAGGTAGTGTTCAAAGAAAGATTTCTCGAGAAGTATTTCTCTGAGGAAGAGAAGGATAAGAGAGAAAAAGAGTTCATGGATTTAACACAAAGAAATCTGACAGTCCGTGAGTACACCACTCGGTTTGAACGGTTGTCTGGCTTTGCTCCGTATATGGTGGACACACACAAAAAAAATCAAGAAGTATCATCGGGGTCTCAACTTGTCTCTTCGACATTTGACTATGGGACACCTGAATCAGTCGTTTGAAGCTCTGGTGAGGTTGGCTATAGGATTGGAGAATGATGGATGTCAAAAATCAAAATCATTTGGAAATTGAACTCCGCAAAAAGGCTATCCCGGGCAGAAACCTACGTAACCTCAGGGATAGAAAAGGACTTGGGAAGGAGGGAAGAAACCTCAACAGACACAGACAGTGCAGCAGTATCCGTCTCTAGCAATTGAGGGGACCATTAACAATAACTGCTTCAATTGTGGTGTTCCTGGTCACCGAGCTAAAGATTGCAGAGCACCTAGGTGTGCGGATCGTCCAAATATTGTGTGCTATAACTGTGGTGTACTGGGTCACATGAGTAAGGATTGTCGAGTCCCCAGGAAAGGTAATTATGGTCAGGAAGGACAGGCCCGTCTGAATGTTATTATTCCCGAGGCTGCTGATTATGAGGAAACAGAGTATGGAGAAGGTACTTATAAGGAGGGACCGCCCGAACAGCAAACAGTGGAAGGTACTCTAACCTTGTTTAATTCCCATGTTAAAGTTTTATTTCACAAGGGTGCTACACATTCCTTTATATCTGTTAAGATTGTTCGAAAGTTGGGTATAGTACCGCAACGTCTAGATGAAGCTTTGAGTGCTATCTCACCACTAGGGACCACTGTCAAATTATTACACATGTGTAAAGATTGTCCTCTATGGTTAGGAGACCGTGACATGTTGGCGAGATTGGTGGTTCTGTCGATGACGGAGTTTGATATAATCATGGGAATGGATTGGCTAGAAAAGAATCATGCGAAGTTGGATTGTGTAAGGAAGAGGATCACATTTGCAGACAATGGGAATCAACCCTTTGATTTCCAATGTAACCCTTCAAGTGATATGTTCCTCACCAGAAGCCTAGCAAACATCGAAGTTGTCAATACAGAAGTGACGGTGTCATCAATACCGGTGAGCAAGGAATTTGAGGAAGTATTCTGAGACATTTCAGGACTACCGCCAGAGAGGTACATAGAATTCTGTGTGGAACTAGTGCCAGGCACTTAACCTATAACCAAAGTTCCCTACAGATGGCCCATACTGAACTGTTGGAGTTAAAGGAGCAAGTTCAAGAACTTAAGAAGTTGGGTTTTGTTCACCCAAGTACTTCACCCTGGGGAGCACCAGTGTTATTTGTGAAAAAGAAGGACGGAACCATGCAATTGTGTATTGACTACCGGGAACTGAATAAGGTTACTATCAAGAATAAGTATTCCTTACCTCGAATAGACGATCTGTTTGATCAATTACAAGGAGCCACGACCTTTTCCAAGATTGATCTATGGTCGGGGTATCATTAGTTGAGGGTACGAAAGAAAGACATCCCTAAGACTACTTTCAGGACGAGGTATAGACACTATGAGTTCTTAGTGATGCCGTTTGGGATGACGAATGCTCCGGCTGTGTTTATGGATCTAATGAACAAAGTATTTAAGCCCTACTTGGATCAGTTCGTTATTGTCTTTATTGACGATATTTTGATGTAACACCCGTACCCAGAAAAGAAGGCTGGTGTGGTATTAATATGTATTAATTAAAGATAATAAACACATAAGATGGTTTAAGGTGGGGATAAGAACCCACAAGTAAAAAGGTGTTCAAATACGGACACAGATGAAAGTCCTGCGAAGGGCTGGACTGGTATAAATGTGGGGCCCAATGAGGGTCTAATTATATAAATTGCATTTTGATGTCATTATATGTGGATATGCATACTTGTTTAAATGTTTAATATTATATTATGTCTTATGAGGGGTAAAGGGGACCAGTTTGGGTACCCATGTGAGGGCGTATGTGGAAATGATTCATAATTGGTTGGTTTAATAGCAACCTCATAATTTATGTGAGACCATGTTTGGGACCTACGCGGGACTTAGATTAAATCCATTTAGAAATGGTGGGTAGTTAATGTAAATAACAAGGGGGTTTCATAATAAAGCTTAAAGAAAGTTTGGGGGTGTAAATGAAAATAAGGGAAAGAGGAGTTAAACACATATGCATGTCTTGAATATGTGTTTCATTTGTAAAAACACAGCTGGCCATAGGGAAGAAAAGAACGGAGAGCTCCCAAGTCCATGTCGGATTCCCTCGGCGCCGTTTTCTTGCCGCTCCTTTGCCGTTTGACATCGGATTCACAAACCGAGACCATATTTGAACTCGTGGAGGTAAGAGGATTACATTCACGTAATTTATTTTCATTTTTGGTAACGTTCTTATGGCAACCATTCTTGATAGATGATGTTTGGTATATCAAAATTATGTAGGATTACCACCGGTTAGAAATTGAGCTGCAATTGGGAGAGAATTGGGGAATTCTAAGCTTAGTTACGTATAATTCGAAGAGGTGAGTGTTCTAATCCCAAAATTGGGTGTTTAGACATGTTCATGTGATAATTGTGCTAGTAGTTGCTTAATTCATGTTTATGTGTGTATATGTTGATGAATTTGGGTAAAAAGCATGTCAATAATGTGAAATTGCTATGCTTATATGCTAAGTTTCTTAAATGCTTATGTGGATCAAAGGGAAGTCAAGTAGTGGTCACCATTTATAGGTCCCATATGTAAGGGATAGTAAGCCTCAATGAGTGGGGCGTGGTGACGAACACAATGAAATGTCGGTGACGCCTTCGGGGTCACAAGAGAGTGTGTGTTACGCTATATGTGCCAAAAGTGAGAAAGATCCGGGGTGAGAAGGACCCGGGGGTGGTGGCTAGAATGACTTGACTTTTCGGAGATCATTTTGTTGTTGTTTATAATGATTGTAGCATTTGCATATTGAGCATTCCAATAACATGATTAGTTCCCTCATTAAGCGAAAGCTTAAACGAAATGTATTTTTCTGTTGTGGTTATTGAATAACCATCGCAGGTACGGCACGGAAAGAGGAGAGGAAATGACCGACACGGCGGGTTTGGGCATGGGTGTTATGAATATGTGGATATGTTCATAGACTTAAGTATTTTGGCTTGTTAATGTAGTTATGTCTTGAAGTATTTGAACAACTTATGTTTTGAAAAACTTTGTATATGTCAAGTATAATTTAGTGTTGGTTGTGTCTTATGATGTAAGTTGCACTTGCAAGCCACAAGTCATGTGTGTTGGAGGAGTTTTGGGGAGTTAAGTGACTCTTGATATAATTTAAACTTAGCATCTCTTGTTTGAGTGTTTATGCTTATGTTGGGATAAAGATGTGGATTTGATGTAGCTTTGAGCTCCTAGTTGGAGTATTATAAGTTTTGGGTATATGACTAACTAGCCAAGTGTTTGGAAGTGATTTTGAAAACTCTTTTGCAGTTTGGTTAATGTTTGGAGACACATGGAAATGCTTTGAAATGTTTTTAGAAGTTCTTATGTTGGTTGGGATGGGTTAATAGAAGTTGGGAGTAAAATCATGATCCATGCAAAGAATTTATGTGTTTAAATTGATATATCTCACTTGGGTATGTGGTGTTAATGTTTATAAACACTTGGAAATGTTTTTGAAGATGTTTTGATGCTTCCACAAAGTATGGGGAAGTTTGGAAATGTTTTGGAGTTGAAAAACTAAAGTTTTTAGCAACAGGGAGACATTATGCAGAAGTCGGATCGATCCAGCCTTTCCGCGGATTGATCTGCCCATTTTTGGGGGAATTTCTGTTGGAAAAATGGCTTCATGGATCGATCCGGCCTTTTCGCGGATCGATCCGCCCTGTAAAATTAGACTGTCTATTTTTACGAAAACTAGTATATCTCCTTCTACAAAACTCGGATTCGCGCGCCATTTTTTTGCGTTGGAACTGGGACTCAAAGACCTATCTTTTGGTGTAAATTTTGGATATACTTATTTAATGACAATTTTGCCCTTGGGACTGTTTTGTGTCACTAAGGCTATTTTATAAGGCTAATTTGTGTTTTCTTAGTAAATTAAGGGTGATTTGGCATGTGGGCTTTGTTACACGTGTCCTTATCCACCCGAGGTGGGTTGGGGTGTGACATTTGATCTATTTCAAGTCAGAAGAAGAGCATGAGCAGCATCTATGGATTGCGATGCAGATTCTCAAGGATCACCACATGTATGCTAAATTCAACAAATGTGAATTCTGGCTTTAGGAAGTTAAGTTCCTCGGGCACGTGATCTCTCAATAAGGAATCGCGGTTGACTCCTCAAAAATCGATGCAGTTGCAAGTTGGACTCGGCTGACCTATGCTACAGAAGTTAGAAGTTTTCTGGGGCTAGCTGGTTACTATCGGAAATTTGTAAAAGGATTCTCAAGGATAGCTGCCCCGTTAATTGGTTTGACTAAGAAAGATTTGAAGTTTGAATGGACTCATAAGCATGAACGCGCCTTTCTGGAGTTGAAAGAAAGACTAACAACAGCGCTAGTGCTCGCGATACCAAAGGATGGTGAGAAGTTCACTATTTTCAGTGACGCCTCTTATCAAGGACTGGGATGCGTCCTTATGCAAGACGGAAAGATTATTGCATATGGTTCACGACAGTTGAAGCCAAATGAACTGAATTACCCAACTCATGATTTGGAATTGGCAGCAGTCGTGCTTACACTTAAGATCTGGAGACACTACCTCTATGGAGAGAAGTTTGATTTGTTCTCGGACCACAAGAGCCTTAAGTATTTGTTTACTCAGAAAGAGCTGAACATGATGCAACGTCGGTGGATGGAACTGATTAAGGACTATGACTTTACATTGGAGTATGCCCCTGGTTAGGTTAATGTAGTCGCTGATGCCCTGAGTCAGAAACCTCGAGGAATGATTGCTTCGTTAATGGTAAGGGAATGGAAGGCTTTAGAGATAATCGCGAAATTTGATATGCAGATTTCTGGGAGAAGTAACGGGCAACACATTGGATGCCTTGTGGTTCAACCAACACTCGTGAGTCGAATTATCGAGGCCCAAAAGGAAGATGAGAAATTTCAAGTATGGTTCGTCAAGATGTCATAAAAGGACCCTATGGAATGGAAGGTTGGGGCTGATGGAGGATACAAATGTCGAGACAGATTGTGTGAGCCAGATTCAGGAAACTTGAGAAAAGATAGTCTTGAAGAAGCACATAAATCGAGACTGACAGTACACCCAGGAGGAACAAATATGTATAAAGATTTGAAGAGAAACTTCTGGTGGGAAGGGATGAAGCGAGAAGTAGCCGAGTTCGTGTCTAAATGTTTGCCTAGTCAACAAGTGAGGGACGAACATCAGAGACCCTCGAGATAGTTGCAACCCTTACCTATTCCAGGATGGAAGTGGGAACATATAGCTATGGATTTCGTAGTTGGACTGCCCCGATCACAACAGAACCACGACGCAATTTGGGTGATTGTGGATCGTCTAACGAAGTTCGTGTTAGGAAGATTGCATTCCCAAAATCCGTTGACAATGTATATAAGTTGGTACTGCAAAAATTTTCGTGAAATCTATAATAACCCTACAAGGGCGGAACTAGGGTTACCTTGAACTGCAAAAACGGATTGCTGTAGTAGACGAATCGAGGACACGGGCTCGATAACAGCTCACAATCTTCTACCGTATTCCTCTGCTGCTAGAATATCGAACTGATTGTGGGCTCTTCAAAATCCTTTTAGTTTTCTGCTCTCTCTATTATGATCTCTTTTCGATTTTGAGTTATAATACTCTAGATGGAAAAACACAAACTGGGAGGAGAGCCTAAGCAGCATATATATAGGCTACGATAGGGACCATAAGAAGTCAATAAGGAATCGGCTTCCTTATGGAATTAGGAAACCCTAATTCAAACTGAATCAGATTCCTATTTTCATAAATTATAATTCATACCACTACAGAATTAAAATTGCACTCCTACTCTATCTCAAAAATATATTTCGAGCTCCATGTTATTAAATGCTTATTATTTCCCCACGTTAAGATTACAGATATCCATTAATTAAATACAATTACTGACAATCATACTTAATCAATCTCTTAAAATTCCTTGAGACCCTCTGCTTAACTTATCTGATATGTCGGATACAAAATCCACCTGCGGGGTTTGACATAATAAAAACTTATAAGCTTTCTCAAGGAGATATCATCAATCCCAAAATTGAGACATGGATTCCATCAATAATTTAAATCCACCACACAATTAATATTGTCACCCAATCCAATGAAATATTGACCCATTTAAGGATCTCACCCTTTTAGGGATCAAAGTGTAAATATCGAATGTACGTGTCTATAAATTAACTTAGGATTTAGAGCACAAGCACTCATAATAGCCATGAGGTATTAATTATCTTATAAATCAGTATAAAGATAATTATCCCAAATCGGTCTTGTATAATACACAAAGTGTACCAGCATAGTGAGTTGAAACTGTATCGTTTCTTGTAGTCAAGACAAATCTACTACAACACCATGCTGCAGTCCTACCGATAGTGTGTCCAATTCTATCTAAGACTGTAAACCAAAATCTTACATTCTACAAGATCCGATGGTGTGATCTTCCGTGTGTAAGCCGAACTCTACACACCAAACCACCTACTATGTAGAATGAGAGACACACATGCATAATATTAAATTAACGATATAATACAAGCATTGCCCATACATATTCTCATAAAAATGGAATAACTCAATTTATTAAATGAATAATAAATTAACTACATAAAGCATGGCTTTTAGTATATATCCCTAACAGTCCGCACATTTCATCACGTATAGTATGACTTACCCAGTAGAAAGGATGAGTCAAATGTACATGTAACAAGTGGTACGACTGCATGGTGCACCTGTGTCTATTGTATCGGACTGTGATGCACGATTTACCTTGGGATTTTGGGAAAGTCTGCAAAAGGCTATGAGAACTTCGCTCAAGATGAGTACTGCTTTCCATCCTCAGACCGATGGGCAGACCAAGCGTGTAAATCAGATTATGGAAGATATCTCGAGGTCTTGTGCAATCAATTTTGAAGAATCTTGGGAGACACACTTTCCGTTGGTTGAATTTACATATAACAACAGCTATCACTCGAGCATTGGGATGGTACCGTTCGAAGCCTTGTATGGAAGACCATGTCGATCTCCGTTATGTTGGGCAGAAGTGAGAGATATAGAATTATTGGGACCATATTTGGTGAGAAAAACCAATGAAAAGATTTCAATGGTCAAGGAAAGGATGAAAATTGCACAGAGTAGACACAAGAGTTATGCGGATCGGTGTCGAAAGGATTTGGAGTTCAGCATCGGAGATCACGTACTCCTTAAGGTTTCACCTGTTCGGGGAATAGTACGCTTTGGTCAGAAAAGAGGAAAATTGGCACCTCGTTTCATCGGGTTGTTTAAGATATTGGAGCGTGTGGGAAAAGTGGATTATCGAATCGCGTTGCCTCCAAAGATGTCTGGTGTTCATAACGTATTCCATGTCAGTATGTTAAGGAAATACATACGGGATCCTTCACATGTGGTTAATTTTAATAATATCGAGACAAGTCAGAATATTATCTACAAGGATAGACCCGTGAGGATTCTTGACCAGAGTATCAAGAGGCTGAGAAGAAGAGACGTTCTGTGGTTAAGGTTCAGTGGAGGCATCATGACGAGAGAGAAGCGTCGTGGGAGTTAGAGTCGGACATGAGGAATAGATACCCTGAGTTGTTTCAGGTCTAGTTAGCTCAGATTTCGGGGCAAAATCTCTGTTAAGGTGGGTAGAGTGTAACACCCTATTTTTTTAAATTTCTTTTAATAAATGAATGTTTCATTTTAATTTCTGCTTATAATATCTTATTTGGGTCAAATCGTAATTTCTATAAATAAAGAAAATTACTTTATTTGGATTTAAAACTATAACTATACTTTTTATACAACTGGGAATTTAATTCCTACGTTAATATAATTTTCTGTATTTTTATCGCAACCGGCTAATACCAGTTTTTATTTTAAAACTGCGATTATATCGCGACGTGTGTGTGGGAGCACGTGAGCTCACCATATGGGATCACCTCCCAATTACTTGGAGGGTACCTAATTCTCTGTATACATATATGTGTAACACAGTCTCTCAATTCACTAAAACTCCCTGTAACTCTCAAACTCTCAAGTTCTTTCTTACTCCCTCTAGAACATAACACTCACACATATTAAATATATGATTTACACATACACACATACATAGTTATATATATCTCAAAATCAAGAGAGAAGACGGAGAAAACTTCATTGACGACGGATTTCATGGCGAAAATTCTTGGTCTCAAATTATCTGAATAATCACCTTAGTGAGTATTGTAAACTCACTCTTTATGTCTATATATGTATATTCCAGTTTATATATGTGTGTATATATGTGTATATATGGATACACCATGAGAGCTTGAAAATGGAGTTTTGTAAAAGTTAACCAAAATCAATTCCGTGAATTAAAAATGGAAGATCTTGGTCCCAATAAGCTACGGTTCGAATCCTACGTTATAACTCATCCGTATCGCGATGTACCGTTGATTTAAAGTTTTGTCACTCTAACTTTAATCGTGAAAATTGAGAGATATAATCTGTATTTGTTTAAATTGATTGCGTATTCTTAATCTACGCAGAAAAATGAAAGAAACCATATATTACATGTCTTGGATGAAACAGAATATGAAAATGGGTATATTTCAGTTTTCAAAATCAGAAACATGGGAAAAACAAAGAAGATGACATTATGTGACAACTCGCGCGCGCGACCTGCTACGCGAGGCTCACACGCGCGGCCTGCTCGCGCGACCTGAGCAGATTTGGACAGTAAGGAATTTTTAACAGATTTTGCAGAAATAGCCGGATCGCTCGCACGGCCCGCTCGCGCGAGGTGACATTTTTGGCAGTTTGTTTAGTTTTGTATTAGGGACTATTTGGAAAAGGTTTTGGAAGTTTTTAAGGAACTGCATGACAGATGTACTGTTTTAAAGGCTTACGCTTAAGGATTGGATTAACAAGAACGATTAAGAATGAGATTTACGTTGAACGATTATTCGGCTTTGAGATTAATGAATGATGTTATGATTCATGACATTGACATACATGGTGAATGAGAAAGTGTGAAAAGAGTAAAGAGTAGCTGCCTGGTATGCGACCCCAATATTGATCGGATATTATTCCTGGTATTGGAGGTGACGGTGTTGCGATCGGCCTAGATACCGAGCGGATATTATTCCTAGTATCTAAGGCGACAGTGTGACGTATGATTTAGATATCGATCGGATATTATTCCTGGTATCTAAGGTGTACGTTTCGGATATTGAGCTGATATTATTCCTGATATTTGGAGCGATGGTTTGTTGTGATAATTGACCTAGATATCGAGCAGATATTATTCCTAGTATCTGAGGCGATAATGTAGTATGTGACTTCAATATCGAGCGGATATTCTTCCTCGTATTGGAGGCGACTGTGTAGTGTATGACTTGGATACTGAGCGGATATTAATCCTAGTATCTAAGGCGACGATGTGTTGCGCGACCCAGATGACTAAGCGGATATTACTCCTGGTATCTGAGGAATGGGTTGGTTGAATCAAGTTGTTTAAAGAAAAGAATTGGTAAGATGAGATATTTCATGGTTCTTGTACGATTGCGTATTTATTGCTTACTATATTCCCCCGTGACTTATGTTGAAGTTGGAACCTTGAATTATTTCTTTTAAAGTTTAAGCGTACTGATGTTATATATGCTTATAGATACATTGCGAGTATATGTTTATTTTACTCACCAGCTTTCATAAGCTGACGTCGTTGATGCATCCTAGACTCCATGTCCAGATTTTCCTAGTCAGGATCAACCAGAGTACGTTGACTATGCTAGTTAGAGGCAGGAAGCTTTCCAAGAGAACTGTTTTACCTTTACTTATGTCTTTCCTTTCAGAGTTGTAATAAAGTTTATTAGAATTTGATAAGGCATTTGTGCCTAAAACCGTGACTGATGTAATAATTTAGTAAGTTTTATTTTGGAGCTTATGTTTATTAGTATCCTTTCCTTTAGAAATGCTGTTAAGTTATTTGTTGTAGGGATAATTGGTCATACTCACTTGTCACGACTTACGAGTCCATAAAAGAATTTAAATGCTTTCCTATTTTATGCTACGTCGGGGCGTGATAATGATTGTCACACCTGTTCTGGAAAAATTATTGTTTTAAATACATAAGTGGATTTTGAAAATAATCAATGTCATTTGATAATTGTAAATGGAGTTGACGTGAATCAACATTGAGTTGTCAATCGAGGACACGGTAATTGGAGAATTGTGTGGCATCAACATGAGTAAATGACATTTATATGACTTTTTGATGGTTTTAACGATAACCAATAGAATGCGTTGCATAAAAGGTAAGTTATCTAGGGATTCCATGAAATTAGTTTTCGGACGTAATTACAACGACAAACGGAACTTAAGCGAAAACTTTTATAATTTATAGGTTTCACTCATGAAGTAATAATTTGGACGTGTGCGACTATTCGGGGGATAATTAGAAGTTTTGAAAACTTGTGGGGAGGTAAACGTAACTCCTGAGAGTTGTGCCTATATATAGAATTTGTGAGATATTTGTCAAAATATCTCACAAAATCAACTTGAGAGCTTGAAGAGAAATTTGGGGATTCGGAAGCTTAGAGCTCTCCGACGCAAATCGATAGGCTCCTGTTCGTTTGTTTTCTTCCAAATTTCATATTTGGACTCCTCGAGTTAATAGCTACGTTTTGATACATCTTAGGCCACGTTTGACAAACTTTGTAGAAAATCCTAATTTTGTAAATTTGGGAAAAACATGTTAATACTTGTAGTAATCGCTTGAGATCGGAGATTCGACGTTTAAGCGGGCTACTAGCACTCCTCTGAAATTATAGGACCATAGCTCGAGATATGAATTCTTGACTTATGACATATATGAAATTTTGAATGTTTTAGATATTGTGTATGAAATTGTGATCTAGGCAAAACTTATGTGTTAACTTAGGCTCGTTAAATTCAGCGAGATAAGACGCTTCTTATGTTCGGAAGCCATGGATTCCTCCTATAAATTCTGATTTGCCGTCAAGAGAAGCCATACCGTTCCTACCCATTCGGAATCGCTTTAAAAAAAATTGAGCTCGCATAAAATACAGGCTCCTGTAATTTAAAGCAAACCAGTGCTCCAATCTCAACCTTATTCAAGGAAAATCAAAAGAGTTGCTCTCACGATTTATCGAAGCAGGTGACTATACAAACATAGAGATAAAAAAAGAAGACGAAGAAGAAGAAGAAGAGGGATTGAGAGAGACACAAAGCTTAAAAGTGTATAACCCCTTCGTTTCCTCTGCCTTACCATTTTTCGTGTGAAAGAGGCAGAAGGCAAAAGGAGAAGAAGATGTAACGTAACATTGTTCGATAGGAAAGTCCATAAATTTCCAAACTCTTATTTTGCCTTGCTAGACTCCTGTTTTTATTGTTGGTTTGGGAAAAAAGTGGTCCACGTGTCGTCCTCATATGCAACAAAGCTACAAACCCCTGCTTTTAGATATTTTCTATAGACAGATAGATATAGATATAGCGACGAGGATCAGGGGCGGGTGTTAAGAGGCGGACTTTGGGGCGGACCACTTTTAGCGACGAAAATGTCGCTTTTAGCGACGAAATTTTTCATCGCTAAAAAAATAATTTTTTAAAAGCGACATTTTCGTCGCTAAAAGTGGTCCGTTCCAAAGTCCGTCTTTTGACACCCGCTTAAGATCCGGACTGATAGATATAGATAGATTTATATAGATGTAGATACAGATAGATTCATAGATAGATATAGATAGATAGATAGATAGATATAGATAAGTAATAAATATAAAGGTCGGTCCAATTATAGTCAACTCCAACCAAATATTGAAATAATATGTAGGTAATGTGTTGCCCGCTATAATCCATCCAACTTTAAACATTTGACCCAGTAGTTTCTTCTCACTGTCTTGTTTAGCTAAATCCAAATGTTTATTTTGTAGACTGAGGGCAGGATTAGGTCAACTTGGACTAATAGTACATAGTCAATTGTTTAGATTCGCTCAACCAGTGGGGACTAATAGCCCATTTTAATTAAATAGTCTCCCCATATGAGGGACTAGTTAATCCCAAGAAGAGTGTGGTATTCAAATTTCATACCAATCCAAAAGTACCCAAACCGATGGATTGTTGTTTTGTTGCCGTGAATTTTGGGTAGCGAATCATAGTTTGTATTTCAAGAGGTAAATTGGTCTGACCTCTCTCTCTCAAGTGGGGAGATTGAGGGTTCGAATGAGATTCATTTGCTTGCCCTTTGTTGTTTGTCAGTCGGAATGATGGCCCTTGTTGGGCTTTGTTGTGGGTCATTGTGGAACTTTGGGGGTTGAGTTGAGGTGGGATGTGTGTCTGTCCTGCCATAATCCAAGTAAGTGTGAAAAAAAAAGGGGTAAATTACGCATATCACTCTCAGAAGGTTGGAAATTAATACTAAATATAGAGAACTAGCCAGTTTAATACTATTAGGAAAATTAAAGTGTACGTTGAGGAAAGTAAACAATTAATAAAGGGGAAATTTGGTGATAAACCCCTTAGAATCAGTCGTTACTGTGCAAAACCCAGTCAAACTCTTGTTTGATCTAAAGCCCACGCGCGTTTTAAATTTGCAATCAAAAACCCATTTTTCTTTTTTTTATTTAGTTGAATGACGACGTTGCCCCCGACATCGACGAAATCGTCCGACGCCGGTGACTGCAACTACCACCGTCGCCACCATTGCAGTGAGACCACCATCACCATCACCAGCACCACCATCACCAGCACCATCGTTGTGAGATTGTCATCACCACCACCATCACACCGCAACCACCACCACTTTCGTAGCGAGACCACCCCCATCGCCACCACCATCTCACCACGACCACCACCATTGCCACTGAATAAGATGATATATATATAGATATATATATATATACATATACACAGATAAAATCGTTGCCACTACCACCATCACCATCACCATCGCACCACTACTGCCACCATCGCCACTACCATTGTACCGCCACCACCACAATCGTCACTGAAGAAGATGATATGTATATATATATATACAAACACGGAGAGATAATATTACATGTTTAACAAACAGATAATATTTGTTTGTCAAACAGATAACATTATCTGTTTGTCTCCATCACTGCACCACCACCACAACCACTGCACTACCACCACCACCACATCCCCCTTAACAGCACAGTTCATAACCACATCCATTACAGCACCACCATGACCACCACTAGAGCACCACAATATTATCAGTTTTTGCAAACAGATAATATTATCTGTTTTCAAAAACTTAGAAATTTTCACAACATACACCACTGCACCACCACCACCACCACCACCACCACCACCACCACCACCACCACCTCCTCCCCCTTAACAACACAGTTCATAACCACAGCCATCACAACACCACCATGACCACCACTAGAGCACGACAATATTATCAGTTTTTGCAAACAGATAATATTATCTGTTTGCAAACAGATAATATTATCTGTTTGCAAAAACTGAGAATTTTTCACAATCTACACCACTGCACCACCACCAGTGCACCACCACCGCCACCACCATCTCCTCCCCCTTAACAGCACAGTTCATAATCACAGCCATCACAGCACCACCATGACCACCACTAGAGCACCACAATATTATCAGTTTTTGCAAACAGATAATATTATCTGTTTGCAAACAGATAATATTATCTGTTTGCAAAAACTGAGAATTTTTCACAATCTACACCACTGCACTACCACCACCACCAGTGCACCACCACCGCCACCACCACCTCATCCCCCTTAACAGCACAGTTCATAATCACAGCCATCACAGCACCACCATAACCACTACCAGCAGCACTACAAAACAGATAATATTATCTGTTTTGACAATATTATCTATTTTCGAAAACAGATAATTTTTTACAACCACCACCACCACCACCACCGCACCACCACCACCATACCCCTATAACAGCACAGTTCATAACCATTGCGATCACAGTACCACCACAACCACTACCAGCAGCACCACAATATTATCTATTTTTGTAAACAGATAATATTATCTGTTTTCTACAACAGAATTTTGCACCACCACCACCACCATCAGAGCACCAACACCACCAGCACCACACCACCACCACCACCACCACCACCACTACTACCACCACCACCACCACTACCGCACCGCGCCACCATCACCATTTGTATCATCGTTGTCACTGCCGTTGTCATCGCAGTTGTCATCGCCATCGACATCACCCCAACCTCACCTCCATTACCACCGTCATCACCACCACCATCGAAGCACCACCACTACCACCATCGAAGCACCACCACCACCATCGTCACCTCCATCTATAATTGGAGCACCTCCACCACCACGACACCTCCATCACTATCGCATCAACACCACCCGCCATCGCCACCACCCGCCATCGTCACCACCATTACTATCAGCACCACCATTACCATCGTTGTCGTCACTTCTGCTGTGTAGGAGGAGAGGAAATTTTCAGTTTCTTAGAAAATTAGGTCATTTTGGTCTTTTTGTTTGGGGAAGGAGTTTTTGAGTTAAATATTTGGACATTGGACTTTATGTAGCATTGTATTGATTTTAGGGTGCTATGGCTGAGTGGCCCCTAATAAAGTTGAATTACAATGAAATTTAAAGACTGTACATCGATTGGTAATAGGAAACCTAAAAATCAGTTCACCTCCAAGTATACTATATATATATATATATATGTACTGTATAAAGACCTAGAGATCACATGCACTTTGATACAGTACATACATGCGTATCATCGATCTCTTTGTCGTGCGCGCGCAACACATTGGAAAACCATAGAGTCGGCGATGGACCGAATATCAGAATTGCCAAAAGAAATAATCCATCATATACTCTCTCTCCTCTCCACAAAAGGAGCAGCCAAAACTAGTGTCTTGTCAAAGGCATGGCTTCATTCATGGTCCACATATCCTATCTCAGACTTTCAAGATGTCTTCTTCACAACAAACTGGCTTCATATCAATTCTGATGATGATGATGATGATGATGATGAAACTGATCGACAGAGTTTACAAAAATTTCAGAAATTCGTCTATGAGTCCTTGTTAAGGTATCACAATCAGAATACGCGTATGAAGACGTTTAGGCTTCATATTGCAATATTTGATGCTACAGAGTTGGAATCCCACATTGATGATTGGATTGAAATTGCCATCGAAAACCAAGTGGAAGAGCTAGACCTCTCTATAAAGAAGATACGTTACACACTGGCACTGCCTTTCCCTTTCCAAGCAAATAAAAGTTACACACTGCCTCAAAAAATATTTATGGCCAAGTCTTTAGCGGTTATGAGGTTGAACGGTTGTAAGTTAGAGAAGATATTTGACACCAATACCATCAAGTTTCAATCTCTAAAGAAGCTTCTGCTTACGGATGTCTATTCGGATGACTGTACGATTCAGAGCTTAATCTCCAGCAGTCCTTTTATTGAGGAAATTGATCTCTGGGATTGTAAGGGTTTGAATAAAATTCATGTGTCTAATTTTCCTACACTCAAGACAGTCAAAATCAGATCCTTGCGCATTAGATTAGAGTCAATTCACGTTAATGCGCCAAGTCTGGAATTCCTTCACTTCAAACTTGATTCGGACATGCCATGGAATACTACTAATGTGGGTTCTTGTCGAAATCTAAAACATTTACATATAGAGGGCACAAACATTGGAGACCATTCGTTACGTGACCTTGTTTCTCACTTTCCACTCCTTGAGGTCTTGGTACTCAATTTTTGCGATATGCTGGAAAGAATCAACATTTCAAGTAATTCTCTAAGGGAATTTAGTTCAATCCACTACAAGAAGATTGTGGAGGTAAAGATTGATGCTCCGAATTTGGTATTATTTGAATACGAAGGTAAAACTCTCCCACTTCAACAATGGACGAGTGATTCTGTTGTTGGGAGAGCTCATTTAAAGTGTTATGAACATCTAGTTGATGCCAAATGGTTCAACAAGTTGAGGGAATTTCTGACAAAGTCGGATCATTTCGAAGAAGTTAGCTTGAGCATTTGTTCTAGAAGATGTACATTAGATGTGGAGGAATTAAGGGAAATTTCAAATCCCATTATAGCGGAAGTTGAGAAGTTGAAATTGGTTATACATTCATCATCAGTAAGTTATTTAGACTTTTTGAATGGCTTGTTTTGGATTTGTCATCCTAAGACTCTTTCTCTAGAATTGGGTTTTAAGTCTAAGAAGAATATGCTTCTACAAAAGGAAATTATAGACATGATTGTGAACAGAGAAGATCAGAATTGCTGCAGTTCAAGTCATATTAAATGCTGGCGTCATTGCTTGAAAGAAATAGATTTTGAATTCAGCAAGATGGAGGGGACTGATTGTCGATGGAAAGAATTTAGATTGAAATGGTGACAACTTATTCGGATTTTGGAGAGAAGATCAAATTTACATATTTCCTTGTAACTTAAAAATTCCTGTCAATTTATTGTTAAAATTTAGATTTGAATCGTTTCTATCTTAAAGTGACTTCATTGTTTAGTGTTGATGGCTTATGCTTTAACTGGAATAATTTTATGATTTAACAAATGATTTGTGTAGTTCGATTGGTGTTCACTTGATAGCCTTGATTGCTTGACAAAAACACACCAAAAAGAAAGAAAGAAAAAAGATAATTTATGTATTAACTCTTTAAAGAGTACTATAATTGCATAGTTAACACTCACTTAGCTGTCAATCTTTCCCAGGTTGTAGTGGAAAGGGGATTTTTTTTTCTTTGGAAAATGGTTAATTAAAAGGAAAAAACCAACGGCACGTACAAATGTACAAGGGGCATACCCCAGAATATGCATATGAAGAAGTTTACGCTTCATCTGGATAGGATTGACGATAGAAATTGGATTGAAACTGCAATTGAAAACCAAGTGGAAGAGCTAGGCCTCCAGCTTGTAATGAAGATATGGTACGCATTGCCTCAAAAAAAATTTGTGTCCAAATCGTTGGTAGTTTTGACATTGAAAGATTGTAAGTTAAACAAAATATCTGATACTAATAATACTATTATCAAGTTCCATTCTCTAAAGAAGCTTTTCCTCGAATACGTATATGTGGATGTTTGTACGATTCAGAGCTTAATCTCTAGCTGCCCTTTGATTGAGGAAATTGATCTCTCCAATTGTAGGAATCTGAATAAAATTCATGTGGCTAATAATCTTCATAGACTCAAGATGGTCAAAATCATATTCTACGTCAATGAACCAGAGTCCGTTCATATTGATGCGCCAAGTCTTGAAGCCTTTGATATTTGTGGTAGCTTGGAATTGCCATGGACTACTAATGTGGGTTCTTGTCGAAATCTAAAACATTTACATATAGATTGCACAAACATTGGAGACCATTCGTTACGTGACCTTATTTCTCAGCTTCCACTCCTTGAGTTCTTGACACTCTAGTTTTGCAATATGCTGGAAAGAATCAACATTTCAAGTAATTCAATACACCAAATGATTAAAAAAAAAATGCAGAAACAAGCAAGGGGATTGATCCAAACAAATCTCAAGTCATCAAAACAAAGAGAACAAAATTGCAGATATGCAGACCACGGTCAATGTTTTACTTTCATTCAACTTAAAACATAAGTTTTAAACTAGGGTAAATTACACTCATCTTCCCTGTGGTACAACTGACCTCCATTGTATTTCGAAAAATTACACTAACCTTCCTTTAGGTTTACAGTTGCATTTTGAGAAATTAAAATAACCTTCGTTAAGATTTACAGATATGTAACACTCAAACCGTTAATTTTCCGATTAAATATTCTCAAAATGCCCACCTTACCCTTGTTAAACCAACAATTAAGTTCTAGGGATAAATTACATTGACCTCCCCCGAGATATAGGTACTTCATTTAGGGTATGAAAAATTACAATGACCTCCTTTGCGGTTTTGGGTTGAGTACTACTTTCTCATATTAAGTCAATTGTCCAAGTGTCTGCAGGCAGTTTTTTTTTTCTTCCTTTTTTTTTAAAAAAAAAATTTTTGGGGAGGCCTCGTGCATTAATTGTAATGCTATCTCAATCCATTAGTCGATAAGCGAAGCTCGATTCTACAAAGTTTGATATTCGGAATACGAAAATTCTGCTCTCGATATCTTTGAATGGAATTACTGACAAATTAAATTACATGAAGTGTGTAATATGAAAGTATTTATCAATGATTACCATTTAACATTCCCTTTCCACTACAACTTGGGATAGACTGAGTGTGAACTGTGCTTATGGTCCTGTATGACTGTATATATATATATATAGTATCCAGAATGGTGGAAAGACTGTTTAAAAGAGTTAAACACTTCAGAAAGTCTTTTTTGTAAAGCAATCAAAGTGAACAGCAATTGGACTACAAAAATCATTTCTAAAATCATAAAATCATTCCAGTAACAGCATAAGCCATCAGGACTAAAGTCACTAAACAATGAACTCACTTTAAGATAGACATGACTGGAAATTATGACAATCGTTTGATATAATTTTTTTTTTAAGTTCTAAGAAAGTAAACTCGATCTTCTCTCCAAATAAGTTGTCACCACTTTAATGTAAATTATTCCCATGGAGGACTCCCCTCATTCTCACTCTCCAACTCTATATGCAAATCTTTCAAGCAATTACGCCAACATTTAATATGACTTGAACTGTAGCAATTCTGATCTTCTCTTCATAAACATTTTGATAAGTCCCTTTATGAGATTCTTGCCAGACTCGGAACGCACTGATAGAGTTAGAGTCTTAGGATGACGAATCTAAAACAAGCCATTCTGAAGTGCTAAATAACGCAACGACGAATAATGTATAACCAATTCCAACTTCTCAATTTCACATAAAATGGAATTTGGAATGTCTCTCAACTCCTCTGCATTTAATGTACACTCTCCACAGCGAATCTCCAAGTCAACGTCTTTGAATTTAATCGAATTTGTGAGAGCCCTCAACTTGTTGAACCATAGAGCATCAAGATGCTCATAAAGGCCTAAATAGATGATAGCTTTCCAAACAGCCGGAGCACACGTAGATTGTAAAGATGGAAGAGTATTACCTTCTTAATTGAAAGAAAGCAAATTTGGAGCCTCAATCTTTGCCTCCACAATCTTCTCGCACTCGATTAAATTAAATTTCCTTAGAGAATCACTTGAAATGCTGTTTTTTTCCAGCATGTTGCAAAATTCGAGTTCCAACAACTCAAGGATCGGTAAGTGAGACACAAGTGCACGTAAAGAATGGAGTCCAATGTTTGTGCATGATATATAATATTGTTTCAGATTTCGAAAAGAACCCATAGTAGTATACCATGGCAGAACCCACCTACCACAATTTCGAGGACTTCAAGATTTGGCGCGTTGATATGGATTGACTCTAATACATCACCGTCAATTCAGGATTTGAAAGTGTCGAGTCGATGAAGTTTAGTCACCTGGGTTTTAGTCAAACCCTCACAATTGCAGAGATCAATTTCCTCAATCAAAGGACAGCTGGAGATTAAGTTCTGAAACATACAATCATCCAAAAAGACTTGACTAAGGAAAAGCATCCTTAGAGAATGAAACTTGATAGGATTAGTATCGGATTTCTTCTTTAACTTACAACCAACCAACCTCAGAACCACCAAAGATTTAGACATAAATATTGTTTGAGGCAATTTGTAACAACTAGGACTCCAAATAGAGAGGTCTAGCTCTTCCACTTGGTTTTCAATGGCAATTTCAATCCATTTATCAATTCAGGGCACGAATCTTCTAGCATCGATGTGCCGTGTATGGAGCCTAAACAAGCCATCAATAAGATCTATACAACTTTTTAAAAAGCCACTGCAAAAGAAAATTTCTTAGTAGAAATCTTTTATTCTCACTTCTATCCCATAGTGGATCTAACTTTCCTCCACAACCCAGACAGGATAGAAAGCCAATTGAGTGTGGTATGTGTGTACATTTTTTTCTTTTGGTAATCGGGGATATCCAGGCTAGCTTTATAACACCCACATTTGTGTTATAGCATTTGCATTACATTGTCATGCATGATAATGTGATGTGGCGTGTCCTATGACACATGGTTGAGTGAGTTTTGACTCACGAGTTGATTTGGGTGTCTGTATTAGAGAACCCTCTGAAACTGTGGTGATTGAGGATTTGTTGTTGTGACATCTCTCCGAGTGTGAGACAGTCACTGTGGGACACTTTAAATGTTTATCTGAAAATAAATGTTTACCTGTGTATTTCAATATCTGTATTATTTTCTGTTTTAGAATTTATTTCTGTTGTTAGATTTAGTATCCTGGTGAGGACGAATGAACACGCTATTAATTTGGTAGGCTAATTAGCAACTTCGGAAACGTCATGTAGAAATTCGCGTTTTAGCAACCAAACGAAACTTAGTCGAAAACTTTTATAATTTTGAAGTTTCACTTATAAAGCTATGAATAAGCTGTATAGAAAGTTTCAGAGACTGATTAGGAGTTTGGAAAACTCGTGGGGAGGTAAACGTAATTCTCCGAGAATGTTGCCTATATATAGATAGAGATGAGTTGAGATATTTCACAACTCTTAACCTAAAATTCCAAGAGGAGGCCAAAAAGGGGGCTAGAGGGTGATTTGATTGCTTAGAGCTTTGCGACGCCAAACGACGACCTTCCGTCAGTCTGGTTTCTCCCAGATTTCATATTAGAGCTCCTTGAGGTAAGAGCTTCGTTTTGATATATGTTAGGGCCTGTTTGGCTAAGTTTTCCGAAAAGTTATTTTCTAGAATTTTTCATAAAAGTTGATAAATGGAATTTTGATTCATAGGAATTTTACTAGACGGACTTCTGCACGTTCTTTGTGCACGGGTTTTCTTCAGATTGAATTATAGGAGCGTTATTCGGAGGTGAGTGATTCAACTATGTTTTGGAATGATTTCTTGGCATGTATTCATGTTATGTTTAAATAGCATGTATTAATTTCTAGAGATATATTGTGTAGTTCATATTGGGCATTTATATTGATAAGTAGGCTCAATAGCACGGTGATATGTTTTAATTACCGCGAGCATGGTGATATGTATTTGAGCATGTTAAGTTGCTTATTTGGGTCAGAAGGAGCACGTGGTCACCGTGCCATTTTGTGGAGCCGATAGAGTGGCATTAAGGTCGCACGATTGTTTGTAGAATCGTGGGTCTTACCCTTTCGCGTGGACTTATTGGCGAGGAGTCGCGGATTGGGAATATGGACGGGCACGTGAGTCTCCGGCGACTAGTATGAAATGTAGAGATGTGAATGCGGACATGTTTATCATTCATGTACATATGTTGATTTATTCACTAAGCTTTAGCTTAAACAAATCGAAATATGTGTGGTTATTCAAATAACCATTTCAGGTGTTAATGCTGGCGAGGAATCGGTGAAGTGAGTACGTGGGTTGGGAGTTCGCTTGTGAGGCAACTTGAAATATTAATCTTGAAATTTTGGAATCCTCGAAATGTTGTAATAAGAATTTGGTTGTTTTAAACCCATGTTTAACTTAGTATGTTAGAATGGATTTTAAATTGTTGTAATAGTTAGTAACATGTTGTAATTATGTTTGGTAATGCTTTAATACAGTTAAGATTACTTTAGACTGAGTTTGATTTGAGTGGTTGATCATTGGAGGGAAGTTAGGAAGCTTTAAAACTTGTTTTCTGCAGTTTGGGCTGCTGCCAGGGGAGCAGTCGACTGAACCCCTGAGCCTGTTAGCTACTGCTTCTTATATAGCAGAAGCAGTCGACTGGACCCCAGGGCAGTCGACTGGACCCCTCAGCAGTCGACTGGACCCCCAGTCTCAGTCGACTGAAATTTGATATTAAAATCCCTGCCCGCCTCCATCGACTGAGCAGTCGACTGAGCAGTCGACTGAACCTCTGGTTTTAAAATGTGTTTTGTTTTCCGCTGCGTGTGTTCTTCAAACCTAATTTTTGGGAACGTTAATGAATTGGTTTAGCCTCGGTGGCGTGCCACGGGCTCCGGTTCCGCTATTGTGGGACCGGGCTGTGACATTTAGTGGTATCAGAGCATAAGTTTAGAGCCTTGGGAACGAGTGACGTTATATATGCTGAGTGACGTCGAGTGGAGTGTGTAATTGTGAAGATAATTGTTATCATTGTAGAAATGCTTCATGTGTTAGCATTTGTTGATTGTGATGAACTGTGCACACATAACTATATTGTGGCATAGCATGCATGGTCATTATGCATTGGACTCAACAGGAGAAATATTTGAAACGTTATGGTTGATCCACCAAGAGAATTGTCACCGCATTCGCGGATGGACCAAATAGTGAACATGGTGGGAAATTTCATACAAGCGGTAAGTGAAAGAGAACAGATGAACGTTCAGCCTCCACAAGTGGAAATTTGTTATGTCAATGCACCATCGGCACCGCGACCTCAACACACAATCGTGAAACAGTTTCATAAGCGAAAACCAACATTGTATCATGGGCAAGTTGACATAGATTTGGCCGATCATTAGATGATGGACATGGAAAGACATTTCCGTCAGGTAATATGTACCGATGAGGAGAAAATTGTGTGCGCATCCGATACGTTGATGGGCGAAGCATTGGATTGGTGGAACAACGTGATTGAACAAGGGAAGCCGACCACGTGGGAAGCATTTAAAGAGGAATTCAACAAACGTTTCTTCCCGCAATCTGCTTATACTCAGAAACGCCAGGAGTTTGCGAGGTTGGTTCAGGGAGATATGACCGTAGGTGAGTATGTTTCTCGTTTCAATGCCTTGTTACGATTTGGGAAAACTACCGTTCCGACTGATAGGGATAAAGCTCGTAAGTTTGAGGAAGGGTTTAGAGAGAATATTCGTGGCCGTGTGGACATGTTACAACACCCGGCCGTTTCTCTCGTTGAGGAAGCTGCTCGGATTGCTGAGAAAAGTGTCGACAGATATCGACAAGGACAACAAGGGAAGAGAGCAAATGACAGTCGGAGTAAGGGTCAAGGGAATGCAAAGAAACCGTTTACGCAAGGTTCAGGATCGAATATAGGTAGTCAAGGAGGAAGTGTGTTTGTTAGAGACCCGAGACCGTTGTGTCCAACATGTAACCTGCGACACAGAGGAACCTGCTATCAATTGATCACTTGCTATATTTGTAAACAATTGGGGCATGTGTCTAGAAATTGTCCTTTGAACGCAAATTCGACTACACCAAACAGAACCTCGAACGTCAAGAGCCATAACCCAGAGATAAGAGGGAAATGTTTTGAGTGTGGCCAACCGGGACACATAGCAAAGAACTGTCCGAGTAAGAGACAACCGGGAATGAGTACCGGTGCATCGAGTGTGCCAAGCGGGTCAAGGGTAGAGCCTCGTGTAGATAAAGGGAAATGAGTCACGCAACAACAAGGACGATACTTCCAGCTTAGGTCGGGGAATACGGATGATACCGTCGTATCAGGTATTCTTCCTATTTGTTCGTATCCTGCACGTATACTTATGGATTCTGGTTCGACGCATTCATTTGTATCACGTGATTTTGTTAAGCATTTAACTGTTAAGTCAGAACCGCTAGGATATGACTTGTGTGTATCATTGCCTAGTAGTGAACCACTAGTTACTTCTTCGATATTCAAGTCATGTGAAATCAAGATAGGTGATAAAGTCTTGAGCGTTGATTTGATTCCGTTGACGGTGAATTACTTTGATGTTATCTTGGGTATGGATTGGTTGTCGGTCAATCAAGCCCGGATCGATTGTGAACAGAAATGGGTTAGTTTCTATCCGTCAGGACGAGAAGAGTTTACTTTTCAGGGTAAGGGAGTGATAGTACCGCCGTACTTGATATCGGCGATTCAAGCAAGTAAGATGTTGAAGAAGGGTTGTTCGGGTTTCTTATGTTCAATTATCGACACGCGAGTTCTTGGACCACTAATAGAAGACATTTCAGTAGTTCGAGAATTTCCAGATGTTTTTCCCGATGAGTTACCCGACGTATTGATTGAAAGAGAGCTTGAGTTCACAATAGAAGTAGTACCAGGGTTACAACCGGTATCCAAAGCACCGTACCGAATGGCACTGATAGAGTTGAAAGAACTGAAAGTTCAGTTAGAAGAACTGTTGGAGAAGGGTTTTATCCGACCGAGTGTTTCGCCGTGGGGAGCTTCAGTCTTGTTTGTGAAGAAGAAAGATGGAACAATGCGTATGTGCATCGACTACCGAGAGTTGAATAAGTTGACTGTCAAGAACAAGTATCATTTGCCGCGAATAGATGACTTGTTTGATCAGTTACAAGGGGCTCAGGTATTTTCGAAGATCGACTTGAGATCCGGTTACCATCAGTTGAAAGTCAAAGAGGAAGATGTTGAGAAGACAGCTTTCAGGACTCGATATGGTCACTTTGAATTTTTGGTCATGCCATTTGGAGTGACTAATGCACCAGCTGCTTTCATGGACTTGATGAACCGTGTTTTCAAAGATTATTTAGATGAGTTCGTTATCGTGTTCATAGATGACATCCTAATCTACTCCAAAAGCGTGGAAGATCACGAGCATCATTTGCGATTAGCTTTACAACGATTGCGTGAAAAGAGATTATTCGGCAAATTGAAGAAGTGTGAGTTTTGGTTGACCGAGATAGCTTTCCTTGGACATATAGTGTCGGCAAAGGGAATTTCTGTAGACCCTCAGAAGATAGAAGCAGTTACCAACTGGGTGAGGCCAACGAATGTGACAGACATCAGAAGTTTCCTAGGATTAGCTGGGTATTATCGGAGATTTGTAAAAGACTTTTCGCGTATAGCAATGCCGATGACACAGTTAATGAGGAAAGATATTGCTTTTGTTTGGAGTCCAGAATGTGAAGAAAGTTTTCAAGAGTTGAAAGGTCGACTAGTGAAAGCACCAATTTTAGCCGTTCCATCAGGGACTGAAGGGTTTATCATTTACAGTGATTCTTCATATAGAGGTTTAGGTTGCGTTCTTATGCAAGGTGATAAAGTCATTGCGTATGCGTCGAGACAACTTAGACCGTACGAGAAGAATTATCCAACACATGATCTAGAATTAGCCGCCGTGATTTTTGCATTGAAGATTTGGCGTCATTATCTATACGGAGAAAAATGTGAGATATATACGGATCACAAGAGTTTGAAGTACCTGTTTACACAACGAGATTTGAACATGAGGCAAAGGAGATGGTTAGAGTTGATGAAGGACTATGACTTGTCAATTCAGTATCATCCGGGCAAAGCGAATGTCGTCGCCGATGCTCTTAGTCGTAAGGTACCAACCAATACCGCATCAAATTTGACTTCTCAGAAAGAACTGATACGAGATATGGAGAACTTAAAACTTGAAGTGATTCCGAGGATTGAAAGTGGTTTGATGTCGACGATGGTGGCACAACCACTCTTGATTCACGAGATCGCGGAGAAACAACTTCAAGATGTGGCTTTGAAGAAGATTTGTGATGAGATTCCAATGGGCAAACAACCGGGATTTACGTATGAGAACAATGTGTTGAAACGAAACATCCTAGAGGAAGCACACAATACGAAGTATACCGTTCATCCGGGAAGCACCAAGATGTATAGAGATTTGAGACATGTTTACCTAGTGAGAAAGAGTTGAAACGAAACATCCTAGAGGAAGCACACAATACGAAGTATACCGTTCATCCGGGAAGCACCAAGATGTATAGAGATTTGAGACATGTTTATTGGTGGTCGGGAATGAAGAGGGAAATAGCACGATATGTTTCGCGTTGTACTAGTTGTCAACAAGTAAAGGTCGAACGTCAAGTACCTTCAGGATTGCTAGAATCGTTACCAATAGCCGAGTGGAAATGGGAGCACATAACAATGGATTTTGTTAGTGGATTTCCGAGGTCGAAGAGATCGAACACTATTATTTGGGTGATTGTTGATCGTTTGACGAAGTCGTCGCACTTCCTACCGCTTCGAACAACTAAGCCAATGACGTTAGCTAAGTTGTATATTCGCGAAATTGTGAGACTACATGGTATCCCAGTTTCTATCGTTTCGGATAGGGATAGTAGTTTTACATCGAAGTTTTGGAGAGCCTTGCAAGAAGCAATGGGTACCAAATTGCACTTTAGTACAGCTTTTCATCCTCAGACCGATGGTCAATCAGAGAGAGTAATCCAGATTTTGGAAGACATGCTTAGGCTATGTATACTTGATTTTCAGGGTGATTGGGAAGACCATTTGCCGTTAATTGAGTTTGCATATAATAACAGTTTTCAGTCGAGTATTGGGATGGCTCCTTATGAAGCTTTATATGGTCGTGTATGTCGTTCACCGATTAGTTGGACGGAAGTCGGAGAAAGAAAGATTGAAGGGCCGAAAATTGTACAAGAGACGACGGATAAGATAAAGGTAATTAGACAACGGTTACTGACAGCCCGGAGTAGGTATAAGAGTTATGCCGACAAGCGCAGACGACCGTTGGAATTTGATGTAGGAGAATTAGTGTATTTGAAGGTGTCACCTTCAAAGGGAATAACCAGATTTGGTAGATACGGGAAACTCAATCCGAGATATGTAGGACCTTTTGAAATCATTGGAAAGGTTGGACCCGTAGCTTATCGTTTGAACTTGCTGAGCGAGTATGCTCAAGTTCATAACGTGTTTCATGTATCGTTGTTACGCAAACAATTAGTGGAAGATAGAGATCAAGTGATGACTCCGACATCGAATGAGATTCAGAGTGATTTAACGTATGTTGCGTATCTGGTAGAGATATTGGATCGAAAGGATCAAGTCTTACGAAATAAAGTAATGTCGAAAGTGAAAGTGTTATGGCGTAGTCAAACTACGGAAGAGATGACGTGGGAGATAGAAGATGAGATGCGTACTCAGTATCCACACCTTTTCGAGACATGAGGTATAAGTTTGGGGACAAACTTCTTTTAAGGGGGAGAGTATTATAACACCCACATTTGTGTTATAGCATTTGCATTACATTGTCATGCATGATAATGTGATGTGGCGTGTCCTATGACACATGGTTGAGTGAGTTTTAACTCACGAGTTGATTTGGGTATCTGTATTAGAGAACCCTCTGAAACTGTGGTGATTGAGGATTTGTTGTTGTGACATCTCTCCGAGTGTGAGACGGTCACTGTGGGACACTTTAAATGTTTATCTGAAAATAAATGTTTACCTGTGTATTTCAATATCTGTATTATTTTCTGTTTTAGAATTTATTTATGTTGTTAGATTTAGTATCCTGGTGAGGACGAATGAACACGCTATTAATTTGGTAGGCTAATTAGCAACTTCGGAAACGTCATGTAGAAATTCGCGTTTTAACAACCAAACGAAACTTAGTCGAAAACTTTTATAATTTTGAAGTTTCACTTATAAAGCTATGAATAAGCTGTATAGAAAGTTTCAGAGACTGATTAGGAGTTTGGAAAACTCGTGGGGAGGTAAACGTAATTCCCCGAGAATGTTGCCTATATATAGATAGAGATGAGTTGAGATATTTCACAACTCTTAACCTAAAATTCCAAGAGGAGGCCAAAAAGGGGGCTAGAGGGTGATTTGATTGCTTAGAGCTTTGCGACGCCAAACGACGACCTTCCGTCAGTCTGGTTTCTCCCAGATTTCATATTAGAGCTCCTTGAGGTAAGAGCTTCGTTTTGATATATGTTAGGGCCTGTTTGGCTAAGTTTTCCGAAAAGTTATTTTCTAGAATTTTTCATAAAAGTTGATAAATGGAATTTTGATTCATAGGAATTTTACTAGACGGACTTCTGCACGTTCTTTGTGCACGGGTTTTCTTCAGATTGAATTATAGGAGCGTTATTCGGAGGTGAGTGATTCAACTATGTTTTGGAATGATTTCTTGGCATGTATTCATGTTATGTTTAAATAGCATGTATTAATTTCTAGAGATATATTGTGTAGTTCATATTGGGCATTTATATTGATAAGTAGGCTCAATAGCACGGTGATATGTTTTAATTACCGCGAGCATGGT
The DNA here is from genome assembly GCA_033977485.1 of Hydrangea macrophylla. Taxonomy (NCBI): domain Eukaryota; kingdom Viridiplantae; phylum Streptophyta; class Magnoliopsida; order Cornales; family Hydrangeaceae; genus Hydrangea; species Hydrangea macrophylla. The sequence continues at coordinate 126,310,392 of CM066991.1, read as the reverse complement.
GATATGTATTTGAGCATGTTAAGTTGCTTATTTGGGTCAGAAGGAGCACGTGGTCACCGTGCCATTTTGTGGAGCCGATAGAGTGGCATTAAGGTCGCACGATTGTTTGTAGAATCGTGGGTCTTACCCTTTCGCGTGGACTTATTGGCGAGGAGTCGCGGATTGGGAATATGGACGGGCACGTGAGTCTCCGGCGACTAGTATGAAATGTAGAGATGTGAATGCGGACATGTTTATCATTCATGTACATATGTTGATTTATTCACTAAGCTTTAGCTTAAACAAATCGAAATATGTGTGGTTATTCAAATAACCATTTCAGGTGTTAATGCTGGCGAGGAATCGGTGAAGTGAGTACGTGGGTTGGGAGTTCGCTTGTGAGGCAACTTGAAATATTAATCTTGAAATTTTGGAATCCTCGAAATGTTGTAATAAGAATTTGGTTGTTTTAAACCCATGTTTAACTTAGTATGTTAGAATGGATTTTAAATTGTTGTAATAGTTAGTAACATGTTGTAATTATGTTTGGTAATGCTTTAATACAGTTAAGATTACTTTAGACTGAGTTTGATTTGAGTGGTTGATCATTGGAGGGAAGTTAGGAAGCTTTAAAACTTGTTTTCTGCAGTTTGGGCTGCTGCCAGGGGAGCAGTCGACTGAACCCCTGAGCCTGTTAGCTACTGCTTCTTATATAGCAGAAGCAGTCGACTGGACCCCAGGGCAGTCGACTGGACCCCTCAGCAGTCGACTGGACCCCCAGTCTCAGTCGACTGAAATTTGATATTAAAATCCCTGCCCGCCTCCATCGACTGAGCAGTCGACTGAGCAGTCGACTGAACCTCTGGTTTTAAAATGTGTTTTGTTTTCCGCTGCGTGTGTTCTTCAAACCTAATTTTTGGGAACGTTAATGAATTGGTTTAGCCTCGGTGGCGTGCCACGGGCTCCGGTTCCGCTATTGTGGGACCGGGCTGTGACAAGCTTGCACACACCTCGACTAATCCCCCAATGCCCTAGAGTCGCCGGGTGAATTCCCCAGTGGCCACGCTCCCCATGACTCAAACACTAAACCTCTTCGGTAGTACACCCAAGAAGCTTACCACTCGGCCACAAGGAATGTGATTACATACGTGTGTACATTACAGAGATAAGACTCTTCTTTTTTGACTACCCACAATTGAGCAGCAATGGATTGCAACCTGTTTTTGACACAATTTGCACAATTGAGATCTAGTAAGTGTTTTTGTCAAGCAATCAGTGAAATTACTTGGCTGGTTTCACAAGTTGGAGGATCACAATCATTTCTCAAACTATACCATTATTACTCTAAAAGCATAAGCAATCAACACTAATTAAACAATGAACTCAATTCAAGATAAAAGGGAGACCTCAAGTATGCAATCTTTTATCAGAAATTTGTAAGTCTAATATTAAGAATGTAAATTTAATCTTCTCTTCAAAAAAAGCTCTCACCACTTTAATCTAAATGTTGTCCTTCGAGGGGTCTCCTCATTCTCTCCAACGAATTTTTCAATCTCTACATCTTTCAAACAATGCCGCCAACATTTAACATTGACTTGTACCGCAATAATTCTGATCTTCTCTTTTCTTAACCATCTGGATAAGTTCCTTTATGAGATTCTTGTTAGACTCAAAATGCGCGCAATTCTAGAGTTAGGATGACAAACCCAAAACAAGCCATTCAGACTAATTAAATAACTTAAAGACAACGAAATTATATTCAAACTTGAATCCTCAACTTGACGCGTAAGGGCGGGCATTTTGAATTTCCCTTAATTCCTCCACATTACATGTACACTCTCGAGAGGAAATTTAATTTCCAAGTACAAGGCTTCGAAATGACCTGACTTAGTGAGAAATTCCCTCAAACTTATTGAAAAAATATAGCATCAAGATGTTCATCAGAGCCAAAAATTGGATGCCAGCTATCCAAACAACTGAAGTACTTGTTGAGTATTATCAATCTTTGCCTCCCTCAACAATACTCATACAGTGGAGTAAATTTAATTCCCTTAGAGAATCACTTGAAATGTTGATACTTTCCAGCATATTGCACAACCGGAGTTTCAGGACCTCGAGGAGTGGAAGGTGAGAAACAAGGCCACATAACGAATCGTCTGCAATGCCGAGTGCTTTAATTTAAAGACAGAGTTCTTAGATTTCGACAAGTAACCACGTCGATATCAATCCATGGCATAGCCCTACGTACCCAAAATATTAAAGACATCAAGAACTGATGTGCCAATGTGTATCGAGTGTGGTTCACTGGGGAAGAAGCGGGATTTGTATATCTTGATTTTGACCCTCTTGAGTTTATGAAGATTAAGGGCATGAATTTTATTCGGATTCCAACAACTGGAGAGATCAATTTACTCAATCAAAGGGCAGCTAGAGATTAAGCTCTGAAGGATCCGAATAATATACATGCTCGGGGGAAAGTTTCTTTAGAGAATGAAACTGGATAGTATTGGTGTCAAATTTCTTCTCTAACACACAACCATACAATCTCTGAACTATTAAAGATTTAGCCATAAATATTGATTGGGGCAATGTGTGTAATTTCAATCCACTTTTATCAATTTGAGGCGCAAACTTGGTATCATTGATCAATCTCATTCATATGAAGCTTAAATTTCTTCATACGCATATTCTGCTGCTCGCGATACCTCGGCAAGGACCCATCGATGAATTTCATAAAATTTTGTCTTCTTTATGATCATCACCAGAATTGGTATGAACCATGTTTTTTTAATGAAGAAGACCCCATGAATGAAGCCATGTCTTGGAAAGGACACTTGTTTTGGCGGCTTCTTTTGTGGAGAGGAGAGAGAGTATATGATGGATTATGCCTTGTGGCAATTCTGATATTTGGTCCATGCCTATGGTTTTCAAAGTGTTGCAGGAGCCAAAGTGAAGATACATATACATGTATCAAAGTGTTTGATCTCTTAGGTCTTTATATAGTCTATACATTAAGGTAAACAAGTTTTTTAGTTTTCCAGTTACTGAATTGATGCACTATATTAAAATATATGAAAATGCTAAGAACACTGGTTTTGTGCACCTAAACTATCCACTTGCTGAAGTATTGTGGCAAGTGTATTATTTAGGTGTGCCTAGCATTACTCTAATAAAATATGATTAATGCTAGACATATACACTTTTTTACATACTTTTTGACATACAGCTTTAAATGCATGTGCCCTGTGTTGTGTAAGTGGTGCACAGAAAAATGTGAAAATTTCAAATAGCACAATGTACATGCATTTAAAGCATAGTATGTCAAAAAGTGTGTATACCTAGCATTATTCATAAAATATAGACTAATAGTAGTTTACACATTTGATTATAACTCAAACTTTAATGGCATGTTTGGTTGTCACTTAAATTTGAATAGCTTCATTTAATTTCATGAATGACTCCATTTATAAATATATGAAACTTCACTATATTTCTTCTTATGTGGTCATTTCTATCTTTTTCTAGAATGTGAAAATTTATGATTGCAAACATCATTTCTGAGACGAGCATCCTATTTCTAAATGGAATCATTCAAGCTTACTAGTTTTTTTGTAAAGTTCTATACAAACGATATTATGCAATTATTACATTTAAGGACAACCAAAGAGGCCCCGTAACATTCTGTAGTTTTCTGATTTCTTTTGTTTTCCTATTTGGATTAGACTTGATTTAGTTTCCCAAACCTCTAATTTACTACGGGTGATATGCGTAATTTACTTATTTACCTTTTTTGAAGACAAACTCTGATTTCCTTCCCAAATTCATTGACAACAATCAATAACCAAAAGAAGGCAAAGACAAGGAAAATATGAAATAAGAGTAATGCTAGGTACTTAAACATTCACATGCTGTTGATGTTGATTACCTTAAATACTCTAGATAAACTTAATTTTAAAATTGCCATTGCCACATTGTGTACTTTTTAGGTGTACATAACATTACTTATTGGATAATTTTCATTCTAATGAAACACTCTTCATATTTTAAGTTGAACCTACTAAAATAAAGAAAACAAAATTAGAAAAGTGTGTCAAATTTGTAATTTGATGAGATTCAAACATACCAGTTCTATTACACAATCGATTTATGTGTTCAACTAATGGGTATGTGCAGTGCGCCCACAATTTGTGGTGCCATTTTACAACATAAAACCACATCACAAAATATATGGGTGTAGTAGGATATACTTTGATGAGGTTCAAAAAATACAAAATTGTGATTTTAGGTTATAGAATGACAACACTTGGAAAAAAAATTATGGCTACCCCAATTACCATAACCTAGGCAAGATTGAGCGGAAACTGTTGACTCTATGTGTGTGTATATACAAGGATGATGAAAATACTGGTATATACACTATGCCTTTTGACTTCCCACAAGTTAGCAAATGCGTTTGATTGCAGTATGTTCTTTTATTGATTGTTGTGAAGATTGATAACACTCGGGGTATGTTTGATAATCCAATTTAGTGCTAAAAATGAAAACTTTATGCACTTATTTTTCTTCAATGCGTTTGATAATGTAACTCTATTAAAAAAGAAGCCAAAAAAACTACTGAAAACTTTAAGTAAAAGAATTCTACTGAAAATAATCATTAAATGTAGTCTATTTCAATACACAAAACATAATTTTCTGCACTTAAAATTCAACACGTTAGTACTTAATTTATTTATCAAATGGACCCTTAGATATTTTATACCACTCCTATTCTTAAGTTTCAAATTTGAATCCCAATTTTGGTTTTCAAATGTTTTGTCAATTGTACCACGTGCAGTGACATATGGTACCACCAATCACTGCAACAACATGTGGTACAACTGTTATGTCATTTTAGAGCCAAATTTGGGATTCACATTTGAAAATGATCATAGAATTATTTTTTCCAACAATAAGTAGGATTTGCACCTTGAACATAAGATATTCTTTTTGGGTAAATTCATGAAATTTACAAACAATATATATTATCAATTAAGGATAAACAAAACCCAAACCATATCCAAAGAATGAAATGTCCTAATTAATGGCTAGCTATTCCTCTACATGATCGAACATGCATTTGCATTATCATCGCTAAACATAGTATATAATAAACTGTCCCCCAAGTAATCAATTAGCAATGGACCTGTGATTTGGTTAGAAATTCCAATTCCTTCCAATGGTAAGTCCTCTTTCTTTTTCTCATCTTTTGAATCTTCTTTATTGATTACAATTTCAACTCTCTTCCCTATTTTCTTCTTTAATTTCTTCTTAACCTTTTCCGGGTTGATCCGACCCGTTATCACAACCTTGTGCTTATTCATGTCGGTACTGAACTTCTCCACCCCTTGAATAGAAATGACATAAAAAAGAAATGAGATATATACACATATTCATGCATATATATCTATATAAAAGGGGCAGCCCGGTGCACGAAGCTCCCGCAGTGCGGGGTCCGGAGAAGGGTCTGACCACATTGGGTCAAATGTACGCAGCCTTACCCTGCTTATTTGCAAGAGGCTGTTTCCACGACTCGAACCCGTGACCTTTTGGTCACACGGCGGCAACTCAAACCGTTGCGCCAAGGCTCCCCTTCACATATATATCTATATATAATCTATATATAATATATATATAATATATAGTAATGTAGGTGTCATGTGACACCCCTATGTAATTGGGATGCCACATGGCATCCCTACACCATGTCTATATGGATATGAGACTGTATATATATATTTAAAATATAATATTATTCAAAAAGTTAAAAAATTTAAATAAATAAATAAAACCTCGCTTACTGTATTTGCCACTTTCACCATATATATTTTTTTCATTTTTTTTTTTTTACTTTTTTTATTTTTGATTTTTTTATTTTTTTTTAACAAAGCTTTGTGGGTAATATATATAGATTTAAAAAAAAAATTTGAATGATACCCGTGTATAGAATAGGCAAATACTAGTATATATATGTGTATATATATATATATATAGAGAGAGAGAAGGAACCTTTTAATTTGGAGATGGCTTTGGCAACAGTTCTTTCACATCCATTACAATGCATTGAAACTTTGTACTCCACGACCACAACCTGTACAAATCGGACACAAACTGTGATTTCGTGAAGTTAAATCATGTTAAGACAATGGAGAAGAACTTGGGATATATATATACACATATATATATATATATGTACTTGTCTCACTTTGTCTTCGCTCTTCTTCTTTTTCTTTTCCCCTGCCATTCGAATTGTGAAAACAATAAAATCATAGAGTATCTCGAAAGTGAATGAAATACATTTCAAATTATGAAGGGTAAATTGGTAATTGTATGGAGTTGGTTATTGTAGTTAGTGTGATAGAGCCAATCACAAACAGTCCATTCGTGTCGGGTTGGAAATCTCATAACCGTTAGGTTAGAAAGGAAAAAATATTCAATGGTAAATTACACAAACCTCCCCTGAGGTTTACCTTAATTACACGGACCTCCCCCCTAGTTGCAGAAATTACACGGACTTCCCTCGAGGTTTGTAATTAGGTAACAAAACGCTCCCTCCCCTAATGGTCCGTTAGTTTTTTTTACATTAGCCTCCCCTAAAAATTACAATTAGCCCCCCTAATATTATAAAATTGTCATACTAAGCCTCCTTTCTCTAATATTTTTGTGCTAATTATAAAATCCCTCCTCCCTCATATGTTTTTGGGTTAATTTTTTTAGCATTAATTTATATCATCCGCACAAAATACATATAAATAGGTCCAAAATTTTTTTTTCCCCTAACAAACTTCTGTCAACCCCCCTGTATTCATTTTCTAAATCCACCCCTGCCCCTATGCTTCAAAAGTGACGAAAATTGATGAAAATTCTAAAATTGGTTAAAAATATAAACACTTAACCCCTTTTGTGATGTTAATTTTGGGATTAACGCTCTTTGAGTGAAATCATAACAGTTCTATTTTAGTCCACAATCACAGGGCCGGGGGTTAAGTGTCCACTTTTGAAGCATAGGAGTAGGGGCGGATCTAGAAAAGTAATACAGGGGGACTTGATAGAGGTTTGTTCGGGAAAAAAAATTTTGGACCTATTTATATGTATTTTGTGTATATTTTGTGTAGATAATATAAATTAATGCTAAAAAAAATTAACCCAAAAATATAAGAGAGAGGAGGAATTTTATAATTAGCACAACAATATAAGAGAAATGGGGCTTAGTATGACAATTTTATAATATTAGGGGGGCTAATTGTAATTTTTAGGGGAGGCTAATGTAAAAAAAACTAATGGGCCGTTAGGGGAGGGGGCATTTTGTTACCTAATTACAAACCTCGAGGGAGGTCTGTGTAATTTCTGCAACTAGGGGGGAGGTCCGTGTAATTAAGGCAAACCTCAGGGGAGGTTTGTGTAATTTACCCAATATTCAATATAACGGGTATATAATTTTACGTGGTATAACAAATCAATAGAAATCCAGTATAAATTCATCTAGCCTCCTACTTGTAGGAGAATTTTAGTCCAACTCAGCAAAAACTCCCTCCAATTCAGCAAAATTTTGAGTTATTTGAGAGGGGATAAAATCCCACATGGTATCCCTGGGATACCCAATATTTACTCGTTAGAAAGGGTCCAATAAAATTAGCGAAAAACTCCAAAATTAAACTAATTAATGACTCTATGGTACAACTAACACACCGTGCATTCAGTGTATTTTATAGAGTGCGAATATCAATTGCCTAAAATTACTACCCGATGGACTGGACAATGTTAACCACAAAATTATTTTGATGGACAGCTTGAGTAAGGGCTGTACAAAAAAATAGCCCGACCGAACAGGCCAACCAAAACCAATCAGACCGACCAGTTTTGATCAGTGTAAAATTGATTCAGTCAGTCCACAGTTAGGACTTTAAAAAAACTGAATGTCGGTCGGTGGCCGGTTTTGTGCAATTAAAACCGATCCGGACCGAACCGATTGATTAACCAAAGGTGTATATATGATATGTAAACCTCTCCCAAAAATGTAAAAACCCTAGAGGAGCCATCTCTCTCTCTCTCTCTCTCTCTCTCTCTCTCTCTCTCTCTCTCTCTCTCCCCCCCCCCCAATCTCTCTCTCTCTCTCTCATCTTTCCAACATTTACAAACTCAAAAACCCCAAAGGTCTCTCTCTGATCTTTCCAACATTTACAAGCATCTATGTCTCGCTGCCGCCGTACAATTCATCACCGATTCATCTCACAGTTGATTCATCTCATTGGTTGGCTAATATTGGAGAACAATCAAGGATCTACACACTCAAGGTAATCTTTCCCTATTCTCTCGTTTTTTTTTCTTCTATATATCTCTACCTTCCTTTTGTATTTTGGTCTTTGGTATATGTATCTCTTTTCTCCCTTTCTATTTTTAACATTGGCTTTTTCTAGAGCATAAAATTTCCATTTGATTCTGTCTTCTATGTTCTTAAACTGGTATTGATCTCTTTGAAAAACAATTTTTTTTTTTATTTCTTTTTTTTTTTTTTTTGTTTAAACAGCTTAGAAAATTGTTATACAACCCGATCCCGACCAAAATCGACCGTGAAACCGATACACCGAAACTGATTAGCACCGACAATGAGTTGGTCAGTTTCAGTGCAATGCTGAGAGAAACTGACACGATCGGTTCAGTTGTAAAAATGCTTCAAAACCGACTAAAACTGACCAATTTATACCCCTAACTTGAGTGCTTTTGCTTAGGCACATTTCATGACATTCCTCTCACAAAAGTGGATCTCAAAAATGAGAGAGAGCATATGGGAGTTAAAGTGTCCATTTTTAAAACACATGATGTAAAATGAAGATGGACCTAACTAAAATGGGGTAAAATGTAATTATCCCTTCATTTAATGGTAGGATGCATGTTACTCACATAAGTTTCCATAAAGGTTGGGGGGTTTAGTGCCATAGTCTAAAAATATGAGGGTTTAATTTACACATGTAAGAAGTCCACAAAACCCTAGTCTATATCTATATTATATCCTACAAAAAAGGGTAGTTTGGTCATTTCACCCATAAAGGGCTCTTATAACTACAACCACATGATCTTCATCAAGTGGTCTAATAGTCACTCACACAAACTTTCGTTGTCCCACAATCACACCCTATGCGCTCTTCTCTCTCTCTTCTCATCTCTCAAATTGATTTTGAATTTCAAATACCCCAGATCTCTCTCTCCTCACACCAGCCCCTCCCTCTCTCGCTCTCTCTCAACCTCATCTACCTCACACCTCGCTGCCGAGATCAACCGTCGCCTCAGTGTCCGATTTCTTTGTCCCTTCGTTGTCACGGACGAATTAATTGGGTTAGTCCCCCCTCCTTCCCTCCCTCCCTCCCTCCCTCTCTCTCTCTCTCTCTCTCATTACCCTCTCTCTATTTAACCCCCCCCCCCCCCCCCCTCTCCCCGTCTCACTCTCTATCTCTCCATCATTCATTTTCTTAAAGGCATGCATGTCCGATTTTCTTTTCTGTTTGATTTTGAATTTGACTTCAGTTGTTCAATTATGTGTGGGTCAGTTTACTATGAAGATTTAAGGAGGGGGGGGGGGGGGGGGGGGGTTAGGTCTGTTTTCTTCTGATGTATTAGAGACTTCTTATCTACTGGTTGTTGAAATTAGGGCTTTTTCAGCTTTGGTTTTTGGTTCAGCTTTGTCAGACCCCCTCCCCCTGACGATTATCAACAGGTAATCTTCTCTCTCCCTGTCTCTGTATAGTCTAAATGCTGCTGTGAGTTAGTTCTATTTTTTTTTTGCTAGAAGTTGTGAGTTAGTTCTAGTGGCAAAAAAGGCTTTCTCTTTAACATGTCCAGTGTCTATATCTTCAATAAGTTTCCCTTTGTTTACAAGTTTCCCTTTAACATGCTCAGTGTCTATATCTTCAATTAGTTGCCCTTTGAGTTTAGAAAGCATGTTCCAAAGTGCTTTGTTCACATTTAATTGGTTACTATATACTACTGTTTTAATTGGTTTCTTTTGGAATATCTGCTCTCACCAATTACATGGTTGGTTTTTTTGTTTTTCCAGTTGATCTCTTTGAGTAATAATTAGTATAATGAATAAAAAGGCTTTCATGTTTTTTTGGTTAAAGCGTGTTTTGTTTAAGGCTTTAAGCATCTTTTGTTAAAGGGCTATTTTTTGTAGCAGAGTTTTCAATTTTTTCTTTTTGTATTTTTGTTATTTAGCAAGATAATAGTGTTAAAAAAAGTATTTATTTTGGTGTGGTTAGTTGAACTGTGGTGTGCTTTTTTCTTTGTATCAATCTTGAACACATAAATTGCATTAGATACCCCTTTGCCTTCATTTGCCAAAGTTTCATGGACACCACTTGATTCAGCATTTAAGACAGGCATGCGCACTTGAGTTGCCTTTAGATATGTGAAAAAAGGATAGCCAGCTATAAAACCAAGTCTAAATGCATTTGTTACTGAAAAAAGGATATTCACGTATCAGTTTAATATTGGATTGGTTCACCCTTTTTGATTTTTTTCTTTCTAGAAATTTTTTCTTCTATAGGCATTGTTTGCAAGATGTGACTGGAAGGGAAGGTAGAATGGTAGTATGCTTTTTATGATTTTTCTTGATTATTTATTTGTTTGTAATTGATTTGCAAGTTGAGGAGATTTGTATTTGTACTCTTTCTTTTAGGGCTCATGAAAACGTTGTGGAGAGGCTATCACTAACTTTTATCCTAGCATTTACAAAATCGAGTTTAATTCTCTGTGATAGGATTTGTGTAAGTGCATTCAGTTTTGAGTGACTTTGATTTCTAAACAGTAAACACATTGATTGCCATATTTGATTTCCATAAAGAGAATCTGATATCAAATCCTTGAGTTTGTGCCATGTTTTGAATTCTAAAAATTGTAGTTTATGGTGAGCTAAATTAAGGACTACTTTTAGATTATTTAAGTTAAAAATGAATAGTCTGCAAAAGAAATTAAGGTTGGGAGGTTTTTGTGCCATCAACATTCGCACACGGACCCAATTTCCTTCCCTCTATATGGTATTCTCCCAACATTCGCGCTACTGCAAAAGAAACAACTCATTAAAACGTGTTTAGTATGTCTTTTTTTTTCTAACTCTTTTCTACTAGCTTTCTAAGGACAATTTGTGTAATCTTTCACCTCTACGGTGTGTTTAAATTCTATTGGTTCTTATTCCTTTCTACATGCTAAATTATGTTTACGTTTCACTTTGACTGTGGCTGGAAAGTGTGTAGTTTACTTTTCGTTCCAAGATTAATGTGGCTGTTAGTTTAAATTGTTTAATAGGTGGTGTTTTGATTTAGTTTCAAGTGTTTAATTTTAGTTCCAAGGCACTTGCAAGACAGTGCTTTGGTTTGGTTACACTTCAAAATTGGGAATTGTAGCATTGGTTAAAAATATTGTGACGGCTACTCATGTTGTGGTATGCTATCATCTCCCCCTATTTTAGCTTTGTATGCTGCCATCCCTTTTGTTTAGGATGCAAACCTGCAACTTATGCCCCAAACTGATGCATACTGATGCAACTTATTCTTCATGTTTGATATATATATTTTTTGCAACTTTTCTCTGTAAAAAATCCATATTGTTTCAAGGGGGTGGGGAATCCTAAAGTTAACAAATGCTTAAAGAATAGGTCTATACATTATTATTTATTTAAAGAGTAATTGTTTTTTCTTTTTCGAATCATTGATTTTTGAGCTCGCTCTTTTTTTTTTTTTTTTTTTTGGTGTAGCCTCATGTTTTTAACTTTCACTTGCATTGTGAGCCATGAGTATCAAGGTATGTGACTTGGCCTTTTCTCTTTTTATCTTCATTTACTATCTAGCCATGTACTTATTTGTGAATCAGTTGTGACGATTGTTGTTCAAACATGTAAGGTATACATTTTTTTTCCAGATCACCGGCTGTAGAAAATGGGAATGCGAGCTGAAGAACTTGCATGCAATGATTCTATGAGTTATTTCCTTTGCTTTACTATCAATTTCCTTGGGGTTTTTTGTTGCTTTTATGGTGCAATGTAGTTCAATGTTCTATTGCACTTGCTATTTGGAACTCACAGTCTAGGAAGTCTCACTCTCTTCTACTACTTCTTTGTTCTTCTTCCTCTCTTATCTACAACGGGAACTCTCTCTTTGTTCTTAGAAAGGACACTGTTTGGTTGCTCCAAAAATCTTAATGACATTCACAACAACCAGTTTATCATTTTAGGAATAAGGAAGGACACGACACTCTATTTAGTTGAACTCGATTCAATTTGTATTTTCTTTTTAGGCGATTCATTGAGGTATTTGGTTTATTTTGATACTTGAAATGGGAGTCTGGAATACATAAAGTAGTTGACTTATAACATTTGATATTGTAAAAGTGGGATTTTTTAGATCTTTTTTTTTGTTGTCATGTTTAGATTTCTTTTCGATCTACGTTGTTCATGTTCGATCTTTTTGAGCCGTGCCTCATGGGCACGGGCACGTACTAGTTGTTATATAAAAATTGATAGTGTTACCCGATTGCTTTTGGAAGGGGAAGCAATTGGGAATGATTGATAAAGGAGAACATTTGAGTGAGAAATGGGAAGAAAGAAGAAAAATTAGAGAGAGAAGGCTAGAAGCGGCAATCAAAACATGTGGATATGAAAACCTGATTAATTATGAGAGAAATCATCATGACTATGATATTTTTATGGGGCAAATAGTGATAGATCTAAAATACAGAAAATATGGTGGTTTAAATATAATTAGGAAAAGTTTTTAGAATTAGGTCCACTCCTTAGTCTTTTGACAAAACTACCCTCAACATTGCTCTACACAAACAGTGTCAAAGTTTCTGCACCTCCGGCGACCTCGCCTGAGCTCCGGCGACCACTACCATGGCATCGCCTGAGCTCCGGCGACTTCGCTTGAGCTCCAGCGACCTCGCCTGAGCTTGTCTGATCTCCGGCGAGCACCACCACCACCATACCAAACCCCCAGCGACCACCACCACCACCACCACACGGACCTCTGCAGTTCACCACCAACACCACACTAGACCTCTCTCAATCTCTTCACAACCAAACCACCATAGCAACATAAAAATGATCATAAAACAAGTTTCTGGAAGTTAATTCATCATATCACTGAAAAAAGTTGTGAAATTTATCAACAAAAAGTTGTGAAATTTCACAGAGTTCGTGAAATTTCACGAAACCACCACTACCACATCAGACCTCTGCCGATCATCACAACGACCTCACCTGATCGATCTCTTCACAACCAAACCACCACATCAACATGAAATGATCAAAAAAAATGTTTTTGAAATTTAATTTCTCATACCAATACCGAAAAAGTTGTAAAATTTTCAAAAAAAAAAAAAGTTGTGAAATTTCACAAAGTTTGTGAAATTTCACAAAAAAAGTGTTCTAACAAACATTGCATAAACTTTTTACAAATTCGAGCATTCGTATCGATCTGCGCATAAAATCTATGTTTTTACAACCTACTCAACGAGATCTATCAAACAAGTATCATAGTTGATATCAAAATCTGGAAAAAAATGTTAAGTAACTTCACTGACTTTTTTTGATAAATTTCTCAAAAAAATGTGTTAAAAAAAAAAAAAAACACGATCCAATCAAGCTGTCAGAATCTATAGAGAGAGAGAGAGAAGGTGTTCGTGCCCTAGAGGAAGTCCTCGGACAACGAATTGAGTAGATCTTGGACGTCACGCAATTCATCTCCAACGCGCAAAGATTCGAGTACTCGTTCGAAGACGAGGACATGGCAGGGAATGTGAAGTACTCTTGAGCCAATTTGTTTAACAGCTTGATGAAGATCGGGTGGTTGAGAAGTTCGACGCTCACGATGAACCTTTCCATCTCCTCGTCGACGAACACCACTACCACATCAGACCTCTGCGATCGCCTCTCTCTCTCTCTCTCTCTCTCTCTCTCTCTCTCTCTCTCTCTAACTGGAAATGAATGATAGGGGTATATTGGTCAACACTAGAAGTAGTTGAGTTTATCCCCAACAACTTCCACCAAACATATCCTTGTCCCCAAATATTTTTCCCTTATGTCTTATAACCAAATATTTCTCCTAATTTGGTATTTAGTACCAAATTTCTATATTTTTATAGTTTTCAATTTGAATTTACAGTTGCTGCTCGCTTCTCTCTCTCCTCGCACACTACACATTATTTGTTTCTCTCTCTGTATGTATTGTATATTCAAATATAATTGCAGTTGCAGAGATGTTGTATGTGTCTCTGGTCTCTCTCTTTCTCTCTCTCTTTCTCTCTCTCTCTCTCTCTCTCTCTCTCTCTCTCTCTCTAGTTCTCCAATTGCTCCTCTTGGAACCTTGTGATGATGCGCTTACAACTCTAAAGGTTACATGTATTTTTCTCTACTCGACCCCCTTTTTTTTTCCTTCTCTTGAAATAAAATAAAACAAAACTTTTTTTACCGTTTGTTTTATTCGTGGAAATTTTGTGATGCCCGCATGAGAGAGAGGTCCCAACTGTTGGATCCAGGGCAGGTCCGAGTATTTGGAGGTTCGTGACTAACTATTTAAAGGGAGGCCCAGGGGTTCGGGGGTAGCACCCTCGAGGCGATTTTTTTGGAGTCGACGTATACATAATTGACAATTTTTTAGGTTTACTTATTCATGATTGACGATTTCTTTGGGGTTACTTATAATATGAGTCTATTTGTGAAACTTAAAGATTGTATGGTGTTTTTTAAAATTCTAGAGGGGCCTATTTCTAAAACTCAAACAAAATTACACTAAAAGTGTAATTTTCAAAATTCTAGGGGCCTTTGCTTTTGAGTTATGTATATATGTATATTAATATATATGTAGTTGATGGCTAAATTGGGTCTTGGGAGACTTAAATGTAAAATACTAAAAAATTTTAAGGTAAAAATGTTATTATAAAAATTTCACGAAACCCTCAAAAGTTTGTGAACTTTTGTAGCCCGGGGCGATTGACCCTTTTGCCCCTAAATATTTGGGAGCATATAAATTTCATTCTTGCCTAAAAATCACAGTAGTTTTGTCACACTGGTAGATTTTGGTCACCGGGTTAAAATTTTTGGTGACGTTGGTTATATATATAAAATATTTGTGACATGTTTTTTAGCTTAGCCACATCCCCTTGTTGGTTGATTGGCCAAGAGATCATGGGGAGCGTGACCATTGGAGAATTCATCTGGCGACTCCAGGACCTCGGGGAGGTGCACTCAAGCAAGCCGTAGCTTTTCTGGCAACCAGAGTTGTTTGCTGTCATCAGTCACCATTGGGAGTCCGCATCCTCAACTGCGTGCTGCTGGCAGCACCCTAGGAGCACTTGTGTAAATAGCTATATATAGGTACATAGTACTAAATTGTTCTCTGACTTCACATAATAAAATTTCGAACACAAAAAAATTATAGGAAAATAAGATCAAATAAAGTCTCAAACGCAAATCTCTTAGAAGCTCTTAAATTAAAATAATTCTTTATTACTTACTTCAATGAAAATTAAGCCTCAAACAAAAATACTTATTTATCTTCTTGTTCTCGTTTGGTTTGGTTTGTGAAATTTAGAATCTGGATCCCCTAGGAACCACAATCGGGATCGTGGTTCCATAGGGGTGCCACAATCACGTTAACCATTGGGACCATTCTCTAAGAGCTTAAATTTTTAGAATAATTGATAATGTAACATGGTATGAGAGCCTTGTTTATGGGAGATCTTGAGTTCGACTCTCCATTCCCGTTTTAGTGTGCATGTTTGCATTTTGTTATCTGTCTCCACTATGATAGAGTTTAGTTTGCTGGATCTCCACATGCGAGTCGGGGTCGCACATGAGGGGGGTGTTGAAGCTTGATATACATTGTTGGCCCATTCTCTAACAGCTTAAGCTTTTAGGCTTTGTTTGGTTCATGGATTTTGTGAGGGAAAAGAGAGAGGGAAGGAAAACAAGATGGAAAACTAATCCCTTCTGGAAGGTAAAAGGAACTAGTTTTCCATCTTGTTTAAGGGACAAATTTTCCTTCTTGTTTTCCTTTCCCATCTCTTTTCCCCCATGAAATCCATGAACAAACACATGCTTAATTGGTAACTTAACATACACAATTCATCATTTACGTTGTATCTTGCAATTATAGCTTTGGATTAGCATTCATCTTTTTACAGCGGATTTCTTTGGGCAGGCAGGTGATCAATTTTTTGATGTTATTAGGTTTTGATAGTGAGAATTCGTGCATGTTTGGTGATGTTAAGGCATCACATTTTCCCTTTTGAGTCAGGATTAAGATGCATCTTAGGCCTTAATTAAAGAGCTGTTATATGGTTCTCTATAATTTTTCCTGGTAAATGGATTCTACCTTTTCTTTTGCTCTATGTTTTAGCATTTTCTAAGGATTCAAACAAAGTAGTTATTCCCTCAAGTGGACTTGCTAATTTTTCACTCAAAGCAGAGGGTGGATGCGCTAAGTTTAGTTGTTTTATATTTGTAGACCCAGAAACTAATGCCTAATGGCACAACTACAGCTTTAAAAAAATGCCTGTTAAAATGCAATGTTTCGGCCATTTATGTTGGATCTGGAGAGCCTGAAAAGGGTGCAATGTGCAGAAGATTCAGCATTCTGTTTCATATTCTGATTTATTTATGGTATACTTTTGTCGCAGCTTAATGTTGGTAGGATGAAATTAGTTTCTGACAATCTAGGTACCTTTGCTTAACTTTTTAACCAGGTTTCCTTATCCTGATATCCCATGGTATTGTTCTTTACTCATTTTCAGCCACGGGACAATAATAAACATCTATAGACGTGAGGTCCAAGGTACAATTTATCTGTGCGTGAACAATAGCTGTGTGATACCATACACAACTCAAATGATCTTGCGAACCATCGATGGCGAAGGTATCTCCTTGAGGCTTTCATGGACATGACTTCCATGGTGTTGTACACGTCTGCACATCCTACATGAGTGTTTTTCTAGGAAAAAAATGAGAACTTTCAAATTCAAAGTTTTTTTTTTGTTTTTTTTTTGTTTTTTTGTTTTTTATGTTGCATGAGAAATGGGAAGAAGAAGAAGAAAAAGAGAGAGAAGGCTAGAAGCGGCAATCAAAGCATGTGGAAGGTAAAAGGAACTAGTTTTCCATCTTGTTTAAGGGACTAATTTTCCTTCTTGTTTTCGTTTCCCCTCTCTTTTCCCCCATGAAATCCATGAACAAACACATGCTTAATTGGTAACTTAACATGCACAATTCATCATTTACTTTGTATCTTGCAATTATAGCTTTGGATTAGCATTCATCTTTTTGCAGCGGATTTCTTTGGGCAGGCAGGTGATCAATTTTTCGATGTTATTAGGTTTTGATAGTGAGAATTCGTGCATGTTTGGTGATGTTAAAGGCATCACATTTTCCCTTTTGAGTCAGAATTAAGATGCATCTTAGGCCTTAAAGAGCTGTTATATGGTTCTCTATAATTTTTCCTGGTAAATGGATTCTACCCTTTCTTTTGCTCTATGTTTTAGCATTTTCTAAGGATCCAAACAAAGTAGTTATTCCCTCAAGTGGACTTGCTAATTTTTCACTCAAAGCAGAGGGTGAATGCGCTAAGTTTAGTTGTTTTATATTTGCAGACCCAGAAACTAATGCCTAATGGCACGACTACAGCTTTAAAAAAATGCTTGTTAAAATGCAATGTTTTGGCCATTTATGTTGGACTTAGAGAGTCTGAAAAGGGTGCAATGTGCAGAGGATTCAGCATTCTGTTTCATATTCTGATTTATTTAGGGTACACTTTTGCCGCGACTTAATGTTGGTAGGATGAAATTAGTTTCTGACAATCTAGGTACCTTTGCTGAACTTTTTAACTCGGTTTCCTTATCCTGATATCACATGGTGTTGTTCTTTACTCATTTTCAGCCACGGGACAATAATAAACATCTACAGACGTGAGGTCCAGGGCACAATTTATCTGTGCGTGGACAACAGCTGTGTTATATCATACACAACTCAAATGATCTTGCGAACCATCGATGGCAAAGGTATCTCCTCGAGGCTTTCATGAACATGACTTCCATGGTGTTGTACACGTCTGCACATCCTACATGAGTGTTTTTCCAGGAAAAAAATGAGAACTTTCAAATTCAAAGTTTTTTTTTTGTTTTGTTTTTTTTTTTTTTTTTTTTTGATGTTGCATGAGAAATGGGAAGAAGAAGAAAAAGAGAGAGAAGGCTAGAAGCAGCAATCAAAACATGTGGATACGAAAACCTGATTAAATCATGGGGGAAATCATCATGACTATGATGTTTTCATAGTTTTCAATCTGAATTTATAGTTGCTCGCTTCTCTCTCTATCTCTCTCTCCTCACACGCTACACATTCTTTGTCTCTCTGTCTCTCTATAAGTATTGTATATTCAAACATAATTGTAGTTGCAGAGATGATGTGTGTATCTCTGCTCTCTCTCTCTCTCTCTCTCTCTCTCTCTCGATCTCGATCTCGATCTCGATTTCAAGTTCTTCAATTGCTCCTCTTCAGACCTTGTGATGTTGCGCTTACAGCTCTGAAGGTTACAATTATTTCTCTCTACTCGGCTCCCTCTTTTTTTTCCTTCTCTTGAAATAAAATAAAATAAAAAACTTTATTTATTTATTTTATTCGTGGAAATTTTGTGATGCCCGCATGAGAGAGAAGGCCCTAGCTATTGTTGGATCAATAAATATTTGGGAGCAAATAAATTTCAATCTTGCATAAAAATCACTGTGGTTTTGCCACGCTGGTAGATTTTGGTCATTCGGTTAGAATTTTTGGTGACGTTGGTTATAACTATTTGTGTGACATGTTTTTGAGCCTAACCACATCCCTTGTGGCCGAGCAGTAAGCTTCTTGGGTGTACTACCCAAGAGGTGTAGTGTTCGAGTCATGGGGAGCGTGGCCACTGAGGAATTCACCCGGTGACTCCAACCTTGGGGATTAGTCGAGGTGCGCTCAACTATTGTTTTTGAGCCTTTTTTGTTTTTGTGTGGTGGTAGAACACCATGCTCTGTCTGTCGTCTTCGATCATCATTGGGAGTTCGGATCCTCGGTTGCATTCTGCTAGGCAACACCCTGGGAGCGCTTGCAAAAAAAAAATCCATCGTGTGGTCTTGCCAGCTCCACGCAGGCGCTGCCCCAGCTGCGCGTGGCCGATGATCCCCAATCCATCATTATTTACTCTCACCCTATCTCTAAAAATTTGGAGAATTTTTTGGATTGTATTTGAATCGGAATTTCCATTGCAATTTAGCACCACCATTCCTTATAGATACAAGTATACAATTATGCCAGTTAGTTTCCCAACTGTCATCTTGCCAAATTACTGTCATTTCCATATTATTTGTTCATCTCATGCTATTCATTTGGGGTAGAGATTTAAGACTATTTGGGAAATATGCTTGCATCTGTATTGGGTCACCACTATTTGCTTATAGATATGACTAAGCCTCTTTGTATTGGGTTAGTTGGGGATATAGAGATCCTTGATTCTATCTGTAATTAAGAGGAACATTCTGATTTCTTCGACCTAAAACGAAATATAAAGTATAGAGGAATTGGAAATGCAAGCTGGGTTTTAATTGAGTTGTTTCCATGGAAACGTAGAACTTGTAATTTTGTGTTGGAGAGAGATAAAGAAAGGAAGAGAGACATTGTTAATAGTTTTCTTCCCAACCAAGTGGCAACTTCTTGGTAGCTTGCTTTCTTCCATCCACTTCTCCCCCAGAGTTCACAATTTCTCTTAAACCTTCACCTTATCCCGTCCTCTCTCGGGCATCGGTATCTCTTGCTCTTTTCTTGCTAGAAATAATGATCTCTACTAGACAATCATTCATAAGTTGATTGTTTTGCGATGAGACCGTGTTTCTCAACTTCATTTATTTTCGGACAAAAAGCCAACATGATTTACAGATTCCATTCCATGTGTGCTATGCCTTTTTTTTTAATTCATATTTCTAAGTTTTTATCTCTATGTTTTGAGTTCAAAATATTGGCAAAATATTTATAAAGTTCAACATTATCCTTCTCCTTGTTTCACTGCTATATGCTTGTTATTTTTTAGTGCAAGTTCTTTTGATAAGTCTATTTTTCCCCCTTTTTACCCGGCGTGATGATATTCTGTTCTGGTAGGCATATTTTTTTTCCTTTTATTGCATCTTCTTGTGTTACGACATTGTTGGAGCTTACATGTTGGGTCCAAAGTTATTTGGAACGTGGTTCACCATAGTGCGTGGTTCAGGTTCATGGGCATGGTACGACACTCATCTTGGTTCGTGGTACCGCAAGGTAGTCATTGTTGGTTCACTTTTTTGTTTCGCGGTTCGCTTTGGTTTGAAATTTTGGTTCAACTAGCACTTGTATAAATTGTTATATATTGGTGCATAGTACTAAATTGTTATATGACTTCACATAATAAAATTTCGAACACAAAAAATTATAGGAAAATAAGATAAAAAAAGTCTCAAATGCAAATCTCTTAGAAGCTCTTAAGTTAAAATAATTATTTATCACTTCAATGAAAATTAAGCCTCAAGCAAAAATAATTATTTATCTTCTCGTTCACAAATCTCTTAGAAGCTCTTAAATTAAAAGAATTATTTATCACTTCAATGAAAATTAAGCCTCAAACAAAAATTATTATTTATCTTCTTGTTCACGTTTGGTTTGGTTTGTGAAATTTAGGATCTGGATCCCCTAGAAACCACGATCATCGTGGTTCCATGTGGGTACCACAATCACAGTAACCATTGGGACCATTCTCTAATAGCTTAAACTTTTAGAGTAATTGGTAACTTAACATGGTATCAGAGCCTTGTTTATGGGAGGTCTTAAGTTCAACTCTCCATCCCTGCTTTAGTGTGCATGTTTGCATTTTGTTATTTGTCTCCACTATGATAGAGTTTAGTTTGCTGGCTGTCCACAAGCAAGACTGGGTTGTACATAAGAGGGGTTTTGAAGCTTGATATACATTGTTGGCCCATTCTCTAACGGCTTAAGCTTTTAGGCTTTGTTTGGTTCGTGGATTTTGTGAGGGAAAAGAGAGAGGACAAGAAAACAAGATGGAAAATTAATCCCTTCTATTTGTAATCTTCAAAGATTAATAAAGTTGTTCTTCGTTGGGTGGTTGATTAACCCGGATTGAGTGAACCACATGGAAAATCTTATGTGTTAATTTTCTTTTGGTCTTTTTTCTTATTTTGTGTGTGTTCACTATTTAAATATTTTAGTGGGCTTGGGCACAACAATATATACATATATATATACAGTCCAGATCTTAAGCGGACCTTAAAAAACGGACCAAAGAGACAGATTGTGTAAAAAGTGAGAATTTCTCACATAAAAGTGAGAAATTCTCACATTTTCAAAAAGTGATAAATTTGAAAATGTGAGAATTTCTCACAAATACAGTCCGTTTTTAAGATCCATTTTTTAAGGTTCGCATAAGATCCGGACTGTATATATATATTTGCATACATATATGCATATATATATCTGCACACATATATACACGAGTGTATACATTCAAATAAAATACAACACAAAAGGATTGTTGAGATAAGTTGGTGTAAAGAGTAATTTATTTGTAATTCTTATTCAAATATTAGGTGCAATGTACTCCACAGTGAATTATGTTGTCTTATTAAGAATATTCATGTTTTAAAAAAAAATCAAAAGTTGATTTTTTTTAAATAAAATAAAATTATAATAAGTTGAAATTCTTTCTTAACTTACCAATTATTTCAAAAGTTAAAAATATTAGAAAATGGATCTAACAATATTACACATTCTTTCTTAACCTCCGATGCCTTTTGGTGTATAAAATTACACTAAACTCCCATGTCTGAAGTGCAATCCATGCAAACAGGTAAATAGTACATGTGAAATTACTTATATGCCCCTATTACAAAGAGTAATGTTGTGTTTCTCAAATTTTACACACAAATGCTTCTCAGATACATGTGCCAATGGGCCTATTGGATTTTGAGTAAATGATGTTGAAGTGACCCCATAGTACTAGGCTCATTACCACATGAATTTGAGAAGCATTTGAGATGTAAAACAAAATGTACTTTGTTCATTTAAAAGTCAATACATTATGAAAGGATAAATTTACGACTGGCAACTAAGTATACTTTCGCATACATGTAAGATATATATATATATATATGTATATGAACTACTTATTGACTTAGGTATTACAAAAAAGTTGAACACAAGCGCTAATGTCAACTGACAGTTGACTAATAGAAGGAGAAAGTATTAATATGGTTAGGGTTTGGTTAGGGTTTGATGATGAAGATTAGGGTATTTTTGTCTATGACCATTCGGAGGACTTATTGTCAATGTTTAATTTAAGTTATCATTAATTCCAAAATAACTTGTATTAATGCCTTTTTTACCATTTTTTTTTTTTGGGTTACATAACTAGGTGTAACTATTGGAGTTTAAATCTGTGTGGCTGTCTTAGTTCTACATTGCTTTGTTGATTTACTTTTTAGTTCCTAATAAATTTTTGTCACCGAATAGATTAAAATTCATCCATTTGGTATCCTTATGTCACACCCCAACTCGCCTTGTGTGGATTAGGACACGTGTAATAACACCACCGGCGCTCAATTATACTAACTAGCAAAGAAACATGCGAATTATTAAGAAACACATGTGTTTAACAATACAAAAGAACTCTATTGTGACACAACAGACTCAAGGGCAAAATGGTCATAAAGTATAGCAAATTTTATACCAAAAGATAGGTCTTCGAGTCCCGATTCCAATGCAAAAAACGGCGCGCAAATTCAAATTTTTTAGAAAGAGTTATGTTCGTTTTCGTAAAAGCCGTCTGGCTAAAACCAAACCTGCGAATCAATCCGTCCCAAAACCGGATTGATCCGGTTTTAGCAAAATGAAATCTCTAGTTCCTCCAGAAGCTCTAGATTGATCCGCTCATGACCTCGATCAATTCGGTTTTTGCAGAATCTAATTTTTGATAGAAAACCCCTGCTAAACCAGTCCAAACATTTCCAAAACATCATCAAACCTCTAGGAAACCTCAAGAAACATTCCAAACACATTCCTAAACATGTTTTAACATAAACCAAGCTTGTGGAACATACATACACTCATAATTGAATCGAACCTACCATGAACACAACTCCTTGATTCAAAACAAGTTTTGAAGCTTGAAACTCAATTCTTATCAAAAGTTCACAAAACTTGTTGAACATGAATTTAAACTAAAACCAACATCATACATAGAAATAAAACTTGTCTACAACACTTGCGACACATCCAGACTTGCCGAGATGGTCCCATTTACTAACTTGCATCTTCTTTACACAAACAAGAAACTATGCAGAGGTTCTTCAAATTTACTTTAACCACATAAGTCATAGAATCCCAAGACTAACTCCAAATCTCTCCAACACTACAACCACAAGTCAAGAACTTCAAACCACAAGTTATATTGTATTACAAGTTTAAGAACATATAAACAAGTTTCCAATCTTTCTCCCATTCCCAAGCACGTTACTTCCTCTCCGGATATTGCACTATACTGGCGGTGGTTATTATTTACCACAACAGAAAAGGAAAGCGGTTTACTTCAGCATTATGCTTAGTGAGCAATATAAACATGATTGAATGTTTAACATGTGCAACGCTACAAATAACCACATATCTCATATTCGTAATCGCCGAGTCACCAGTTCAATGATTCATTCAGACCCGAAGACCTCCCTTGGTCCAGTGGTCACTTCTATTCCTTGGACTTTCGTATTTCTCATATTCTTCCTTTTCACCACCCTTATTACTCCCAACAATGAATCATTTTCCTGTTGTTCATTGGTTACCACATAAACATATAAGCATGTAAGTACATAATCATAGCAACTTTCATAGAATTGACATGTAATTAACAATTTAACAATTTCATAGCTTCTAAGCATGATTTTCACAACTCAAAACATATATAGAAACATTGAACACCTTAAACTACAATCACTTTTTGGTTAAAAAAACTCACCTCTAACAAGTTTTATCCAAAATCACACCAAGAAGTATGGAATTCACCAATTCCCAGTCCAAAGTTCACTCTGAAGAAATTCCTATACAAATTTGGTAGACGGCGTCTCACCGATTAGTATGAGCTACCAAAATCTGACAATCTAAACGTAAGTAAAAGGTATAGAAACGATCGTCTCACCTTTACGAGTCCGAAAACGGCTTTGGTTTGCGAATTGGACGAACGACGACGACGGAACGGCTTAAAGACGACGTCGGTGACGGTTTCTCCGAGCTCTCTTTCTCTCTTTTGTTTTAATTGCTGTAAATTATTGAGAGTTCTCTCAATTCCTTGACACACATGCCTTGAGGTGTCATTACCTCAATTTTTCCACTTTTCGTTTACACTCTCGGAATTTCTAAAGTTCCTATTATGAAATCCCCGAAACATTCCATTAATTACCCAATTATCTAATGCGTGTTTGTTTAAGTTCCGTATGGGTCCCAACGTGGCTCCCAAATATTTTGTGAAGTTGCAATCGCACCTACTAATTATAAATCTTTTTCAGTTATACCCTTACGTGGGTGTCCAACTAATACCAATTGCTAACACAGATGTTATCATATAATATGAAAGCATTTAAACAATTAGACAATTTCCCTTAAATCCCCCATTCATGTACTTTTGTGGATGGAGGACACCCAATATTTTTATTTAATACTAGACCCCTAGGATCCTAGTTAACACACCTAATCATGGTTAATGATTTTGTTGTCCCCATTTTACCCTTCTATATATTCTATGATATGCATATAGATGTAATATATATTTAGTCATTAACTGGGATTTTGGGAGTAATATTGTATTTATTCCCCACTATTGCCATGTTTGTTTGTGTTTTGAATGTTAGAGAATTATTTCTACCATTTACATCCCTTAACACATGCTGATTGATCATTCGTATTCATTACATCATAAAAATCTGTCAAATTAAATGTTTGACTCTTTAATTGTGTGTTCATGTGGATCATTTTTGTTTTTTAATGATTGCTTTTGGTCTTCTTTCTTATTTATATTTCATAGCATGTGAGACATACCTTATTTACACAAATGTTATTCAATACAGATTGGCTAATATCACTACCATAATCGATTGTTCAGCTTCCTTGCAAGAGAAAAAAAAAATGTTGACTCTTTGACTCTTTAATTGAGTATTCCTTCAATCATTGACCCTTGCATTGTGGTATTTTTATCTCTATTAATTACATACATGTTAAACAATATATATCACCAGAAATCATTACGCCCAACCTGGAACAAAAAGAACATCTTCAATTTTTTTGGTCATTACTTTGCTTGTGAAATTCACAAAACAAGCTATTGGTAAATGAAGCAAATAAAAAAGGATTACAAGTCCCACAAGTGAGACAGGTTGTTGCCCACAATCGTGACGACCACCTTCGCGACTCAATGGTGCGGTGGTGATGTGTTGGTAGTGGTGGTGGGTGCCATGGCACTATGGTGTCTAAGAGTGGTGGTGGGTGCAATGGCGATGATATCGATGGTGGTTAAGTTTGGTGGTGGATGCGATGGTGGTTAATAGTGGTGGTCTCTCTCTCTCTCTCTCTCTCTCTCTCTCTCTCTCTCTCTCTCCCTCTCCCTGTTCCCATTTTCCATAACATGTTATGAGATTCACAAATTATGTTGTGTCTCTCTTTTTCATTTTCGGTTTTTCCAGAACATGTGAAATTCACAAATCATGTTGTGACTCTTTGTCGCTTTCATTTTCGTTTTTCAGAATATGTTGTGAAATTCACAAATCATGTTGTGATTTTCTCTTCCATTTTCATTTTACAGAACATGTTGTAAAATTCACAAATCATGTTGTGACTTTAGTCGCTTTCATTTTCGTTTTCCAAAACATGTTGTGAAATTCACAAATCATGTTAGGACTCTCTCTTCCATTTCCATTTTTCTAGAACATGTGAAATTCACAAATTATATTGTGTTTCTCTATTCCATTCTCGTTTTCCAGAATATGTTGTGAAATTCACAAATCATTTTTCAAAACATGTTGTGAAATTCACAAATTATGTGGGACTCTCTCTTCCATTCCCATTTTTCCATAACATGTTGGAAAATTCACAAATCATGTTGTATTTCTCTCTCTCTCTCTCTCTCTCTCTCTCTCTCTCTCTCTCTCTCTCTCTCTCATCTTCATTTTCCAGAACATTTTGTGAAATTCACAAATCATGTTGGAACTCTCTCTTCCATTCCCATTTTTCCAAAACATGTTGTGCATTTTCAATTCATATTCCACAAATCATGTTGTTGGACATGATTGTGGATGAAAATAGTAACTTTCAAATTTTGATCCCCATAATTTTTTATTCTCTTAATTTTTGGGGAGAAATTTTGGTTGAAAACATTAATGGAGGAGGTTACCATCAAACTTGATGAGGAAGGGGTATTTTAGTCCCTAAAAAATTTCAGGGACTTAATTATAAACATGTTTTAACTTAAAAACTTGAAGCTATTTAATTACAGTATCTAGGGATTTATCACTAAATCACCCCTAAACAATTAGTCATATAATTACATAAATGCATTTAATAACATAAAATGCAAATATTTCTATTCGGGCCCTTCACTGGGTCCTACTTCCAAACTTGTCCCTCCTCATTGGGGATTTTTCAAACTGGTGTCCTTTTCTGAACACTTTTCCACGAGCGAGTCCAAGCTCCCCTTAATCCATTTTACACACTAATTATATTAATTAATACATATTAAGATAATAACCAAACTTTTTCTCGGGTACGGGTGTTACATTTTATTAGTTCGGAAAGGTAAAACTTTTACTTATTTGTATCACTAGTGGCGGATCCAGGAATCTTAGGTAGGGGGAGCTGTGTATGAGCTTAGAGTCACACGAGGGTTCGAAGGCAGCGCCCCCGAGGTAATTTTTTTTGGGTCTATTTGTAATTAGGCCAATATATTGCATATAATAAATTTTTTTTTTTCAAATTTTAGGAGAATGAAGTATAATTAGACCAACATCTTACATATAAAATCATTTACTTTTAACCTAACTAAAATTTTTTTGGGAGCTATATAATAAGTTTACTTATTTTGAGGGGGGGGGTGTGGAAAGCTTAATTAAATTTGAAAATTTCCTAAAATACACATCTAAAATTGTAATTTTCCAAAAGCCAGGGGTGGCCACTGCACCCCCTGGCCCCCTACATCCGCCACTGTACGTCACATCTTAGTTTTGTTTTCCAATAAAGCTAGACCCACACAACATTCCACACAAAAATCCACACAAAATAATATTGGCCCTTGATTTCAGTTGGCCCCATATGGGGAACACATGGGTCCTACACAGGACTCACCGAAATCAAGGGACAGGATTGCTTTGTGTGAAATATTGTGTGGGTGTAGAATTATTCTTTGTTTTCATACATGTAAATATTTGTCATTGGATTTGATCCTAATGATCTTATAATGAAAATTTCAAATTCAAAAGATCTATATATATATACGAAAATTCTCCAGAGAGGATGTCATCTCTTTAATAAAAAGAGGGCATCTGTTTTGACCATCGAATCGTATTTAAAAACTGGATCTACGAGTCAGGCTTCAGTGCGCTCTGGGTAAGCGCACTGGGTGAACGTACTGGACTTTTAACCCTAAAAACACCGCGGGGTGCCCCGTTAGCTTGCACCCCGTTCAGTGCGCATTGGAACCAGACTCTCTCTCTCTCTCTCTCTCTATATATATATTTGTGATACCTAAAACAAAATATCTTTTTAGCTTAAAGATGTTTAAAGATTTCATGCCTGTTATCTTTCTGAGCAATGCTAGACTCACACAAAATAATCATGACATTTGATTCTGGTGGATCCTGTCATGTGTTCCCCACATAGGGCACACTGGAATCAAGGGCCAAGATTATTTTATGTGGACTTTTGTGTGAATTTTGTGTGAGAGGCCATTTGATAAAACTGAAAATTAAATTTTAAGTATTGAAAATTTTAAGTGATTAAATTTGTTGTACCGAAAATAGTGCTTCAATTACTGAAATAGACTGCATTTAATGATTATTTTCAGTAGAATTTTTTCACTTAAAGTTTTCAGTGGATTTTTAGCTACTTTTTTAATTAAGTGATCCATTATTAAACACACTGAAAATAAATAAGTGATGAAAATTTTCATTTTCACAACTTAATTGGTTTATCAAACATACTTTGAGTCGTGCATTATTGTACAGTATCTTTTTAGCTTTGTGATATTATTTTGTTAGGTAATGGTCTAATGCACGCTCATAGACTAGTTATTGAAGAAGAGTAATGTTAGGTATACACACTTTTCTACATATTTTTTGACACTCAGTTTTAAATACATGTACCCTGTGTTGTGTAAGTGGTGCACAGAAAAATATAAAAAATTCAAACAACACAAGGTATATGCATTTAAAGCATAATGTGTCAAAAGGTGTGTAGAAAAGTGTGTATAGCTAACATTATTGATTGAAGAAGAGTAATGCTAGGTACAAGAGGGTGTTACAGTAATTCAAAAGGGTCACAACTCTGAGTAAATATTGGGTATCACGGTAATACTAATTAGGATTTTATCCCCTCTAACTTGTTTTTTAAATTTTATTGAGTTGGCATAATTTTTTGGTGAATTGGACAAGATTTTCCCTAAAAATAAAGAGACAGATAGATTCATACAAAATTTTTATTGTGTTGTGATACCACATAAAATTCTACGCTAGTTAGTATTCAATATTTGATTCTCGCTGTAAGCAAGGGTGGGCGCCACGCGGTGCCATGATTCTCGCTGTTCAAACAGTGCTACGATCATACCCCTTCATTTTTTTGACTTTGACTTTGACTTCATGGTTTGAACTTATGCAAATCTCACTTTTCATTAATTATGGTAAGTGTTATGAATAATGCCACTTTTAATAGTGGATGTCCATAGTGTTTAATTATGGTGGATGTCTATACAAGCATTAGTGAATGTCAATTCCATTTGATGTCATAGATGATGTCTTTGACAATTTATTTCCCTATAAATTGAACTCACCGGAAGAAGAAAGGGAGGAAGAAAAAGACATGAAAAGAAGAAGAAAAGGAGAGAAGAAAAGCAAGAGAAATATTAGGGGGAGAGAGTGACAAATATCATTAGTGTTTTTGATATATTGAGAAGTTAGTACTTGGGCTGTAAAAGGTTCAATCAATAATCAATGGTGATCCCCCTCCGCAGTGGACGTAGGCAAATTGCCGAACCACCTGAAAATACTTGTGTCCCTTTGAATTATCATTTATTTGTGTGCTTGCTTTAGTATTAGTTTTATAACACGTTATCAGCACGAGCCTATACCAACTGGGCTCCTCATATCAAATGGTATAGATATTAATATAGATAATATATATCTGTTTAGTTTTCTTTATATATATATATATATATATATATTTATATAAATATATATGTGCACCCTTGAAGAGGTGATAATTCAAACTCCTCCTATTGAGAGGAATTTATTAAACAACCCTTGAAGAGGTTATAATTTAAACTCCTCCTGATGAGAGGAATTTATTATAATAATTATACACCCTTGAAGAGGTTATAATTTAAACTCCTCCTGATGAGAGGAATTTATTACAATAATTATACACCCTTGAAGAGGTTATAATTTGTATTCATTATTAATGGAAGTGTATAGTCCTTGTAAAGACAATAAATCAGCTTCTTGAAGAAAGTAGTGAATAAATTAGAAACAACTCTTGAAGAAGTTGTAGAGAAGAAAAAAAAAAATACAAAAGACAACCGTGCAGTGACCAGGTTCGAACTCGAGTCCGCGGACGTGGGTTAATCGGCACTCAGTCCGTCGCCACTCTGCCACCACACGATTGTCTGTCAGATATGGGGTAAAAATATAGTTATACTTATCTCTTGAAAAGGGTAGAATACCTGATAAAAGAGTGGTGGACTATCTTTTGTAGAAGATAAATAATAGCTCTACCAAAGAGGAAATTTTATCTTTATCTAACAGTATTCATTTCTTATCTACATATCTATTTCTTTTGATAAATTCTAAAATCTAGTCTTATATGTAGTATTCTGAAAATGTCAAATCTTGCTAAGATTGATATTGCGGCCTTGGACATTATGAGGAAGAATTACCTATTGTGGGTCAATCTAGCTGAAACCCAACTAAAGGCAAAGAATGTTTGGAAGATTGTCGTTGAAGAGACTGATGCATCAGAGCTGGATCAATCAGGCAAAAATCAATTAGAGGAAAAGCAGGCCAAGGCACTGGCTTTCCTTCATAGCCATATCCATGAAGATTTACAAATAGAATATCTTACAGTCAAGAACCCCTTCGTTCTTTGGAAAAATTTAAAGGAAAGATTTGAACATATGAAAATGATCATTTTACCAAAAGCTATATATAACTGGATCCAACTACGATTTCAAGATTTTAAAACAGTTGCAGAATATAATTCAGATTTACATAAAATTACTTCTCAAATGTCATTTTGTGGAGAAGGTGTCACTGATTCTGAAATGATTGAAAAAACAGTATCAACATTTCATCCCTCGTGTACACTCTTGCAGAAGCAATACCGAGCGGCAAAATTCACGAAATACTCCGAGTTAATTTCATGCCTTCTTGTGGAAGAGCAAAATGATGAAATTCTGATGAAAAATCATCACCTTCGTCCTACTGGCTCGGCACCATTACCTGAAGCAAATGGCACCACATTCCTTGAAGAGAATGTGCCTCCCCGCAATAGACAAGCGTATGAAAAGGGGGGAGGACATGGATATGGTCGTAGGAATGATCAGAGTCGTGGTCGTGGTCATGGTCGTGGTCGTGGTCGTGGTCATGGTCGTGGTCATGGTTATAATCGTGGTAGCCATGGACGTGGCCAAGGAAGAAATAATTATGGGAATCATGGTGGTTATCATCCATATAGCAAAAACAATACACCTTTTTACCAAAAATGGAATAAAAATGACAAAGGAAAGGGTGTACAAAAGGCTGTGAAGAAAAATAAAGATAACTGTCACAAATGTGGCATAAAAGGGCATTGGGCACGTAATTGTCATACGCCACAATATTTTGTGGATCTCTATCAGGCCTCTATAAAAGGAAAAGGAAAGAAGATAGAGACACATTTTGCCGACCACAATGACCCATTAGATTTCACTCATTTTGATGTGGCTGACTTCTTGATCGACTCTGATGCATACCCTGATCCCTCTAACAACAATAAATATGTTTAGAACATCTGTACTATGTCTCAGTCTTTATCTCGTACTATGCTTGTAATTTCCTAAATAATGTATAAACATCTTTTGTCTACAATAATATATGACTTTTGTTAATTGATAGATTACACGATGAAACGAGAAGACATATGTCTGGTTGATAGCGCAACTACACACACAATTCTCCGAGAACCGAGATATTTCTTAGACTTAAAATTAGCAAGAGCTAATGTGAACACTATATCTGGTACATCAAGTCTCATTGAAGGCTCTGGACGAGCGAGCATTACCTTGTCAAAAGGAACAACAATTCATTTAGAAAATGCTTTATACTCTAGCAAATCTCGAAGAAATTTGCTCAGTTTTAAAGATATCCGCCGTAATGGATACCATGTTGAAACAGTTAATGAAGGTGATTCTGAATACATTTGCATCACCAAAGTTGTTTCAAACAAAAAACATATTTTGGAAAAACTCCATGCTCACTCATCCGGGTTGTATCAAACAACGATAAGGTCTATTGAATCACATGTGGTGATAAACAAAAGGTTTTCTGACCCAAAGATTTTTGGACTTTGGCATGACCGTCTTGGTCACCCTGGAGCTATTATGATGCGTAGGATCATAGAAACCTCACATGGGCATCCTTTAAAGAACCAGAAAATTCTTTTACCTAGTGAGAATCCTTGTGCTGCTTGTTCACAAGGAAAATTGATTGTAAGACCATCTCCTACAAAAGTAAACTTTGAATCCCTAGCCTTTTTGAAACGCATCCAAGGAGATATATGTGGACCTATCCATCCATCATCCGGACCATTTTCATACTTCATGGTCTTAATTGATGCTTCTACTAGATGGTCACATGTTTATTTACTGTCATCTCGTAACACCGCTTTTGCTAAACTTCTTGCCCAAATCATTCGATTAAGGGCACAATTTTCTGATTACCCTATCAAGGCTATACGTCTTGATAATGCTGGTGAATTCACATCTAGGGCATTTGATGACTATTGTATGTCTATTGGCATTAATGTTGAACATCCTGTCGCTCATGTACATACACAGAATGGGTTAGCTGAGTCTTTCATCAAACGTCTCAAGTTGATTGCTAGACCTTTACTTATGAAAACAAAACTGCCTATTTCTGCTTGGGGACATGCCATATTACATGCTGCATCATTGATCCGAATTAGACCCACTGCTTATCATGAATACTCTCCTTTACAACTTGTTTTTGGGCAACCACCCAATGTTTCACATTTAAGGATATTTGGTTGTGCTGTGCAAGTTCCCATTGCACCCCCCCAACGAACAAAAATGGGTCCTCAGCGACGCCTTGGGATTTATGTTGGTTTTGATTCTCCATCCATTATAAGATATCTTGAACCCTTGACAGGAGATCTTTTTAAGGCAAGGCTTGCAGACTGCCACTTTGATGAGACAATATTCCCACCATTAGGGGGAGAAAAGCTGGAGCCCAAAACTCAGAATGTAATATCCTGGCATACATCAACAATGTCTCATCTTGATCCTCGTACTAATCAATGTGAACTTGAGGTTCAAAGGATCATCCATTTGCAAGAAGTTGCAAATCAAATACCCGATGCATTCACTGATACAAAGAAAGTGATAAGATCACATATACCAGCTGTAAACACTCCAGCAAGAATTGAAGTCCCAAGAGGACAATCTGGTAGTGCAGCGGTAGATGAGTCTACGGCACGATTGAAACGTGGTAGACCTAGTGGTGCAAAGGATAAGGTTCCTCGGAAGAGGAAAATAAAAGGACATATTAACAAAGTGGAAACTCATACAGAGATCTCAAAGAGCGCTATAGAAATACTTGATAAATCCAACGTTGGTCAACAGGGTTCCCCTGGAGAGGAACAAGTAGCCCATGAAGAGGCACAAGTATTTGAGAATAAAGAAATCTCGATAAACTATATGTCCACTGGAAATATGTGGGATCGTAATAGCACGGTCATTGATCACATATTTGCCTTTACGGTAGCACTAGACATCACCCAAAGTGATGAGGATCCTGAACCACAAAATGTGGAAGAATGTCGACATAGAATTGATTGGCCAAAGTGGGAAGAGGCCATACAAACTGAGTTAAACTCATTAGAAAAACGGGAAGTGTTTGGGCCTGTAGTCCCTACACCTGAAGATGTAAGTCCCGTTGGGTACAAATGGGTATTTGTACGGAAACGTAATGAGCAAAATGAGATTGTGCGATACAAGGCCCGACTTGTAGCACAAGGTTTCTCACAGAGACCTGGCATCAATTACGATGAAACATATTCCCCGGTAATGGATGCAATTACGTTTCGATTTTTGATAAGCCTATCAATGTCTGAAGGACTTGATATGCGCTTAATGGATGTGGTTACAGCATATTTATATGGATCACTAGATAGTGACATACATATGAAGATCCCTAAAGGATTCAACATGCCCGAAGCATGTAAGTCAAAACCACGAGATATGTACTCTATTAAATTGCAAAGATCTCTATATGGATTAAAGCAATCCGGACGCATGTGGTACAATCGCTTGAGCGAATATCTATTGAAAGAAGGATATATAAATAATGCTATATGTCCATGCGTTTTCATTAAGAGATCAGACTCCGATTTTGCAATCATTGCAGTATATGTTGATGATCTTAATCTTGTTGGCACTCCCAAATAGCTCACAAAAACTGCTGATTATTTGAAAAGGGAATTTGAGATGAAAGATCTCGGAAAGACAAAATTTTGTCTTGGGTTGCAACTCGAGCATTTCCTTGAAGGAATTCTCTTACATCAATCCTCATATACGAAGAAAGTTTTGAAACGTTTCTATATGGATAATGCTCATCCATTGAGTACTCCTATGGTAGTCCGGTCACTTGATGTAAAGAAGGATCCCTATCGTCCTCGTGATGATAATGAAGAGCTACTTGGTCCTGAAGTACCATATCTGAGCGCTATTGGTGCTCTTATGTATTTGGAAAATTGTACACGACCAGATATCGCTTTTCTGTCAATCTGCTTGCAAGATTTAGCTCAGCACCAACTCGAAGACATTGGAATGGTATCAAGCACATTTTTCGCTATCTTCGTGGTACAATTGATTTGGGATTATTTTATTCAAAAGGATCCAAATCACCATTAGTTGGATATGCCGATGCTGGTTATCTCTCTGATCCACACAAGGCTCGATCTCAAACAGGCTATGTATTTACTTGTGGCAATACTGCCATCTCATGGCGATCTGTGAAGCAAACATTGACAGCCACTTCTTCAAATCATTGCACTGCATGAGGCCAGTCGTGAATGTGTTTGGTTGAGATCTATGATCCAACATATTCGAAAATCATGTGACTTATCTTCGATCAAAGATAAACCGACAACGTTATATAAAGATAATGCTACATGCATTGCACAAATCAGAGGGGGATTCATCAAAGGAGACAGAACCAAGCACATCTCACCAAAATTCTTCTATACACATGAGCTCCAAGAGAAAGGTGAAATCAATGTTCAACAAATACGTTCTATTGATAATCTCGCAGATTTATTCACAAAAGCACTACCAACTGCAACATTCAAGAAGCTAGTACACACTATTGGAATGCGCAAACTTAAAGAAGTTTCATGTAGCAATTACTCATGTGATAATGACGGGGAGAAAGCGACTGCTTCATATTATCAATGGATAGACATCCAAGGGGGAGTGTTATGAATAATGCCACTTTTAATAGTGGATGTCCATAGTGATTAATTATGGTGGATGTCTATACAAGCATTAGTGAATGTCAATTCCATTTGATGTCATAGATGATGTCTTTGACAATTTATTTCCCTATAAATTGAACTCACCGGAAGAAGAAAGGGAGGAAGAAAAAGACATGAAAAGAAGAAGAAAAGGAGAGAAGAAAAGCAAGAGAAATATTAGGGGGAGAGAGTGACAAATATCATTAGTGTTTTTGATATATTGAGAAGTTAGTACTTGGGCTGTAAAAGGTTCAATCAATAATCAATGGTGATCCCCCTCCGCAGTGGACGTAGGCAAATTGCCGAACCACCTGAAAATACTTGTGTCCCTTTGAATTATCATTTATTTGTGTGCTTGCTTTAGTATTAGTTTTATAATAGTAAGCTATAATTTTCTCATTAATTATGGTAAATCTAACTTAATAATGTCTCTAAGAGTCAAATGTCACGTGCTACTTCATTATACTACGCATATCATCAAGGGTTAGTTAGGATGC
The DNA here is from genome assembly GCA_033977485.1 of Hydrangea macrophylla. Classification (NCBI taxonomy): domain Eukaryota; kingdom Viridiplantae; phylum Streptophyta; class Magnoliopsida; order Cornales; family Hydrangeaceae; genus Hydrangea; species Hydrangea macrophylla. Next base: position 126,274,806 of record CM066991.1, on the reverse strand, counting down.
ACTCAATATTTTGTGTTATAATGTTGTCAGTATACTTTTTTTTATAAATTGAAAGAAGTCAACCTAAAGTGGAAAAAATTTATAAAAAAAAAATTATAAACAAAATTATTAAAAGTCAACATTTGGTTGTCTAAAAAATATGAAGCTCGAACCATCCTCTCAGAAAAGAAAAACATATATATGCTCCATGTTCCAATGGTGCATTTACAATAAAAAAAAAAAGTCAACATTATTAAAAAAAATTTAAAAAAAATTATAAACAAAATTATTAAAAGTCAACCTGAAGTGGAAAAAATAAAAATAAAATAAATAAATAACATAAACAAAATTATTAAAAGTCAACATTTGGTTGTCTAAAAAATATGAAGCTCGAACCATCCTCTCAGAAAAGAAAAACATATATATGCTTGTTTGGACCATAAATTATATTTATATATGTATTAGTATATAAAGTTATACTATATTCTATTACTAGATATTGTCCGTGGCTAAAGCTACTACCGAGCAATTCAAATCATACACATATTTGGCCATTAGTTAGCTCCACTTGCATAAAAGTTTCAAATTGCTATAAATTGTGCTTACAACAAAAATAGAATATCAAAGAAACTTATCCTCTGTTAAAATGACAATAAGATTCATCTCCAGTGGAAATTTAAAGAACACAAAAGGAAATAATAATAAACACAATTCTAGAAAAAATGTTTAAACACATGTCTAGAGGAAATATATATATATATATATATAGTCAGGCTATAAAAAGGACGTCCTTTTTTTATTAAAGAGCGGACCTCTTTTTTGGCCGTGTAAAAAGTGAGAATTTCTCACAAAAAAGTGAGAATTTCTCACATCTTAAATTATGTGAGAAATTCTCACTTTTTCTCACAGTCAAAAAAAGGTCCTCTTTTTAATAAAAAAAAAAAGGGCGCCCTCTTTAGAGAATCTCTCTCTCTATATATATATATATATTTTTTTTTTATGAATAACCAATTCATTAATATTAAGAAGAAGTAGAAACAAACTCATTGGCCACCACCCTATGAACTTCCATAGGGTATGTGCCCACCCAAACAAAAGCCTTTTGAAAACGAATATAGCTCCTAGCAAGAAGATGAGCAACCTGGTTGCACTCTCTAAAGGCATGAACAAAACACATGTCCCCAAGGCCATGAGCTAAGTTTCAGATACCCACCAGCAAGTGCCCAAAGGAAGCACAATCAAACTCATCCGACCCAATGGCCTTCACCACACCCACAGCATTTGACTCGACTTCAAGGTCATGGAACCCAAGTAAGACTGCAACCCGAAGCCAACACTAATTTAGGAAATAGAAATAAATTCAATCACCATAAAATTTGGAGCAAAATTTTGAAAAGAAAAACCCCCAAATCACAAAAAGAAAAATAAGAATTTTAGATATTTTAAAACTAAGATCAAAGTAAAATAAGACCAGATTGAAATGAGATTTCAAAATCACATTAAAATCATAAATCATAAATGAATTTAAGATGTTTATCCTACCGTAGTGGAGTGGGTGTGTGTTTGATTCCCCCCTCCCCCAATGTATAAAATATATATATATATATATATATATGAATTTTCTGAAAATAGTGCATTCGAATTAGATCACACTCAAACATAGACAATCACCAAAAAAAAAAAAAAGGCAAATAAAAAATTGAAGCAATTCAAGGAAGAGATACCAAAACTGAATTCACCAACCTAGCATGGAAACAATAAAAATTTCAGAAAAAGTAATAAATTTTCCGGCATTTGTTTCTTAGCATTTATTCAAAAAGCACATAAATTTTGCACTTGCAAATTTTCTTTTTGTGACTGTTCTTTTGTAGAATAGTGATTTCAATGGACCCTTTAGTGATAACAACAAAAAATATTTGTTAACTAATTATTTAATATATTAACTTTTGTGACATCTATAATTATTAATTATTATTATTATTAGAGAATCACATACATGAATATCAAGCTAGAGGAATCTCTTCAACTCAGTTCTCCATCTCTTGAGCTCGGTTCTCCGTTTAATTTTAATGGGACTTTTTATTTTCCTTATACTTGCCTTTTGAAACCAATCATGATCATTGGAATGGAGATAAGTCCCAAAACTTTGAAATTATTGGATTTTCAAAACTGTCCTCATTTAAGAAAGATCTCAGTTAAGGTGTTTCTAATTTATGACGTGATATGTAATTGACTTAGGAAATTCTTGTCCTAATTCTAGATTTCCATTAATCATCAAATTTATTTCAATCAATTAGGAAATTCTTACCTTAATTTCGATATATACATGAGCTAGGTAAAAATAAAATTCCCTAATTTCAGTCAAATTTAATAATTTAGAGTTATTTCAGAGAATTTTCAAATTTATTAGATAGATTTTTTAATTAACCACGCACATAAAACACCTAATTATGTCCTAGTCAATACATAGTTGATCTAATTTATAACTAAGATACTGGGAAAGCACAATTAGGGGTATTTTTACTATAAAGATACGCACAAAAGCATAGAGTTTAGGGATAAACAATGGAGAGAACACAATTTGCGGAAGCAAGTAAAGGGCTATATTGATATAGAGAGAAGATATTGGGAAAGCACAATTTGGGAAATCTCTACAATAAAGATATGAACCAGGAAAACCATAATAAAAAAATAATAATAAATAAAAAATAAAAATAAAAAAGGTCAAATTTCCCCAAATTACTATTCAGAGAGATACCAACCATCATTAAATCCAATTCCAAAATAAAGGGAATTATTAAATTTGATTAAAATACCATTGAAAATATACAAAAGAAAGGGATTAACAGTAAACCCCATTATTAACATATATGAAAGTGTATGCACATAAAAATAAACTATTTTCATATCCAAATTTGAAATTAACATACCAATATCAGTAAATCATAAATGGAGTTAGAAGAGAAAGTCTAAAATAAAATAAAATAAATAAAATTGACATTAATAAGACTGCAATAAATTTTTTTTTTTTTTTTTTACAAAAGAGTACTTACAAAAGATATGCTTCAGATACAAAAGATGACATCAATTTTTGCTGAACTTAAATTATTTTTTTGCTCTTAAGATAATTCAAGTGAATCAAAATCGAGAAGAACACCTGATCAAGAGACCCAAATCCAGCTCCACACTTCATGAAGAATACATGATCAAGAGATCCAAATCAAGCTCCACACTTCATGGGCTCTGCAAAATCAAACAAAACATATTGATTGGGGTGTTGAATTAAATATTGATTTGGGAACAGCCTAAACTAAGAGAAATCCAACACTTTAAACTTGAAATTAAATCAAATCAAAGCAATTGAAGAGAGAAGGAGAGGGTCTTAGGTTACGACCAAATCCTCAATCCAACACCGCTGGCCAAATTGAGACACGCACAAACATCCATCGGTGGGGAGAGAGGGATAAAGTGAGGAAGGGGCGAAGCCGGAGCGGCGAAAGGAGTAGAGAGGAGGGAAGGTCGAAGCTGGAGCAGCGAGTGAGAAGTGGCTCTGGATCTAGCGAGGGAAAAGGGGGGTAAAGACAGAGAATGAGAGAGAGAGAGTAAAAGAGACATACATGATATATGTCCAAGAGAGAGAGAGAGAGTGCTCCAAAAAAAAGTGAAAAATTAAACAGGGTAAAAGAAGGCTGGTAATTGGTGGTGAATAATTCAAAATTTCAAATTAAATTTCAAAATTTCTCGTAACAAACTAAGGAAGATAAAGATAACAGAAATTTACCAAATGATGCCACTGATTAGTTTTCAAATTAAATTTCAAGTTTCCCGTAACAAACTAAGCAAGATAAAGATAACAGAAATTTACCAAATGAAATCTCGGTCTCCTATGTGGCGCAATTCATGGAGGGATTTTGAAATGTATTGGAATTTAAATCCTAACCATCCTAATCACCATTCGCCATCCTAATCACCATTCACATTCACCAATCACACTCATCAAAATCGGTCCAACTCATCAATTCCTGTCCTAGTCAGTTTAATCTAATAGGACAAACTTGTATGTTATAATATAGATTATATGTTATTATTATAATTATCACATGGAAAACCAATTTAAATTGGTTGGTGGTTATTTGGAAAGTACTTGCAGGACACTTGGCATTGTAGGAGAACATCAAAGGTGGTTATTTGAATATCAATGGTGATGATGAAGGTGGAAGTCATTTGGAAGAGCTTCTCTTAGAAGAAACACATGTGTAATGAATTCAAATTAGTAGTTATTTGGGAGGGAGATATTTAAATTCAAATAAGTGGTTATTGGTAGTTATAGTTTGTATCTATAAATACGCATGATGTATTCATTGTAAGAGGTCCTTGACCACACAAACAAATGCATTAATATATCTACTTTATTTTCTTCATCTATTCGGCCATCATGGCCATTACTTTAGGTAATTTAATTTAGCCTAGTTAGGAGTAGTGTACCTTTACTTTGCTTTTACTTACAATTCTTAGGAGTAGGAGTAGTTATAACATAGTTTTATCACTTCGAAGGTATCCTTCGAACTCTCTCTCTCTTCTTCTTCTTCTTCTTCTCCTTTCTTCTTTTTCGTATTTCATCTCACACGTTTGAAGTCCTTGTTAAGGCATCGAACGTCACCACAATCTCCCTGGTGAGGCGCAGTTTGGATTATCACATTTACACATTGGCAATTTGCTTGCCTGGCACGCTCGCACACACTTATAAATTTTCCAACCAAACACATAGGCATTAGACTTCTCTGTTTCATAAACTCGTTTCAATATATAACAGCCACCTAGATGGGATTAACATATTTCAACCTTATATATATATATACTAGATTTATAACCCGTGCCGATGCATGGGAGGGATGTTATAATTCAAACATTTAATAGATACAATCCTACAAAAGCGTTGAAATCTAAGGACCTGGCCTTTTGATAAAACTAAAAATTAATTACTGAAAAATGGTGATGTAAGTATTGAAATTTTAAGCTACTAATTTTGCAATATTAATTGATTAGATTATATTAGATTATTCTTGTGATTATTTGTAAGTTGTTTTTTTGGTCCAAAATTATAAGACATACTAAGTAATAATATTAGGCATATATGTGTAATAAAATTAAATTTATAAGCATGTGTATGTAAAATATTTTTATGAGCATGCGTTAAAATAAGTAAAACATTCAATTGGGATGGATCTTTCCAATTGTCATACTGATATTTGTTTTTACAAAAATCTAAAATCATTATTTTTCTCTGTTGGAGTATAAAGTCTTGAGCGTTGATTTGATTCCGTTGACGGTAAACTACTTTGATGTTATCTTGGGTATGGATTGGTTGTCGGTTAATCAAGCCAGAATCGATTGTGAACAGAAACGGGTTAGTGTCTATCCGTCAGGGCGAGAAGAGTTTACTTTTCAGGATAAGGGAGTGATCGTACCACCGTACTTGATATCGGCGATTCAAGCGAGTAAGATGTTGAGGAAGGGTTGTTCGGGTTTCTTATGTTCAATTGTCGACACGCGAGTTCTTGGACCACTAATAGAAGACATTACAGTAGTTTGAGAATTTCTAGATATTTTTCCAGATGAGTTACCCAACGTATTGATTGAAAGAGAACTTGAGTTCACAATAGAAATAGTACCAGGGTCACAATCGATATCTAAAGCACCGTACCGAATGGCATCGATAGAGTTGAAAGAATTGAAGGTTCAGTTACAAGAACTACTTGAGAAGGGTTTTATCCGACTGAGTGTTTCGCCGTGGGGAGCTCCAGTCTTGTTTGTGAAGAAAAAAGATGGAACAATGCGTATGTGCATCGACTACCGAGAGTTGAATAAGTTGACCGTCAAGAACAAGTATCCGTCGAATAGATGACTTGTTTGATTAATTACAAGGGGCTCAGGTATTTTTGAAGATCGACTTGAGATCTGATTACCATCAGTTGAAAGTCAAAGAGGAAGATGTTGAGAAGACAGCTTTCAGGACTCGATATGGTCATTTTGAATTTTTGGTTATGCCATTTGGAGTGACTAATGCACCAGCTGCTTTCATGGACTTGATGAACCGTGTTTTAATTTTAAGGATTATTTAGATGAGTTCGTTATCGTGTTCATAGATGACATCCTAATCTACTCCAAAAGCGTAGAAGATCACGAGCATCATTTACGATTAGCTTTACAACGTTTGCGTGAAAAGAGATTATTCAGCAAATTGAAGAAGTGCGAGTTTTGGTTAACCGAGATAGCTTTCCTTGGACATATAGTGTCGGCAAAGGGAATTTCTGTAGACCCTTAGAAGATAGAAGCAGTTACCAACTGGGTGAGACCAACGAATGTGACAGACATCAGAAGTTTCCTAGGATTAGCTGGGTATTATCGGAGATTTGTAAAAGACTTTTCGCGTATAGCAATGTCGATGACACAGTTAATGAGGAAAGATATTGCTTTTGTTTGGAGTCCAGAATGTGAAGAAAGTTTTCAAGAGTTGAAGAGCCGACTAGTGAAAGCACCAATTTTAGCCGTTTTGTCAGGAACTGAAGGGTTTATCATCTATAGTGATGCTTCATATAGAGGTTTAGGTTGCATTCTTATGCAAAGTGATAAGGTTATTGCATATGCGTCAAGACAACTTAAACCGCATGAGAAAAATTATCCAACACATGATCTAGAATTGACCGCCGTGATTTTTGCATTGAAGATTTGGTGTCATTACCTATACGGAGAGAAATGTGAGATCTATACGGATCACAAGAGTATGAAGTACCTGTTTACATAACGAGATTTGAACATGAGGCAAAGGAGATGGTTAGAGTTGATGAAGGACTATGACTTGTCAATTCAGTATCATCCGGGCAAGGCGAATGTCATCGCCGATGCTCTTAGTCGTAAAGTACCAATCAACACCGCATCAGATTTGACTTCTCAGAAAGAATTGATACGGGATATGGAGAATTTGGAGCTTGAAGTGATACCGAGGATTGAAAGTGGCTTGATGTCGACGATGGTGGCACAACCACTCTTGATTCACGAGATCGCAGAGAAATAACTTCAAGATGTGGCTTTGAAGAAGATTTGTGATGAGATTCCGATGGGCAAACAACCGGGATTTACTTTTGAGAATGATGTTTTGAGATTGAGGGGTAGAATTTGTGTGCTTAACGAGAAGGAGTTAAAATGGAACATCCTAGAGGAAGCACACAATACGAAGTATACCATTCATCCGGGAAGCACCAAGATGTATAGAGATTTGAGACATGTTTATTGGTGGCCGGGAATGAAGAGAGAAATAGCACGTTATGTTTCGCGTTGTACTAGTTGTCAACAAGTAAAGGCTGAACGCCAAGTACCCTCGGGATTGTTACAACCGTTACCGATAGCCGGGTGGAAATGGGAGCACATAACAATGGATTTTGTTAGTGGATTTCTGAGATCTAATAGATCGAACACTATTATTTGGGTGATCGTTGATCATTTGACGAAGTCGTCGCACTTCCTACCAATCCGAACAACTAAGCCGATGACGTTAGCTAAGTTGTATATTCGCAAAATTGTGAGACTACATGGTATCCCAGTTTCTATCATTTCGGATAGGGATAGTAGTTTTACATCAAAGTTTTGGAGAGCCTTGCAAGAAGCAATGGGTACCAAATTGCACTTTAGTACCGCTTTTCATCCTCAGGCCGATGGCCAATCAGAGAGAGTAATCCAGATTTTGGAAGGCATGCTTCGGTTATGTGTACTTGATTTCCAGGGTGATTGGAAAGACCACCTGCCATTAATTGAGTTCGCATATAACAACAGTTTTCAGTCGAGTATTGGAATGGCTCCTTATGAAGCTTTATATGGTCGTGTATGTCGTTCACCGATTAGTTGGACAGAGGTGGGAGAAAGAATGATTGAAGGGCCAAAAATTGTACAAGAAATGACAGATAAGATAAAGGTAATTAGACAACGATTACTGACAGCCCAGAGTAGGTATAAGAGTTATGTCGACAAGCGCAGACGGCCGTTGGAATTCGATGTAGGAGACTTGGTGTTTTTGAAGGTGTCACATTCAAAAGGAATAATCAGATTTGGTAGATACGGGAAACTCAACCCGAGGTATGTAGGACCTTTTGAGATTATTGGGAGAGTTGGACCCGTAGCTTATCGTTTGAAATTGCCGAGTGAGTATGCCCAAGTGCATAATGTGTTTCACGTGTCATTGTTACGTAAACACTTAGTGGAGGATAGAGATCAAGTTATGACTCCAATATCGAATGAGATTCAGAGTGATTTGAAATATGTTGCGTATCCGGTAGAGATCTTGGATCGGAAGGATCAAGTCTTACGGAACAAAGTAATATCGAAAGTGAAAGTGTTATGGCGTAGCCAAACTACGAAAGAAATGACGTGGAAAATAGAAGATGAGATGCGTACTCAGTATCCGCACCTTTTTGAGACATAAGGTATAAGTTTGGGGACAAACTTCTTTTAAGGGGGAGAGTATTATAACACCCGCATTTGTGTTATTGCATTCCATTACATTGTCATGCATGATAATGTGATGTGGCATGTCTTATGACACATGTTTGGGTGAGTTTTGACTCACGAGTTGATTCGGGTGTCTGTGTTAGAGAACCCTTTGAGACTGTGGTGATTTCGTGAATTGTTGTTGTGACGTCTCTCCGAGTGTGAGACGGTCACTGTGGAATAGTTTAAATGTTTATCTGAAAATAAATGTTTACCTGTGTATTTCAATATCTGTATTATTTTCTGTTTTAGAATTTATATCTGTTGTTAGTTTTAGTATCCTGGTGAGAACGAATTAACACGCTATTAATTTGGTAGGCTAATTAGCAACTTCGGAAATATCATGTAGAAATTCGCGTTTTAGCGACCAAACGAACTTAGTCGAAAACTTTTATAATTTTGAGGTTTCACTTATAAGGCTATGAATAAGCTGTATAGAAAGTTTCAGAGACTGATTAGGAGTTTTGAAAACTCGTGGGGAGGTAAACGTAATTCCCGATAGTTTTGCCTATATATAGGGAGTGATGACTTTGGATATTTTCACAAGTCTTAACCTGATTCCAAAAAGGGGGCCATAGGGAGATTTTGGAGCTTAGAGCTTTGCGACGCCAAACGATGACCTTTCGTCAGTTTGTTTTCTCTCATATTTCATATTCGAACTCCTCGAGGTAAGAGCTTTGTTTTGATATATGTTAGGGCTTGTTTGGCCAAGTTTTCCGAAAAGTTATTTTCTAGAATTTTTCATAAAAGTTAATAATTGAAATTCTGATCGATAGGAATTGTACTAGACGGACTTCTACACGTTCTTTGTACACGGGTTTTCTTTGGATCGAAGTTTAAAAGCGTAAATCGGAGGTGAGTGATTCAACTATGTTTTTGGGATGGTTTCTTGATATGTATTCATGTTATGTTTGATTGGCATGTATTAATACTTAGAGATATCTTGTGTAGTTCATATTGGGCATTTATATTGATAAGTAGGCCCAATAGCACGATGAAATGCTTTGATTACCGCGAGCATGGTGATATGTATTTGAGCATGTTAAGTTGCTTATTTGGGTCAGAAGGAGCACGTGGTCACCGTGCCATTTTGTGGAGCCGATATACGCATTAAGGTCGCACGATTGAAGAGAAGAATCGTGGGTCTTACCCTTTCGCGTGGACTTATTGGCAAGGAGTCACGGATTGGGAGTATGGACGGGCACGTGAGTCTCCCGCGACCAGTATGAATTGTAAAGATGTGAATGCGGACATATTTATCATTCATGTACATATGTTGATTTATTCACTAAGCATTAGCTTAAACAAATCGAATATGTGTGGTTATTCAAATAACCATTGCAGGTATAAATGCTGGCGAGGAATCGCAGAAGTGAGCACGTGGGTTGGGAGTTCTTTTAGAAGGCAACTTGAACATTAATCTTGTAGTTTTGGGACAATAGGAATGTTGTAATAATAATTCTTATGGTTTTTAGTTATGTTTAACTTGGTATGTTAGAACGAATCTAAAACGTTGTAATAGTTAGTAACATGTTGTAACTGTGCTTCGGTAACATGTTAATACAGTTAGGATTGCTTTGGAGTACTTTTGGAAGTGTGTGTTTGATCCCCGTTTGAATTCAAAAGCTTTTAAACTTGAAAATGCTTCAGAATGTGTTGCTGTCAGGGGATCAGTCGACTAGTTTGTTGAACAGTCGAATGGAGCCTCCTTTTCAGCAACTCTCTGCCTCGTTTCATGGAGGATCAGTCGACTGGGTCCCCGACACAGTCGACTGGATCATGGTTTTCAAAACTGATATTTTTGGCCAGGCTGGACTTCAGTCGACTAGTAAACTTTACCAGTCGACTGAAACTTTGAAGCCCCAGTTGACTGGATGTAGAAAGCAGTTGACTGGATGGTGTTTTAAAACCCAACTTTCTGCTGGACCAGGATCAGTCGACTGGATCCGAGGATCAGTCGACTGGACGGATGGTTTTCCAAATGACTTGTTTTATTCCGCTGCGTGTGTTCTTCAAACTAATTTTTGGGAACGTTAATGAATTGGTTTAGTCTCGGTGGCATGCCACGGGCTTCGATTTTGCTATTGTGGGACCGGGCTGTGACATTTTTCACTAGAAAAGAAATATCCAAAATGGAGTTGCTATTAGCAAAACAAATCACTGAAAAAAATAGACAAAAAAATAACATTCGAAATCCGTGCCAAAAACTGCAAAAATTAGCATATCACTACAATGCTACACAAAAATCAACTCAAATAATCCTACAAAACTGAATATTGAACATCACCTGAAGACAAAAGTGTGATCACACACGAATAAATTAAAATAGATAAGAAATGTTGGAGACTTGGAGTAGGACATTCGAATACTTAATTAGGCTAGTGGTGTTTACTTACCAAGTTGCTTAATTGGTCTAACGAATGCTTAACCTACAAAAAGGAATATAGATACACGAATAAATTCATAAATGATTCATTTTTTAAAAACCCAGAGACAGCTAGTGCAAATGGTTAATGATTTTTAAACAATCACTTGGAAGTATTGTTGTCACCTAAAAAAACCATCCCCAACAAACTCTATGTAAAATTCTGAAGCTAATTTTTGTTTTAAACATGATTCCATATTACAGATTTTAAAATGCAAATTAGCAGTAAAAGCACGCACACTTCTGTCACTCCCTCCATGGATTAATACGTGTACTATATGAAACCCAATCCTAGGATAAACAGTAACACATGGAGATAATTACGAAGCTAAAAGGGAAAATAATAAATGGGAATCTTCCATTTCATGATTTAAACTATCACCTAAAATTAGGGGGATAATTTTGGAAAGAAAAACCTCATAAATCAGAAAAGCATTTATGAATGAAAAGATTTTAGAGAAAGATTGTTGCAATAATTAATTTTAGGAAGAGATAGTTTGGGTATAATTAGGAAACTAAAAGGCAAAATAATATATGGGAATTTTCCATTTCATGATTTAAACTATCACCCTATTAGGGGCGCACTTTTGGAAAGCAAAAACCTCATAAATCAGAGAGAGAGAGAGAGAGAGAGAGAGAGAGAGAGAGAGAGAGAGAGAGAACTTAGTAGGGGACAAAAGATGGCAACTCTAGGCTACACCACTTTTTTTTGGAAACCAAAAGAGAACATGGGCTACTCTCTCTGCACTCATCAAAATTTTTTTGGTGAGAATGTAAGTTATGTACCAAGGGTTGTGGTTAAAAAGTGAGGTCCCTTTTTTTTCTTTTTTTTTTTTTTGTAAATTTCAAAAGGACCATTGGCAAGAATGTCAAAAACAATACTGCTCATGTGTATTGAATATAAGAGATGAAGATTCAGAAACATACAATCAGAATTGATCAGTGTTCTAGAAAAAACACCAATTCAAACAAATAAATATATAAATCACATATTCATGCACCAAAATTAACCTTAATTGTTTAAAATTATTAAAATCAATGCTCAAGTACAAGTAAGCCTTAACAGCTAATCAATAAATTGTTTAAAATTATTGAAATCATGTGTATCAACCCTCTTGTTGCTTCTTATTCAAAACACACTCACAGTTTTTTTTTCAATGAGGATGTACAGATGCTAAAAAAAATTAATAATCATAACATTGAATGAAAAAAGAAAAGGGAAAACACCCAAATCAGAAATTCAGATTTAGAATAATAATCTACAAATTTAGAATTATGGGAACAAATTAATACGTAATGTTTGAGAGTTTCAAACCAAGCCAATGTTTCAACACTTCAGCAATTAGATGAAGCTCTATAAACAAAACCATCACTGAAAACTTCTGTGGGAACCATAATTGAAATCAAAACAAAACTCCTTAAACAAACAATTAAATGTTTTTTTTTTGGCCATTTAAGAAATAAGCTCCATAACATGAAGAATAAGGAGATAAGCACTAAAAAATGTCAAATAGAAAAACTCAAATAGTTATAAAAGAAAAACAAATATAATAAATACACAAAAGAAAAAGAACAAATCTGTAAATGTGAACCTATTGTGAAATTACACAAAAGATTACGAGTTTCCTGAGAGAGAGGAAGTTATCTTAAGAGTTCCCATAAAGTAAAGATTCAAACTAAAGCGAGAAATGCAATAGCTAACTTAGATTTCTTTTTTGAATCTGATCCTGGCAAGAACTAAAGAAGGGGATAATAAATAATGGAAAGTGAGGGTTCTACGGTTCTGAAAAAAAATCAAATCATTTCAAATTATGTAGAATCTGAAGAAACTCACCAAGAGCCACGATCTGCAAAAAGATCATGAAGGCAGCCCTCAAAATTCGCAAAAAAAACAAAAAACAAAAAACAAACAAAAAACAAAAAGAGAGAGAGAGAGAGAGAGAGAATATATATGGGTGTGGCCTTGGTTTGAAGTCGTCGTCGCCTCGAAGGCACTAATCGATCGGTGGATCTATATGGATCATATGGATATGGATATGATAGAAGTCGCCGCCTCGATCGGTTTGTAGATCTGTTCTTTCGGTGGTAATCTGTTCTCTCGGTTAGAAGATCTAGTGTAAGATCAGTGATGGGCGAGGAGAGAGAGAGTGGGAGAAAGGGTTGATCAGTGGTGGTCGTTTGCCAAAAGAGGTGCTGGTGATGGGCATAGAGAGAGAGAGAGAGAGAGAGAGAGAGAGAGAGTGAGGAGACGACTGGCGGAGGAGGAGGGTGAGGGTGGATGAGAAGAGAGAGACGATGGGAATAGAGAGAGAATATGAGATGGTTATGAGAGTGTCACACCCGTACCAAAATTTTCTAAGTTTAATCATGCATAATTGAATTTGTGAGTTTATCAATGTTATTTGATAATTAGATTGACGTTGACTGTGAGTCAACGGTAAGGTGTCCGTAAAAACACGAGAATTCGGTAATTGAGATTGCATTGGCATGAGTAAATGACATTTATGTGATTTAAATGTTACTTGACTTTCTGGTATTTATGATGAATAGTAAATTTATATGTGTAGAGTAAATTCTGGTAATTTCGATATTGTTATATATCATTGTGAGAACTGTGGTGAGAATGTGAGTGTCACGTTATATAAAAGGTAGGTTGTGTAGAGATTCCACAGAATTTAATTTTCGGACGTAGTTTTGGATCCAAACGAGACTTAGTCGAAAACTTTTGTAAATTATAATTTTCACTCGTAAAGGCATAAAATGGACGCACGCAACGTTTCAAGAGTTAATTAGAAGTTTGAGAAACTCGCGGGGAGGTAAACATGAATTTCGAGAAGTTTGTTTATAAATAGAAGAGGGTGATTTGTTATTAGTTGTAAAACCTTATATAATATCTTGGGAGAGGAGAGAGAAAAGGAGAATTGATCCTATGAGCTTTGCAACGACAAACGGCGACCTTCCGTCCATCTGAATTTCACCAAATTTCATATTTGAACTCCCCAAGGTAAGGGCTACGTTTTGATAGTCTTTAGACCACGTTTGGCTAAGTTTTTATAAATTTCTTAATTTAGGAAATTAGGAAAAATGCGTGTAAACTTGTAGGTTTCGCGTAGGATCGGAGTTTAATCAGGCTTCTAGTCGTTCCCTCAAAGTTATATGACGATAGCTCGAGGTATGAATTTATAGCTTATGTTATATAGGTGAAATACATATTTTATATTTCGATGACGAAATCGTGATCCGGACGAAATTCATGTGTTAACCATAGGCCCATTAATTATGCACGCGCTTAAATGTGAAAAGCATGCAGGTCCAAATACGCGAGCACGTTGAGTTGCCTATGTGGGTTAAAGAGGGGTCTTATACAAATTCATGCCGGAGTAAGTTTCGCGATGTTTGAGAATTCTAATAGCGACGGCTACTATGCATGGTTTAAGGCTTGGACTTGCCAGGCCACTTGAGGACGTAATGGTTGTAGGCTTGGACTAGTCATTGACGTCGCGGTTTAAGGCTTGGACTTACCGCTACCGGATGAAGGCGTATTTGTCTCCCTAGTGACTATTTATGTGATTATGAGATTAAAGTATGCTTTGTCATATATACATATGTTAGAAATAGTACATTCATCATATAGTTGAGCAGTGGAGATTTACTACGTACATTGTAGGTGAAAAGAAGAAAGGGAAAAAAAAGCGAGAAGAGTGAGGACATTGGGAACGCCGAGGATTCTCTTATATATGTTTTTGCTTTCCTTTCCAAGTCTTGTAATAGTGAGCTTTTCGAATAACTAGAACTATGTAATCGACTTGGAAGACGGAGTAAAGTTTTAATGATGTTGTAATAAGTACAAAAACTTTTTTTAATGTGTATGTGTGTGTGTGTGTGTGAGAGAGAGAGAGAGAAGAGATGAGAGTTCTTGGTTTTTTTTTTTCTTGGGAGGGGGACTGAACAGTGTTTGAAAGTTGAAACTCCAAAATCTATTTGAGAAGTGAGAGAGAGAGAGAGAGAGAGAGAGAGAGAGTTAAGGGAAGATCTCGGCAAGATTTAGGGGAAAATTTAAAAAAATAAAATAAAATTTTGAATCCTCACAATAACCTCAATACCTCATACGAAGATCTCGGCAAGAGTGCAGCGCAGAGAGAAAGAGGGTGTTGTGTGACTTGTGTCCAAGTTCTCGTGAACTGGACAAATGAGAAAGAGTATTCATATGACAGCGGTTGAGTCAGCAAATTTTTGAAAATATAAGCCAATCACAACTGTCAACAAGTTGATCCATCCTAATCACATCTTTATCTTGTCCTAGTCATATTTTTACTTGTCCTAATCAGGACTGACCAACAACAAACTAGTACTCCTAACATTCACTCTCAAAAGTTTTAAGTTGATAGCAGTCATTCATCGGTACTCACAACTGTTCACTCACTAATACTCCTAGCTTATTGGATCGAGTTCTAAATTGTGTAGTAATATATGCACTCCCAAAAGCATAAATTTATAAGAGAAAGGGGTTACCAACTATATAAGTCCCAGAACAAACGTCCTAAAACACAGCCGATGTGGGACAAGATTACCTCAACAATACTGTATCAGACTGGAAAAGGCATATTCTGCAGTGATTATGCAGTGATGTTTTTCCAAATAAGAATACTGTTGCTGTAAGGATCACTGGAAAAGGCATATGGAATTTGTTGTGAATTCAAGTTATAGTGGAATGATCATGCAATTTGGCAGATTGAGGATGTCGACTGGTTGAGTTGCAATTCAGTTTGTTCTGTAGTGTGAGTATGAAGTTTGTACCAAAGTCTGGGGGGGAGGGGTGCTGCTATAATTTTAGTATATGGGTTCTTTGTTTGGGGAGTTTGGTCTCTCTAAGGGGTGCTCATTATGTAATTCTTGATCAAGTTTTAATAAATTGGTTTTTGCTGTTCAAAATAAAAAAAATAAAAAAAAAATAAAAAAAAACAATACTGTATCAGACTGATTAGTAGGATTTACTGGAACAACTTGGGTTAGAAGAGGCCAACACCTCCTTTGCAAGTAGCTCATACAACTTAATTTTCCTCCACTTTAAAAAGAAAATTCACACAACTCCTCTTCATGTGGGGACTTTCCGATTAATCATCATATTCTATTACAAAACTGCTATTTTACCATGTATTTATTTCTGATTTTAGTTAGTTTCCGAGTATGAAAGGTGAAACTTGAACAGCTAGAATAAATTTAGGAACCAAACCTTTATTACAAGTACTGGGTGTACAGATTGCGAACTAAAACCAAATAACAATTTTAGGACCAAAAAAAAAAAGATTACATTGAGCATAAATATGCTACACTAGCACTTACTATCTTAATTAAATTACGAGTAATGCTTATGTTTTTTTTCCCAAATCTTGTATACCAAACGTGGTTACCAACATATGTGGCTGTGGACCCACTTTATTTTAATTGGATGATGTTAAAGTGGTCTCACATTATTGAAGGTGTTGAAAACCACAATCGGGAATACAAATTAATTTGAGAAGCATAGCATTACTCTGATTAATTAACACTTAATTATCAGGGGTTATTAACAGAGTGGCAATTCACTCTAATCTCTCCTCCTTTGGCTGTAGGGTCTTGAAGGGCAATCAGTTTCTCCATTGAGTTGCGAAAGAGCTGAAAAAATAGGGTGGGATTCTGATCTAGTTTCCGCACTAGCTGAGCTGAAGGTTGGTCAGTGAGCAAGGAAGCATCTGATGTGAAGATGGCCTTGTTTTGAGTGATCATCTTAAAGTAATGAGTGTCAAATGTGAGCGCGCTTGGAGGGTCCATATCTATTGCGCTACGACTGGTCGCATTGGGGCATAGCCCTTTCAGAGTTGTAGCGTAACCTTTATCGAGAGAAGGATCTAGGTCGCCTTTTCCAGTGAAGTTGTATAGTCTGTTCCCAATCAAAAAACAATGCGTCTGTCCAATGGTATGTGCCGCCCCTATATATATACATGCACAAGTACAAATATTTCCAAGTTAAGTAGGGTTTGTTAAGTAACTAATTAATTCCTCTAAAAACTTAAATTGTTGAAGAATATATGATTCGAACTTCTACGTACAGTATAAAGAATATAATACGTGTCATGTTAAATCACCAATTGCTCTAAATAGTACATTTTTAGAAAATGTGTCCAACAACAAATGTATATCGTATTTTGAGTTTGTATTTGGTACTCTCTCCGTCCCTTTTTTTAAGTCCACATTTGGAAATTCAACTTTTTAAGAGGACAAAAAGAATCTACACCTACTTTCCACAATTGCCCCTAATCATTACAATAACTTTTTTAGTTTTGTCTTGGTGTAAATTGTAAGGAATGGTGGTTTTAGAAAGTAAGTAAAAATTGTGTACCAATTTAAGAAAGTGGACACTAATTTTGGGACATCCCAAAATAGAATATAAGACTCAAAAAAGGAACGGAGGAAATAATTAATTACTGTATTTGAGATTATTGAAAAAAATTGAGTATCTTTGGCAACTAACTTTATAGTTTACAGCTACATCAAAAATTATTTTGTTTTTCATAATAGGAAAAAAAAAATTTAGTACCGGGAATTTATTCAATGAAGCTATATATGACACATTAATATCATCACGTTGTTGACATGGATCGTATGACTAATCCCCAACAATATAGGTCCATGTCGCGTCCATTTTTATATGAACTTGACATGACAAATAGTTGCTGACTTTAAGCAATATATGATCATTTCTTTACGGATAAAACTTCATCCACAACTTTCACACAATTTTTTATGCACAACTCACAAAAATATGTCTATCTCTCTCATGTCCTGTGTGACTACAGGTCCACTGACATCACAAGATGACATAGGAGAGAGATAGACACACTTTTGTGAGTTGTGCACAAAAGATTGTGTGAAACTTGTACGTGAAATATTACTCTTAATTTCTTCACTACTTGTCATGTGTCCTTATTTCATGTAATCCTGTATGTTATTGGAGTTTGACAACTGACACCCCAATTAATGTGTGAAATGGCGAGCACGTACCGAATAAGATCGAGATTTCTTACCTAATAAAACTACGAGATCTGTAGAGTCCAGATTTTTATCAGCAAATTGCTTTTGAAGAGTAGGGAAGTTCGAAAATGGTGATGGAATGAGTCTGTCAGCCTCTGAGGCAAGTGAAACTCTTCCATCTTTCCTCCCAGTTAAAACCTTCCACAGTGGCCCTTTGAACTGCATAATGTGATTACATATATAAATATATCAGCTGTTTAAAAATGTCTTCATATATATATATATATATATATTTAAGTGTGTAGTTGTGTGCATGCATGGCTTGAATATATATATGCACACACACACACACACGGTCTTAGTCTTACTGGTAATGAAACTGCCTCTCGAGTTGCTAGAGCAAGAATATCGGCGCATGAAACAGTTTTTGGGCAGAGTGCTTCAAGTGCAGACTTTATTTTATCAATAACGTCAAACCCTTCAAGAGTTAAGTTTGGTACTGCTGCTTTCTCAGCGGTGTTATTCTGGGTTGAGTCCAATAGTACGGATCCATCACAACCCTGCAATTAATTCAAGCATTAAAATATATATATAGGTTATCAACATTAATATTAAATATTAATGAATCGATTCTTTTTTCATCTTTGAAAAAAGTTGCTTATAGTGTCTTTAATGTTACATTACAGTATTTATATCTATATCTATATATATATATATATATATGTGCTATGTACACTGAGTTGCTGAGAATTGTAAAGTACATCAGTAGCCAATCTTAAATAACGTAAAACTATAAGCTACATGCTATATATAAGTATAATAATTGCAAACCTCTTGCATAATTCACAAGAGTGAGGCCAGCTTGATGTATAGTACTCCCTCCGTCTCATTTTATGTGTTCATATTTGGGATATCAATTTTTTAAGGGAACTAATGATTGCTTAAAATAAATGCAATTGTTCCAAAATTATCCCTAATTGTTTTTTTGTTCTCTTTTACTATTTGTTGGATATTTTTAAAATTAGTAAGAATAAATTTGAAAAGAGCTAAAAAAATTTCAAAGTGAACATTAGTTTTGGGACATCCAAAAAAGGAAATATGAACACATAAAATGGGACGAAGAGACTACTAGTATTAGCTAGGCGCTCTCTCTCTCTCTCTTATATATATATATTATATATGAAAAATTCACAAGATTGAGGCTTAGTGAATGGTACTATTAGCTCCACCCCTCTCTCTCCCCCTCTTTATGTAATATAATATGAGTATCAAGAAAGCACGAATTTTTCTAAAATATAAAATAATTTTCACTAATGTTCATTGAATGTGCACTGACGTGGTATCTTCTCGGATTTGGCATGGTGCTTCCAAAATATATAGATACATATATTTCTATACACACGTACGTATGTGTGTGTGCAGATTCATATTTAGTTGTGCATATATGGTAGTATAGAGGAATATACAAAACAAAAGCAGCATGCATGCATACGTACCCGAACAAAGCAATCATGAAATTGAAGTCTTATTAGCTTAGCTGCCAATTTCCGGTTAGCCTCTACTTCTGTCACTATGATGTTCCTCACAGTGTCTTCAACTTTTTGTGAAGTACAAGTCCTCGACCCACCTCCATGGTTATCTCCTCCTCCTCCATTGTGACCACCTCGGCCTCCATTATCACCACCTCCTCCTCCTCCATTTTTATCACCTTGGCCCCCTTTATCACAAACACTAACATCTACAAGTAGGACTAAAATACAAACAAGCAAGACTACAAAAAACCTTGATTGAGTACTCATCATCTTTTCTATATATTTTTTTAGCTCGTGAGCTTAAATTGAGTGAACTGCCATTCCTGCTTAAACACCTTATATAGGCACGTATCCTAGTCAACCACCATAATTTCTGGCGAATTAGTCTACACATAGTAAAAAAAAATTTTACAAGTCTTTCTTACATGCGAGTGGTTCAAAATTATAAAGTCAACCAAATAATTAAATATATATATATATATATATATATGGATTAGTGCTTCTCACTATTGACTAAAATAGCTGTACGTTCTCTAGGGGCCACGTGCCCTCTTCCAACTTTTCAAAAAAAAATTTATACCTTACCTGTTTTGCATTTTGTGCATTTATATCCCTACTATAATTTTAATTTATCTCTTCTAAACTCAAAATTTTTACTTAGATTCTTAAATTTTTCGAGCTTCTACATACTTAAATAAATATCATATTTACTCAATTACTCTTAAATATTTAAGTCCTTATAGATATCCTTTTTGAACATATAAGAGAATTCTTTGTTTTATATAAGTAAAAACAGGAAAAGAAATGAAATTAAATATGTGAACACAATTTTGTATGAAAGAGCCATAGAGAGATTAATTTGTCATTAAATAATCACGTTTTACTTAATCCATTAATTGTATGTGAATCCCACAAAACAACTACACAATGTTTAGAAACTAAAACTAAAATTTACAATACTTCTAATAAAGTCTTTGCCGAGGGCACGCCCCGAACCTCCCATGAAAGTTTGTCCCTAAGACCAAATCTTATCTCCGCCTCAGTATGTGTATGTGCGTTTATAATCCATTAATGAAGCATAGGAGTTGTATTTTTAACGCGGTAAACTAATAATTGCATATGCACCTTGCACTAGAAAAATATCAAGTGGCAATAAAACTAACCTTCCCTTAATGAGGAAGCTACGTTAAGTGAAATATTCTAGCAAGAAAACAGCTATTAGATTCCAATACAATCCATATAAATGATTTTAACAATTTTCTGACTGTTAAATAGACGCCTGCATTGACTTTGAATTGTGAATAATATGATTTTAGAAAAAAAAAAAAAGACTTTGAATTGTGAATTTGTAATGCACCCTCAATATGATCCAAAATCCTTAAACTCAAGTTATTAATAGCAAGTTTATGAAGGTGTATTTTGTTCCGAAAAATAAATAAATAAGTAAATAAATTTACGATGTTCAATAAGTCGATCAACTACACTTTTTTTTTATCTTAACCAATGTGGGACATCACAATCTCGCCACTTAACTAACAGTACTTATAGTAACATTAACCAATAAAACGTGAATATATAATACTAGACACACAATGCAAACACAAATCACAACTATACTTTAAATATGTACTTTGTGTTTTCCAAAAAAGTGTGAACCCTATGTAAAAAATTCACACAATACAAGGTACATGTATTTAAACCATGTGTTGTGGTTTATGTTGTGTGCCTAACATTATTGATAAAACTTATAATCTCCTTCTCTTTTCATCTTAATTTCTTGATCTATATAACCGTAACTCCTCAAATTTCCTAGACTAACAACTACTAATTTAGAAAAAGGATATATATATATATATATGGAGAGAGAGAGAGAGAGAGAGAGAGAGAGAAATTCTCTAAAGAGGGCGCCCTCTCTTTATTAAAAAAAAGGTCTCTGTTTTGACCGTCAAATTGTGTTTAAAACTGTGAAAATAACAAAACTGCTATTAATGAAAACACGATCCGACGGTCAAAACAGAAGCACTCTCTTTAATAAAGAGAAGATGCCCTCTTTAGAGCCTGACTGTATATATATATATATATATATAAAGAGAGAGAGAGAGAGAGAGAGAGAGAGGATCTTAAGTGCATTGAGTAAGTACACTCTACCGAGTGCACTAACTTTTAAGCCTAAAAAAATTCGCGCGTCAACAGGGGCGTAGGACTCTGTGTGGGTCAGCAGGGCAACTCGAGGATTTTTTAGGCTTAAAAGCCAATGCACTGAGTAGAGTGCACTTAAGATCCTCTCTCTATATATATAATATATATATATATATATATATGCAAATGTAGGTGTCACATGGCAACCCCATGTACTTGGAATGCCACGTGGCATTGCTACATCATGTATTTATGCATATATAGATACAATACTGTATATATATTTGAAATATAATATTATTTTTAAAAAAAAACTTCTAACCTCCTACAATTTTTCTGTCACATTCACTGTAACCGTCTTTCTCCCATCATATATTCTATTTTTTTCATTTTGTTTAACTTTTTAAATTTTTACTTAAATAAAAAAATTAAAAAATAAAAATAAAAATAAAAAAGTAAAAAAAAAATAAAGCTTCGTGGGTAATATATATAGATTTTTTTTAAAAAAATAAATATTTGAATGATACCCATAGCACGGACAAGTACTAATATATATATATATATATATATAATTGTATGATTTAACAAATAGAAAAAACATTATTCATCCTTAGCAAAACCATATAACTGCAATGTCTTAAATTTTTTGAAGAACTAATTAAGATAATTAAAGTAATAAAGAAAACTATATAATTAGTTAAAATAACATTAATATTAACCAATGTTTTAAATTGAACCTCAATAATATTTGTCCGTGATTGGCATGGATCTGAAGCTATTTTCCAATATATAATACAAACAAAAGTGTTTTACGAGAGGCTTTTTTTGTGTGTGGAAATTTATGAATCAAACAAAACCTAATCTACGAGTAAATATTAATGCAATGGGGATATCACATGACTAAGAGAACATTTTTGCTCACTCAAAAAATGGTTCATTAATGTTCACTCAAGCATCTCATTGGCCAATGCAATTGGATACAGGATTAAAAAGCATCTCATTGGCCAATGCAATGGGACACAGGATTAAACTGTTTAATCCTGTGTCCCATTGCGTTGGCCAATGAGATGCTTGGATGAGCATTAGTGAACCAATTTTTAGATAAGCAAAAGTACGTATTTTGCATGACTAAATATAACCTATAATGGATTTGGAATTTGTGCTTATATATGTGGATAAAGTTTCTTCTGAAATAGGGGTACTACATATGGATAGATATAGAGTTTTGATTGGACTATGATACTACATCTATCATCCTTAAAATGGTGATAACCAATATAATAATCTATATTAATTGTAATGAATTATGCACCGCCAAATTAGGATACAACAGTAAGATAAATATATAGCACCGCTAATTGCATGAAGTCTAACATGATCTCTGGATGTATTTTAAATTTTAATAAACAAGCACTAATGTCAAGCTTATGAACCCTAAGAAGATGAAGCCACCGAATATCAACTGCATCGTAAAGTGTGCGCATCAAATTAAATTGGATAATGTTAGACCCACACTCAAATCTCACATCCATTCATTCACACACATCAGATGTGGGCTAATGGAGAGAGGGGAGAGACTGTGGTATCCATTGTGATCCACCCTACTTTACAATCTCCCTCCTCTCCTGATTGGTCCACATCAGGGTGTATATGGATGGGTGTGAAATTTGGGTGTATGTCTAGCATTATCCAATTAAATTTTTATTGAGGAAACTCAAAAATTTAATAGAAAGCTAAATAAAAAATTTAATTCCGAAGGTCTCATTTGTTCAAGTATAATTAATTTTTGTTTTTATCTCTTTTAACTTAATTGGTGATCACTTTGGTTCAGGTAAGCTCACAACTTGCTAGCAAAATGATACACACACCTACACACACACAAAAAAAAGAGCATTAAATCACACGAGCACCATAAAAATTAAAAGGGTCAATTACACATTAGGACAGTTTATACTAATTATGTTAGTTTAATTTAAAGACAACTTATAGAAATGTGTATCAATAGGTCCCTCAATTATTATTGGACGAAAATGCCCCCACCTTATTCTAATCTCTCACTTCTCTCTCTCTCTCTCTCTCTCTCCATTCCCACTGCCGCCCCTTCACAAACTCGTCCATCTTGCTGAACCGCCAGCATTAGTTTCGTCGATCGCTCAGGTCATAGAGCTCTCTCTCTATATATATATATCCTGATTTGTATATACATCGTATATATGTATTTAGGGGATTTCTGGATTTTTGTTTTTGAGATTGTGAATTGAAGTCTCAATCAAAATCTTAAACCCTAAACACTGATTTTTGGGCAAAAAAACAGGCAGTTACTCAAATAAAAGTCAATACATGTTTCATCACAGTTGAAATAGTTCAAATAGTCGATACACAAATCAGTAATTAAATTTGGGTTCTATATCATAGTTCAAACAGTCGATACATGTTTCATCTTAGGTTGCAAGTAATAACTATAACTCAATTAAAAGTTCAATTGAGCCATCAATCGTAGTTCTATATCACCAGATTGGCAACCGATAATGATTTGGGCAAAAAATAGTCAATTACTATTCGGGATCTATATCACAGTTCAAACAGTCAAGTTTTCATGTTCCTTGCATATGGAAATAGCTTTATAATATTCAGCAAAGAAAATGAAACCATTTTTATTTTTATTTTTTTGTGTTTGTATTTGTTTGCAGAGAAATTACTAATAAATAGTCTCATTGAATGGTGTTTGGCTGAACTGGGTTCATTCTCTCAACGCATCTTTATCCAATCTATTGTTGTTTTACTTTTCCCTGTGATATGATCAAGCCTAGATTGTTAATTTTCTCTTATGTATGCTATGAAGCACCAAATGTAACCTCATGTTATGAGGATCTGTTTCCACTGGTTAGTGGGATATGCATCCAAGAAGTAGATCGGAACTGGTGATATGAATTTAATTTAATTTTCATGCATTAGTTGAGAATTGATTCAATTTTATGTCAATCTTGGATCAGTTAACTGACAATTATCTACACTTGATGTCACGCCCCGAAACCGCCCAAACGATTCTAGGACACGTGGCACGTCACCAAGGCCTTACACAAGTGATTAAAGTTCCAATATAAATTTAAAATAAGCTTAAACCAAAGAAGCTCAACCAACAAAAGGGCAAAATCCTGTCTTTGCAAACAGCCAAAAACCCTGCTTAAACAAATAATAAATTTTCCTTCAATATTACCAAATCACACGTTGAAACCAGCACTAATGATTTAAAACATTTAAAGTCAACCCAAAGTTACAAACATGAGCTTCCAAGTACAAGCAAGAGTTTTTAAATACTTTAGAAAAAGTACTAAATATAACCATTTACAGCAAACCCAATAAATAAATCTCCAAGTCCAAACGTCCCATCTAATAACACTAGTTATAGAAATACTACGATAAAATACAAACCCAACTAATACAGTCCAACCTTATATTACAGGAGTTAAGTTACAATCTGACTAAAATATAAAGCTTAACTAAACATAATGTACAACTAGAACTTCTAACAAGATTTTTCCTATTATACAACCGTAGATTCTAATTAACATAGTATTAGAAGACTTAATAAACATATGAAGTCCCCAACTTGCGCATTCCCGAGCTCCATTCACTTCCCGGATTTCTCTCCCAATTGTTCACCTGTAGTGGTTATTTATATAACCACACATTTATAGATTTGTTTAAGCCAAGGCTTAATGAATAATAATAATCATGCATGTGGAATTAAAAGACATGCTCACATTCATTCAATTACACATTACTATAGTCGCAAGAGCGATTATGTACGTTCCACCATACTAGCCCGCGACTCCTCGCCAATAAGTCCGCGCAACTAGCTAAGACTCGATCTCTTTAACTTCAGACCGACGATCTTATTGCCATTTAGGCACAAAACTACTACCGGTGGCTTGATACATAACCCCTATTGACCCAAATAAGCAACTCAACATGCTTTAACAATTCAATTGGGCTAAAACTAAATACATGAATTTGCCCAATAATAACTAAACATGAATAATTTAATTAATAAGTTTAACGAAACCATCCAAATGAATATTAACATGATTAATTCCAAGGGCAAGATTAAAATCACTCACCTCGCGAATAGGTCCAAATAAAGCCTAGAAAACCCAAATTCCTTCGCAAAACTAGCCCTAGTTACTCCCAATGATATCCCTGCATATATAGATCACATATATGTATCACCCTTTAAAATGGGTCGCGGAAAAACATCATCAAAATTGAAAAAGAAAGACATAGAATTAACCCTCTTACCTTCACGAGTTCGAATATGTGATTAGAATCTGAAATAAACGTCGTTAAGCTAGACATGCAATGACAAACGTCCCGAAACCCCCGCTGTGCCAAACTCTCTGCTCGGCCGACTTGTGAAGAAGAAGACGTATTCTTCTTTTAATCAAATCTTAGTTTGATATATATCTAACCTAGTTTCTAAAATTAAGGCCTAAGTCCTCAACTCCTAAGTATTATTATTTACACCCCCGGTTAGTTTTATAACTAACTAATCAACTACCAAATATAAATGAATATTTGTCTATATTTCTTTTGGGTCCCAAATATTTACATAAGTTACTAACTAGCCAACTAATTATGTAACGTGTCCAATTCGTACTCACAAAGGTTCCCAAAATGACCACAAAAAATTGTATTTAACAATACATATTGTATTTCAACAATAAAAATAATAACTCACATAAGCCTTAATAAACATTTAAGCACATAAGGTATTATCCATATTATTGTCCATCTCAATGGGACTTATCATCTCAGGCCTCAAATATGAGACTGCCCTTATGGCCAACTACTGGGTTCCCTTATGGACACCCACATTCAACTAGTGGATCGAAACCCACTTAAACATGTGTTAATAAACACTACTAATCATGATAAATGCATGTATATATGAATTTAAATATAAACTGCGGGTGCGGGTATCACACTTGACTATAGCTCCATGAAGCTAGACTGAAACATTGACAATTATACAAAGCATAGGATTCAAGTACACCACTAAATAATTTCATCAAAAGAGGTACATATGACATGGATCTCATACGAATCCAAATACACTGCTAAATCACCCCAGAGCTAAGTGAAAACTGAATATAGGGTCGTTCTTGAGTATTTGGAGGCCCGAGACAAACTATTAAAAGGGAGGCCCTTATACGGGGCCGGGTTCTGGTAATTTCGATATTGTTATATATCATTTTAAACACTGTGGTAAGAACATGGGTGACATGTTAGATAAAAGGTAGGATGTGTAGAGATTTCACAGAATTTAGTTTTCGGACGTAATTTTGGACCCAAACGAGACTTAATCGAAAACTTTTGTAGATTTTGATTTTCACTCGTAAAGTTATAAAATGGACGTGCACGACATTTCAGGAGTTAATTAGAAGTTCTGAGAACTCGCGGGGTAGTAAATGCGATTTTCGAGAAGTTTTTCTACAAATAGAGGAGGGTGAGAATTCATTTGTTATAAACTTTCTAAAATATCTTGAGAGAGGTGAGAGAAGGAGATTTAAATCCTAGGGGCTTTACTACGACGATCGGCGACCTTCGTCCGTTAGATTTTTCCCAAATTTGAGATTTGAACTCGTAGAGGTAAGATCTACATTTTAATACCACTTAGGCCATGTTTGGCAAACTTTTGTAAAAATCTAATTTCTAGACTTTTGGAGAAAACCTAGTAAAATCACTTCAAATCTGAGATCCAACGTTTAATCGGCTCTCTAGTCGATCCTTCAAAGTTTGGAGGAAATCGCACGAGGTATGAAGTTCTAACTTGTGAAATATAGATAAATACATGTTTTAAATTTCAATGATGAAATTGAGATCCGGGCAAAGTTCATGTGTTAATCTTAGACCCGTTAATTATGCACGCGCTTAAATGTGAAAAGGATGTCTAAATTTACGCGAGCTCGTTGAGTTGTCTATGTGGCTCAAAGGGGAGACTTATACAAATTCATGCCGGAGTAAGCTTCTCGATATTTGAGAATTTTAGTAGTGACGGCTACTGTGCATGGTTTAAGGCCTGGGCTTGCCAAGTTACTTGGGGGATGAAATGGTTGTAGGCTTGGACTAGCCATAGATATCGCGGTTTAAGGCTTGGACTTGTCGCTACCGAATGAAGGCGTGTTTTTCTCCCTAAAGACTATTGATGTGATTTATGAGATTAAAACATGTTGTGTCATATATGCATATGTTAGAACGTGTGCACTCAGTATATAGCTGAGCAGTGGAGATTTACTCCATTATAGGTAAGAAGAAAGACAAGAAAAAGCGAGAGGAGTGAGGCCAAGGAATACCGGGGAACGTTTTGTACATACCTTTGTTTCCATTCCAAACATGTAATAAGAAATGGTTGTAGTGGAATGTTGTAATCAAATTGTGTTATGGAATAGACTAGTACTTGTAATCCTTAGTAAACGCTTATATATATGTGTGTGTGTGTGTTGAATCGTAGATTATTGTCACGCCCCGGAGCAGCATAAATAGAGAAAAATAAATTTCCTTTATGGGTCCATAAGGAATGACAGGTGAAAGTCACTAATAATCCACACCACACAGTACTAGTCCAAAAGAAAAGCAACAGTAACCAACTGAGAATAACACACAGTGTTAACTATTACAAAATATCAGAGTATGGTCCACAGGATCACAACAGGTCTGAAGACAACAAATGCCCAAGTACCCGTTAACAAAAGTTTAACAGAACAACTGAAATTAAATCTAATTATAACATCTTCAGTCTTCAACTGGCATAAGGATAATCCTTCCTGGTGTAATCGTCATCGGTGGGGCCTTCCTCTAAATAACACTCATCAGTGTACTGGTCATTACCTGTAAAACAAGGGGCAGGATATTCTGGACGGGGAATGTCCAGGCAATAAAAGGCCGTCAGCTTACTGAGAGCTGAGTGAGCATAAACTAACGAGGTACCAGTTATCTGAAGTAAACACAAGCTTATAAAAACAAGAGTTAACATCTTATTATAAAATAACATTATCTTGTTCTTCTATTCATTCTTATAAACTGACCCTTATCGTCTTATTACTCAAATACCGAACTCAACGTATTCAGATGTCATGAACAGACTCAATCGTTTAACTCTAGGGATACACCCTTATTCTGTCCATCGCTTTTAAGAGCAATGGTCCTGCTCACCGCATGTCATGGACTCCACGTCAGTCTGTCCCCAGCTTTTAAGAACAATGGTCCTGTTCACCGCATTTCAGGGATATAACGTTTCGAACAAGGCATATCAATCTATTGCCACGACTTAACGTCATCTACTAGTGATCCCAGCTCACCGCTTTTAAGAACCATGGTCCGGTTCACCGCTTTTAAGAGCATATCACAGATCATCCAGTCTATCTTAAGACTTCTTGGTCCAGCTCACCGCTTTTAAGAACCATGGTCCGGTTCACCGCTTTTAAGAGCATATCATGACCAATCATCCATCCACGTACCATTCCCGGAACTTACCAAACCTACTTACGTTCCATTCTACATCGACACATGACAATTCCCAATGTGGCCTGACTACTCGGATTAAAAGAAACAGATATCGAACTTATATCAGAAACAACACGTCAACCCACGTCTTCATATTACTTTTTATTCATTATCCATAAATCTTTGGTGTCACATTTCTCCTGTCTACCCCATAATCGCATAATGGAATTCTGAATTAGAAATCGAACAACTAAACCTCTTATATAATAAACAGGCAAAGGAAACCATGTACTGATCATGTCAATCGATTGGAACAAAAGTTCAATCGATTGGAACAAAAGTTATGTCAATCGATTGATAAACATGTCAATCGATTGGAACAATGTCAATCGATTGAAATCCTATTCAATCGATTGGGATGCAACTGATGTCAATCGATTGAGATCATGTCAATCGATTGGTACTACGTCTTCTCCAGCAGATTGTAAAAACAGCATATATAAACGTGCACTACATGCATTTAACCCATCTAAACATCATAATAACTTGCATAAACTTCATATAAAGGGACCAAGTGAGTTAGAACTCACCTAGGGTGCGTTTGGGGTGTGTTTAAGTTTGAAAACTTCAACCCCTCTCTCTTTCTCCTCTTCTCTGTCTCTGTCTTCCCTCTCTGTCTCCTCCTTTCTTCTTTCTTCTTCTTTCTGTCTTCTTTCTTCTTCTTCTCCCAGCTGCCGAAGGAGTGAGTGTGTGTGAGGGTGTGTATATATGTATAGATATAGATATATGTATGTATAACTCAAGAGGTATGTATATTTCTCTCCCAAGGTCTGAAAAACAGCCCCAAGGCCACTAAATGAAACATATATATAGACATAAGGGAGTGCCACGCGTTTAAAGCTGAAGGAAAGAAGAAAACATTTCTCAGCTTATGTCAATCGATTGAGACACCAGTCAATCGATTGGCAACAGATATTTGTAGTCAATCGATTGGAAACAATGTCAATCGATTGAGATGAATAGCAATCGATTGGAAAGTTTGACACGTCATCACTTTTAGTCGGTTGAATGTCAATCGATTGGGATACTTATCAATCGATTGGTATCAGAAAAGTGTCAATCGATTGGGAATATGTCAATCGATTGGTATCAAAATTTTACCAAAAGGAAGAGAAAGTTTATACGAGTATAGAAATGAAATACCGGGTCTTATTAAAATACCAAAATACAGGGTATTACATCATCCACCACTCAACAAAAGATTTCGTCCTCGAAATCAAAAGCAACAAGGTTTAAAATAAAAACGAAAACTTCTCGCGCATCTCTGACTCTAGTTCCCACGAAGCTTCTCCTTCATCGTGATGCTTCCACTGAATCTTGACTAACGGGATCTCCTTGTTCCTGAGTTTCTTGATTCCTCGATCTAGAATACGAACAGGTCCTTCATTGAACGTAACGTCGCTGTTGACTTCGATATCCTCAAAGTTGATCTCGTGCGCTGGGTTGTGAACACACTTCCTCAACATACTGATGTGAAAAACGTTGTGCACTCCTGACATCTTTGGTGGCAACGCAAGGCGATAAGCAACTTTTCCAACACGCTCCAGAATCTCGAATGGTCCGATGAAACGTGGCGATAACTTGCCCCTTTTCTGACCAAATCTGACGATTCCTCGAACAGGTGAAACCTTGAGTAATACGTGATCTCCAACGACAAACTCCAAGTCTTTGCGTCGCTTGTCAGCATAACTCTTGTATCTGGTCTGGGCTGTCTTCATCTTCTCACGTACAACTTGAATCTTCTCACTGGTTTCCCGTACCATCTCTGGCCCAAGAAGTTGACTATCTCCGACTTCGGTCCAACATAGCGGCGATCGGCAAGGTCTTCCGTACAAAGCTTCAAACGGCGCCATATCTATGCTCGAATGATAACTATTATTATAGGCGAACTCAATCAGAGGTAAGTGTATCTCCCAAGAACTCTCAAAATCAATGACACAAGCTCGTAACATATCTTCCATCACTTGATTAACTCGTTCCGTCTGTCCATCTGTCTGTGGATGAAAAGCTGAACTCAAATTCAATGTCGTTCCCATCGCTGTCTGGAGACTCTTCCAAAATTCTGCAGTAAAGCGCGAATCTCGGTCTGACACAATAGATACAGGCACTCCATGTAATCGTACAACATGTTGTAGATACATTCGGCTCAAACGTTCTACTGAGTACGTCATGCTATAGGCAATAAAATGTGCCATCTTAGTAAGTCGATCCACGATTACCCATATAGCATCGTGATTCTGCTGTGACTTCGGCAATCCTACCACAAAATCCATGGTTATGTGTTCCCATTTCCATTGAGGAATAGGTAACGGCTGTAGAAGTCCAGGTGGTTTCTGATGTTCTGCCTTTACTTGTTTACAAGTAAGACACTGAGCTACATACTCTGCCACATTTCTCTTCATTCCTTCCCACCAGAAATTTCTCTTCAAGTCCTTGTACATCTTTGTACCTCCAGGGTGAATAGTCATCCGTGACTTATGAGCTTCATCCAATATTTCCTTCCGGAGATTTTCTTCGTCAGGTACACAGAGTCTACCTTTACATCGTAAGGCTCCGTCTGTACTTATACTCCAGACTTCTGGTTCCTTGGCTGACATCTTGGCGAACCATAATTTCAAATCCTCTGTTGTCCGTTGAGCCTCTATGATACGGCTGATCAAAGTTGGTTGTACCATAAGACATCCAAAATGTTGTCCTTTCATTGGCTCCACTGGCTGAAGATCAAATTCGGCTAAAACTTCTAATGCTCTCCATTCTCTAATTAGTAATGCAGCGATCACTAATCGAGGTTTACGGCTCAAAGCGTCTGCTACTACATTGGCTTTGCCGGGATGGTATTGCAAAGAAAAGTCATAGTCTTTGAGTAACTCCATCCATCTCCGCTGTCGCATATTCAACTCCTTTTGAGAGAACAAATACTTCAAGCTCTTATGATCGGAAAATAGATCAAACTTTTCTCCGTAGAGATAGTGTCTCCAAATTTTCAATGCAAACACTATTGCTGCTAATTCCAGATCATGCGTGGGATAATTTTTCTCATGTACCTTCAATTGTCTTGATCCATATGCGATAACATTTCCATCTTGCATAAGCACACATCCAAGTCCTTGGTACGATGCATCACTGTAGATCACATACTTTTCTCCACTCTTAGGTAATGCGAGTACTGGTGCAGAAGTCAATCTTTCTTTTAACTCCTGAAATGCATCCTCATGCTTGTCTGTCCATTCATACTTCGTCTCCTTTCTTGTTAAATTCGTCAAAGGTCCTGCTATCTTGGAAAATCCTTCGACAAATCTTCTGTAATATCCTGCTAAACCCAGAAAACTTCTGACTTCGGTCGCATTTGTCGGTCTGTTCCAGCTTAAGACTGCATCAATCTTAGATGAGTCTACCGAAATACCTTCCTGAGATATAACGTGTCCCAAGAATTTGACTTCTTGTAGCCAAAACTCACACTTGCTGAACTTTGCATACAACTTGCTATCTCGAAGTGTTTGCAAGGCAACTTGTAAATGCTCCTTGTGATCCTCTTCTGTCTTTGAGTAGATCAGTATATCATCAATGAACACAATAATGAACTTATCCAGATATAGTCTGAATACTCTATTCATCAAGTCCATAAATACTGCTGGCGCATTCGTCAATCCAAAAGGCATAACTAGAAACTCGTAATGCCCGTATCTTGTCCTGAATGCAGTCTTTGATACATCCTCTGGTCGAACTAACAACTGGTGGTATCCTGAACGCAGATCGATCTTAGAAAAAATCCTAGATCCTTGTAACTGGTCGAATAGATCATCTATCCGAGGTAACGGATATCTATTCTTAATCGTAACCTTGTTCAACTCCCTGTAGTCTATACAGAGTCGAAGTGTTCCGTCCTTCTTCTTTACAAACAGAACTGGTGCTCCCCAAGGCGACGTACTTGGACGAACAAATCCTAGATCCTCGAGTTCTTGAACTTGCTTCTTCAATTCTAACATCTCAGTTGGTGCCATTCTGTATGGAGTCTTAGAAATAGGCAATGTATCAGGTACTAATTCCACACAGAAATCTATTTCTCTTTTCGGTGGAAGTCCTTTAATATCCTGAAATACATCCTGAAAGTCTCGTGCAATAGGAATTTGATCCATCGTAAGCTCCGTACTTGTACTAATGATCGTAGCCAAACTACTCGTTAGAAACATGTCGCTTGTCGGTTGACACTGAAATCTGATCGTCGGCTTTCCTTGTATTGGAAATACAATTGTTCTAGTAGGGCAATCCAGATTGGCATTGTACTTAGTTAACCAATCCATCCCTAGGATAACATCAAATTCTGACAT
Organism: Hydrangea macrophylla; assembly: GCA_033977485.1. NCBI lineage: Eukaryota > Viridiplantae > Streptophyta > Magnoliopsida > Cornales > Hydrangeaceae > Hydrangea > Hydrangea macrophylla. The sequence goes on along the minus strand of CM066991.1, from coordinate 126,241,288 downwards.
TGATAGAACTACCAAGTCTGCTGGAAGATTCCTATCTCCCAAAGTCAAAGGGCAATCTCTACACACCCTACTCAACTTAACTGTCACTCCTAATGGTGACACAGCATTCAGTGTTGACTCAAGTGTCTGGGGTTCTAAACCCAACTGACGCACAATCTTAACAGCAATAAAAGAACGTGCGGCTCCAGTATCAAATAAAGCTTTAACTGGACTATGAAAGAGTACAAGTGTACCTTCCAAATGTTGCTGCTCATCAGCATTAAAGCCTGCTTCTCCTGGAATAATAGCGTTCATCCTCGTCTGATCAGGAGGTCCTTGAATTCCTTGCACTGGTGCCCCGTAGTATCCTCCTCGTGGTGCACGACAATCCTTGCTCAAGTGTCCTGGTTTGTTGCAGTTGCGACAGACAATATCTGGCCTGCGATTGGGTCTGAAGACGGTGCAGTTCCTTGCAATATGTCCGGGTTTTCCACAGTTAAAACATCCTCCACTATTACTTGGCGGGGCTGTTAGTAATGCCTGTGGCTGTAGTCCTCGCTGTTGATTTTGCTGGGGCCGATCATAACTCTGCTGTGGTTTCCTGGTTCCTTCCCAGATTCTCTTGTTTCCTTGAAAATTTTCCTGAGGTCTCCATCCTTGGGTATTTCTTGGTGGTCGATTATGGAAATTCCTCGGTTGAAACCCTCGTGACGACTGAGGTCGACTCATCTGTGATTGCTGTACTGAATTAGCATCCTTTTCTAATCCTGTAGCAAATCTAACAATTTCCTCATACGTCTGGTTTAGATGACCAACCATCATATGTCTAAGGTGGGGGTTCAGTCCTTGGTGAAATCTCTTCACCTTCTTCTGCGGCGTGTCTATCATATGCTGAGCAAATCTGGATAAACGCTCGAACTGTGTTGTGTATTCCCGTACATTCCATCCTCCTTGGATCAAATTTAGAAAGTTCCTTTCCTGTTGATCTCTCTCATCTTCTGGAAAATACTTATCCAAAAATCTGCCTTTGAATGTCTCCCACGACATAGCTCTAGCGGCATCGATCCCAACAGTGGCTTGCTCAGCTTCCCACCAATCTGCGGCGGCATAGGTGAGCTGAAACGTAGCAAGGCGACGTTTCTCTTGTTCATTGCATTCCAATGCTCCAAATATCAACTCCATTTCTCTTATCCATTGCTCTGCTTTCCATGGTTCTGTTAGTCCATCAAACTTTTCGGGACGTAACCCACGAAAATTTGCTAACAGCTTATCTCCAGTCTGTCTTGGTGGCGGGGGTACAAGAGGTCTCTGGTGGGTGGAGTGATTATATGTATCCCCCACATGCTCCATCCTCTGCATAAATGCTTCAAAAATTCCCGTTGGATCCATCCCTTCCGGTATAGGTGCTCCATTACGTGCTTGGTGATTTCTCAAGGGTCCTACCATGATGATAACGAGTATCGCCTACAAATGACATATTGATCAGCTGAAAGTCTTCTCGTAGAAACGAACTCAAGATAGAACAAGAAACAGCAAAACTAACCATTCTACTAAACAACACTGCACAACGCAATAACCAAACAATAATAAAAGTACTGCTCGTATATATATATATATCAAAAGATGTACCGTATAGTACACACTAATCAAACTGTGTACCATATGGGACAAGAGTTACAACAACTAAAGTCAGCTAATACTATACAAAGCTATGGTCAATAGCTATCTCTCAAGCTCCCAAAAATCTAGTGGACAACATGTCCTAATATAAACTAACAAAATCTACACCCTGCCGATCCTGACTCAAAAGTCGTCAGCATCTGATCCTGCTGGTGGTGCCTCATCCTCCGGGTCTATATCCATTTCCTCGAGTGGATCATCCTCAACTGGTGCGACAAGATCTCCAACTACTACCCCTATATCCCAATCCTCTATCATCTCTGCATCATCGTCCTCCATCACGTCTACTATCGCCTGGTTAGCGACATCAACAGCTACTGCAGCAAAACCGTCAGCTATGTCAAGAGCTCCTGCTATAGCCACCTCTCCCATAACAAAATCTGCTGGCTGTGCTATCATCTGAGCTATCCATCCTACTGCCATATCGGCCATGGCTGCCATATGCATAATGGGTCCAGCTGGTATCTGAAGCACAACGGGTATCTCTGGCACAACTATCTCCTCGTCGGGTACCTCCTCGTCTACCACTATGTCTGCCTCAATAGCCTCTGGGTCTGGTACTGGATCCTCTGGCTCAAACTCTGGCTCCTCGGGGTCATCCTCAGCTTCATCATCATCTGCATCGTCTGCATGCTCATCCTCTACTGGGTCCTCATCATCTATCGGCTCCTCCTCTCCATCTCCACCCATGTCCTCATCGGGATGCTCATCCTGAGGCTCTACATCTTCCTCATCCTCAATCGGCTCATGCTCTGGCTCTGGGACGGGTACGTCGGGCACTGGTGATGGTGGGGCTGCTGGAGCTGCTGCTGGTGCAGTCACAGGCTCTGGTGGACCGGCTACAATGGCTCTCAACTCAATCTCATCCATCTCTGGTTTACTCAAAACTAGTCGCAACATCTCCTGGCAAATGTCTCTGCCAACTCTCGCTAAGTGGTAAGCATCCATGCGCATCTGGGTCGGGTGAGTACTCCTGGTCACATAAAGTGCTCTCCACATGTCTTCCTCTAAATGTCGACTAGCTATCTGGCACACACGCTCACGATAAAACTCTGGGTCAGCTGGCTCCACGGTATCTCCATGGATAATATGTCCTCCATAAGCATCAGTCACAAACTGGTGAAACTCCGGATCCATGCTATCCTGCAAAGGAAACTATCTATCGTCAGGAAGACGAACTTATCTTATACTCATATCTCATCTCAAAGAATCTTAACACACTAGGACCAGATGGTGTGGAAATACTTAGTGAACAAAAGTATCACAACCTAGAGTACCGAACGCACAGGCTTTGATACCAAAAATCCTGTCACGCCCCGGAGCAGCATAAATAGAGAAAAATAAATTTCCTTTATGGGTCCATAAGGAATGACAGGTGAAAGTCACTAATAATCCACACCACACAGTACTAGTCCAAAAGAAAAGCAACAGTAACCAACTGAGAATAACACACAGTGTTAACTATTACAAAATATCAGAGTATGGTCCACAGGATCACAACAGGTCTGAAGACAACAAATGCCCAAGTACCCGTTAACAAAAGTTTAACAGAACAACTGAAATTAAATCTAATTATAACATCTTCAGTCTTCAACTGGCATAAGGATAATCCTTCCTGGTGTAATCGTCATCGGTGGGGCCTTCCTCTAAATAACACTCATCAGTGTACTGGTCATTACCTGTAAAACAAGGGGCAGGATTTTTGGACGGGGAATGTCCAGGCAATAAAAGGCCGTCAGCTTACTGAGAGCTGAGTGAGCATAAACTAACGAGGTACCAGTTATCTGAAGTAAACACAAGCTTATAAAAACAAGAGTTAACATCTTATTATAAAATAACATTATCTTGTTCTTCTATTCATTCTTATAAACCGACCCTTATCGTCTTATTACTCAAATACCGAACTCAACGTATTCAGATGTCATGAACAGACTCAATCGTTTAACTCTAGGGATACACCCTTATTCTGTCCATCGCTTTTAAGAGCAATGGTCCTGCTCACCGCATGTCATGGACTCCACGTCAGTCTGTCCCCAGCTTTTAAGAACAATGGTCCTGTTCACCGCATTTCAGGGATATAACGTTTCGAACAAGGCATATCAATCTATTGCCACGACTTAACGTCATCTACTAGTGATCCCAGCTCACCGCTTTTAAGAACCATGGTCCGGTTCACCGCTTTTAAGAGCATATCACAGATCATCCAGTCTATCTTAAGACTTCTTGGTCCAGCTCACCGCTTTTAAGAACCATGGTCCGGTTCACCGCTTTTAAGAGCATATCATGACCAATCATCCATCCACGTACCATTCCCGGAACTTACCAAACCTACTTACGTTCCATTCTACATCGACACATGACAATTCCCAATGTGGCCTGACTACTCGGATTAAAAGAAACAGATATCGAACTTATATCAGAAACAACACGTCAACCCACGTCTTCATATTACTTTTTATTCATTATCCATAAATCTTTGGTGTCACATTTCTCCTGTCTACCCCATAATCGCATAATGGAATTCTGAATTAGAAATCGAACAACTAAACCTCTTATATAATAAACAGGCAAAGGAAACCATGTACTGATCATGTCAATCGATTGGAACAAAAGTTCAATCGATTGGAACAAAAGTTATGTCAATCGATTGATAAACATGTCAATCGATTGGAACAATGTCAATCGATTGAAATCCTATTCAATCGATTGGGATGCAACTGATGTCAATCGATTGAGATCATGTCAATCGATTGGTACTACGTCTTCTCCAGCAGATTGTAAAAACAGCATATATAAACGTGCACTACATGCATTTAACCCATCTAAACATCATAATAACTTGCATAAACTTCATATAAAGGGACCAAGTGAGTTAGAACTCACCTAGGGTGCGTTTGGGGTGTGTTTAAGTTTGAAAACTTCAACCCCTCTCTCTTTCTCCTCTTCTCTGTCTCTGTCTTCCCTCTCTGTCTCCTCCTTTCTTCTTTCTTCTTCTTTCTGTCTTCTTTCTTCTTCTTCTCCCAGCTGCCGAAGGAGTGAGTGTGTGTGAGGGTGTGTATATATGTATAGATATAGATATATGTATGTATAACTCAAGAGGTATGTATATTTCTCTCCCAAGGTCTGAAAAACAGCCCCAAGGCCACTAAATGAAACATATATATAGACATAAGGGAGTGCCACGCGTTTAAAGCTGAAGGAAAGAAGAAAACATTTCTCAGCTTATGTCAATCGATTGAGACACCAGTCAATCGATTGGCAACAGATATTTGTAGTCAATCGATTGGAAACAATGTCAATCGATTGAGATGAATAGCAATCGATTGGAAAGTTTGACACGTCATCACTTTTAGTCGGTTGAATGTCAATCGATTGGGATACTTATCAATCGATTGGTATCAGAAAAGTGTCAATCGATTGGGAATATGTCAATCGATTGGTATCAAAATTTTACCAAAAGGAAGAGAAAGTTTATACGAGTATAGAAATGAAATACCGGGTCTTATTAAAATACCAAAATACAGGGTATTACAATTATAATCGTGTTGATATTGAGAATTGGTTTGGAGATCCCTGGGTTGAAATGCTGCAGAATTGGGCATTTCTGTTATGAAACAATCGACTGGCCGGCCCCTGTTTCAGTCGACTGGACCCCCTATGTTCCAGAGAAATACCTTCAGTTTTAAAGGCTTCAGTCGACTGGAGGATGATTTTAATAGACCATTTCCAGCACGAAAACACCAGATTCTGCATACATAGTGCCCAGTCAACTGGACAAGCCACCAGTCAACTGAAAATTTGAGGCCCCAGTCGACTGGACAAGGCTGGAAAACTTTTCTTACTTTCTGCTTCAGGGCTTCAGTCGACTGGATCCCCGATCAGTTGACTGGACCTCTATTTCTCAACTGGATTCTTTTTTAAACAATTTCACTTGGGTAAAACTTTTTAAAATTATAATTTTAATGGATTTTACTTATAATTTTTGCTGCTAAATTACTCTAAAGGAATTGGATGAGCCTTGATGGCGTGCCACGTGTCCTATTTCTGCACGTAGCGAGATGGGTCGTGACAACCACAATCAATATCACAATCCTCAAGGTTTGAGGAGCTTACCCCCGGATGAATTTGCACCAAACTCCTCTTTGACACAAGTAGGCATATAATTACCATACTCACATAAACAGTTATACATGCTTTTATCGCAGTTTCACGTGCATTATTAACGAGCCTAATTTTTTTTTTTTTTTTGTAATCAATACATGAATTTCGCCCGGATCCAAAATATCAAAGTCGATACTCAAAACATGAAAATCTCATATATTTCATAGATCTAGAATTCATACCTTGTGCAATCTCTCCGAAACTTTGAAGGATCGACTAGAGGCCCGATTAAACGTCGGATCTCAAGTTATACGCGAATCGTACAAGTTTTACTGGGTTTTCCCCAAAATTCTAGAAATTAGATTTCAGAAAAGTGAGTCAAACGCGGCTAAGAGGTACCAAAACGTAAGTCTGTAACACCCTGTATTTATTTTTCGCTAATAAATAAATATTGCTTTTCATTTCCATGAGTATTTGATTTAATTTCTCTTTATAATATATATATATATATATATCTGGGGTCAAACTGTAATTTCCAAAGATATAGAAAATATTTTCTGTGGTTTCAAAATCAATATCTATATTTTTGTATAAACGGGAATTTATTCCTACGCTAATATTATTTTCTGAATCTTTATTTCAACCGTAAAATATCAATTTTATGTTTTATTCTGCGTCTATACCGTGTCTTGGATGTGGGAGCACGTGAGCTCACCACACGGGATGATTCTCGTGAGTTGCTTGGAGCCCAAAACATTGGGTTTATATATACATACGTTGGTGTCTCTCTCTCACTGACAGTCTCTCATCTCTTTCTCTCAAATTCTCTCAAATTCTCTCTACTCTCTCAAGATCACACACACACAAACAGTTTATATACTATATACATACACACATACATAGATATATAGCTATATATTTATACATCTCAAATCAAGAGGAAGAACGGAGGAGAAATTCTTAACGACGGAAACTTCGGCGGAAAATTCTCGGTCTCAAATTCTCTGTATAATTAACCTCTGTGAGTATTATAAACTCACTCGCCACGTATATATATATGTATTTCAGTTTATATGGGTGTGTATATGTGTATATATATGTGATACACCATGGAAGCTTTGAATTGGAGTTTTACAAAACTCAACCAAAATCAATTCCGTGAATTGATTATGGAAGATCTTAGTCTCAATAAGCTACGGTTTCAATCCTACGGTTTAATTCATCCGTATGGCGACGTATTGATGATTTGAAGTTTTGACACCCTTGCTTTTATCGCGAATATCTAGAGATACAATCCGTATCAATTAAAATTGATTTCGTATTCGTAATCTACGCGGAAAATCGAAGAGATCCATATATGGCACGACATGTTTAAAACAGAATATGAAAATGGGTAAAATTCAGTTTAAAACCAGAAACAGGGGAAAAACGAAGAAGATGACATTCTGCAAGAACTCGCGCGCGCGACCCGCTCGCGCGAGGCTCGCTCGCGCGATCTGTTCTGCCCCTTCGCGCGCGCGATCCGCTCGCGCGACCCGTCCTCCCCCTTCGCTCGCGCGACACCCCCTCCCCCTCGCTCGCGCGATCCGCTCGCGCGAGGTGGCAGTTTTGGAAATTTGTATAATTTTTGGTAAGGAACTGTTTGGAAAATGTTTTGGGAAATTTCAAGGAACTGTTTGACAAATATATTGTTTTAAAGGTCTATGTTTTAAGAATTGTACGAACAAGAAACAACTAAGGCCTAAATTTATGCTCGTACGATTATCCGGCTTTGTGATTAATTAATGGTGTTATTTATGAAACATTGACATACATATTAGGGTCGAGGTTGTGTCGACATACATGTGTGTGAGAAAGCGTGAAAAGAGTAAAGGGTGGCGGTCTGGTATGCGACCTCAATATCGATCGGATAATATTCCTGGTATTAGAGGCGACTGTGTTGTATACGACTTAGATATCGATCGGATAGTATTCCTGGTATCTAAGGCGCGCGTTTCGGATATTGATCGGATAGTACTCCTGATATCCGGAGCGATGGTTGTTTGTGATCAGCCTAGATATCGATCGGATAGTATTCCTGGTATCTGAGGCAGTAGTGTGGTGTGTGACTTCAATACCGATCGGATAGTATTCCTGGTATTGGAGGCAATAGTGTAGCGTGTGAATTGGACGACTGAGTAGTTATTACTCCTGGTATCTAAGATGATGTGTTTGGTTGAATTGGGTTGTTTTAAAGAAAAGAATTGGCAAGATAAGATGTTACATGATTCATGTACAATTACGTATTTATTTCTTACTATATTCCCCGTGATTTATGTTGAAATTGGAACCTTGAATATATTACTGTTAATGTTAATTTGTACCTTTGTTCTATATGCTTATATATATATATATATATTGCGAGTACATGTTTACTTTACTCACCAGCTTTCATAAGCTGACGGCGTCGATGCGTCCTGGACTCTATGTCCAGATTTTCCAGGTCAGGAGCAGTCAGAGTTCGTTGACTATGCTAGTTAGAGGCAGGAGACTTTCCAGGAGGCTGCTTTATATTTCCTATGTCTTTTATTTTGGAGTTGTAATAGACCTTATGATAGATTTATATAAGGCGTTTTGTGCCTAAGATTATGACTGCTGTAATAGTTTAGTAAGTTTTAATTTCGGAGTTTATGTTTATTAGTATCCTTTGCTCTAGAAATGCTGTTAAGATATTTGTTGCAGGGACAATTGGTCATACTCACTTGTCACGACCTACGAGTCCATATAGGAAATTAAATGCTTTCCTGAATTATGCTACGTCGGGGCGTGACAGGCTTTTTGGTATCAGAGCCAGGTTATGGCTCGACCAATTGTCCAAGACACATAGGATCTCCCGTTAAGATAGAATTAAGATAAGATAGTTCAACTTCATTCCGTGGTTAGTCGCTTTCTATCGTTTAGAATTTTCCTTCTTCCCGAGAGTTTGACCGAATTCTTGTTGATCAATGGATAGGTACCGTTCTCTCGATCAGATGGCTGGAAGGAATCTCAGGAATCATCCCGCTATTGAAGATGCACCCCCGGTAATAGACCCAACCGGAATGTTCGAGGCTTTTGTAAGAAGATTGGAGAGGGTTAGTGATCAGAATGCGAGGAACAATAATCAGAATGGGAATCACAACGGGAATGGGAGGCAAGCCCACCAGACTGGAGACAAGCTTCTCAAGGAGTTTCACGCTCTGCGACCTGAGTATTTTGCGGGGACTGATGAACCCTGGCAAGCAGAACAGTGGCTACGCCAGATGAAGCGTATCTTTGAGACCATAGAGTGCACTGATCTGGAGAAGAAGCTTCTGGCTATCTTTCAGCTGTCTTATGCAGCGGCTGATTGGTGGGATGCTGAAAAGGCGACCATAGGGGAAGAAGCTGCAAGGAGAATGCCGTGGGTGGTATTTAAGGAAAGATTTCTCGAAAAGTATTTTCCTGAAAAAGAGAAGGACAAGAGAGAGAAAGAGTTTATGGAGTTGACTCAAGGGAATCTGACGGTCCGAGAGTACACTACTCGATTTGAGCGTTTGTCTCGCTTTGCTCCACATATGGTGGACACACCCCAGAGAAAAATCAAGAAGTATCACCGGGGCCTCAACTTGTCTCTCCGACATCTGACTATGGGGCACTTGGGCCAGTCATTTGAAGCTCTGGTAAGATTGGCTACGGGGTTGGAGAACGATGGTTGTCAGAATCCGAAACCATTTGGGAATCGACCTCCACAGAAGGGTTATTCAGGACAGAAACCAGGGTACCCTCAAGGACAGAAAAGGACCTGGGATGGAGGGAAGAAACCTCAACAGACACAAGTAGTACAGCAATATCAGCCTTTAGCAATAGAAAGGGCCAAAAACAATAACTGCTTCAATTGTGGAGTTCCTGGTCACCGAGCTAAAGATTACAGAGCACCTAGGCGTGCGGATCGTCCAGGAGTCGTGTGCTATAACTGTGGCATGCCCGGTCACATAAGTCCGGACTGCAAGGCTCCTAGGAAGGGTAACTATGGTCAGCAAGGACAAGCCCGCTTGAATGCTGTTATTCCCGAGGCTGCTGGTTATGAAGAAACAGGATATGAAGGAGGTACTTATGAGGGGGGGACTGCTGTGGATATCGCAGGTTGACTTACCCACAGCTTTTCTTTTAGAAATTCCAAATTCAAAACAAAATGAGTCGCCACTTAATTTTTAAAGGGAAAATTAAGAAACCATTTTTAAAGCAAACTGATCTTTTAGAAACCAGAGATTAACTAGGTCCGGGGATTATGGAATGAGAGAGGAAGGAGCCCATCGGACTAAAACACCCTCTCTCATCCTATCTTGCGATAGGCCTCTACTCAACATCCTTTTAATCAAATTTATTAATCTAAGCATGCCCTCAACTAATACATATATACATATACATCACAAAAGCATGTCCAAAGGGTGTAAAATTGCAATTGACAAAATATCATTCAAAAGCCACATAATTCAGGTAACAAGCGATATGATATGCAATAGGGAACAAGTGAACTTACCCGGGGTCCAGCAGCGATAATAAACGTGCAATGCATGCGAACAAAAGAAAATCCTAAAAAAAGAGTCTCTGATCACATATACACATAAGGCAAAACCTAATTCTAAGGTGTCGCGCATTAAGTCAAAAAATCAATAAAATCAAGAAATTATGATAAACTAAAGAGGAGTCCTAGAAATCATACCTTAATAGCGCTACAAAACAAAGGGTTAGTCCACATGCTTCACATAATAATAATATGATATCAAACAATCAATCCTAATTCTCTAGCTTATACCTAGCAAGCAATGAAATCCAACTTTATCCAATTACTAATTCTAATTATAAGCATTAATGTACATGAATTCATGAATATGAACAAGAGTAGGCTATTAACTATGAATTTATTCATTGATTTGAATCATTTAGCTTTGAGATTTAAGTCTAATTAATCATTATTAAGATATGGTTTAAGCCCTAAGTCATAAGAGAATCATTTGGGCCATTATTTACAAAGTTGGTCAAATGTGTCATAAAACTCTGAAAATTGCAGAGAGCAGACCAGAGCTTAAAAGAAATAAAAAGCATATCTCCCGTGGTTTGATTTTGGTGAATTTTGGACACGAGATGTCCCTGTGAGTCTAGTTTCCAAATCAAAAAGAAAATCAAGGTTTCAACGGTCGGATCTCTGGGAAAAGGACAAACACCAGACACCACTCAGAGATGTACAACTCTCTGTCCAGAGATTTTCCTTGATTTTTTAAAAATAGTAAAATAATCCGAAATGCTTCATTCTTTTTAGGGGGCTTTCCTAACACATTAAATTACATGGAAAAATTTATTTTGGGTCACAAACACCTTATTGAAGCTTTGATTTACTAATTTCAAAAACGTTTTACTGTTCTGAAACTATTCTGAGACTCTGGACAGATTGTAATTAACTCACAAAACCCATGATCAAACCCTTCTAAACATGAAACCAACTTAAAACAAAAATTACAGTGGTAGAACATTGTGTTATTGACACTTTCCCGTTGGTTTCACTTGATTTCAACGGTTAGATTTCGAACTAAAAATCTTTGATCAAAAACAGTTTGTGAATTCACTGTTTTCATTTGTCAAGTTCAACTTTATTTGTTAACCCCAACTATTAAACCAAGAAGTTGGACTTAAACTAAAACATTTTCTCCTACCATTTGATGATCATTGGAGACTAAAGACTTTTATATTTAGGGATTTCAAATGAAGTATGAATAGACTTCATGAAATCCCAAGATGATGAACCTAAACCATAGAGATGAGTTTAGACCCAAAATACTTTCTCCTACCACTTGATGGTCATTGGAGATGAAGATATGGTTAATACTCATAGGTCTCAAAGGAATATAGAAGGGATTCCATGAAACATCAAGCTAGAGGACTCAAGTCATAAGCATGGACTTGGATCCATCTATTTATTTATAAAAAGTGATGATCAAACTTTGACTCACATGTGAAGTATAAGCTTACATGAGATTCAAAACATCAAACTCAAGAGCTTTCAAAGGAAATATTAAAGATCTCCAAGAATCTCAAAAGAAGAACATAAACAAGAAAAATAGAAGAAGGATCAAAGAACTAGGAAGTAAGGACTTCCAAGTTTACTTAACAAACTCTAAAACTTAATCAAGAAAAACTAAATGACTTGTAAATTAGAAGCTCAAAAGAAAGAAAACACAACTAAGATTAGAGGGTCACCTCCAAACTATCCTCAAAGTTTCTCTCCTTTGAAGATCTTCCAAACTCTTCTTCAAACTCTCCAAACTCTCTTTTTTTCTCTCCAAAAATGTTGGTGTAATGGTAGTCTTTTTTGTGTTTCCCCTTCTTTTTTTTGTCTCCCCTTTTCAATGAAGATACCTCTTCTTTTATAGGCAAAATACCTAGGTAATTTCAGTAAATTCGGGGTAAAAGACAGGTATAATTTTCTCATTTGGTGGTACAATGTGTACTTTCTGAAATTAGGTAGACTGCTGCCCAGCGCGGCAGTCCAGAAACTGTCACGGCAGTTCGTGAATGCCGCCGCGGCAGTTCATGACTGCCGTCGCGGCACTACGCGACTGCCGCGCGGCATTCATCAAATGCCGCGGAAATTAATGGATTGTCGCGTTTTTGTCAGTCTTACTTTATCAGTTTTTTTGTTCTTATTCGCATATGCATACGTATTGCACTGCAAAATACAGACTTTAAAAGTGAACGGCAGTCAGAAAATGTTGGCGGCACTTGGTGAATGCCGGACCGGCACTCCCTGACTGCCGTACGGCACTTAGTGAGTGCCGCGGCAGTCTGTCGTGTGCCGTTTTTAGCTAAGATTCCCTCTTTAGGTCTTCCTTCTTTTCAAAGCAAATTATTTTTGAAGATCTTTTCCGAAAATTGTGTTTTATATCCGAATTCCCTAAATACCTGGTATTTTCTCCTTTCTGTGAAATTTTATCGCATTTTGGAGACTTTTTGAAGAGCTTGGAATACATCAAATCTTTCGGTCCTTATCATCATCAGACTTGGAGGTGACACTCTCCTAAATTCGACGTTAGGTCAAAATTGGGGTGTCTACAACTGCCCGAGCAACGAGCAGTGGAAGGTACTCTAACCTTGTTTAATTCTCATGTTAAAGTTTTATTCGACACAGGTGCTACACATTCTTTTATATCTGTTAAGACTGTTCGGAAGTTGGGTTTAGTACCGCAATGTTTAGAGGAAGCTTTGAGTGTTGTCTCACCCTTAGGGACCACAGTCAAGTTATTACATGTATGTAAGGACTATCCTCTATGGTTAGGAGACCGTGAACTTTTGGCGAGTCTTGTGGTTCTGTCGATGAAGGAGTTTGATATAATCCTGGGAATGGATTGGCTTGAGAAGAATCATGCGAAGTTGGATTGTGCAAGGAAGAAGATCACATTTGCGGACAATGGGAATCGACTCTTTGATTTCCAATGTAACCCTTCAGGTGACATGTTCCTCACCAGATGCCTAGCAAACATTGAGGTTGTCAGTGCAGATGTGACAGTGTCATCAATCCCGGTTATCAAGGAATTTGAGGAAGTATTCTGAGATATTTCAGGATTACCACCAGAAAGGGACATAGAATTCTGTGTGGAATTGGTGCCAGGTACTCGACCTATAACCAAGGTTCCCTACAGGATGGCCCCTACAGAGTTATTGGAGCTGAAGGAACAAGTTCAAGAACTAGAGAAGTTGGGTTTTGTTCGTCCAAGTACTTCACCCTGGGGAGCACCAGTGTTATTCGTGAAAAAGAAGGATGGGTCAATGCGATTATGTATTGACTATCGAGAACTAAATAAGGTTACTATCAAGAATAAATATCCTTTACCTCGGATAGACGATCTGTTTGATCAGTTGCAAGGAGCCACGACCTTTTCTAAGATTGATCTACGGTCAGGGTATCATCAGTTGAGGGTGCGGAAGGAATATATACCCAAAACTGCTTTCAGGACGAGGTACGGACACTATGAGTTCTTAGTGATGCCGTTTGGGATGATGAATGCTCCGGCTGTGTTTATGGACTTGATGAACAGAGTATTCAAGCCCTATTTGGATCAATTCGTTATTGTCTTTATTGACGATATTTTTGATCTATTCCAAGTCAGAGGAAGAGCATGAGCAGCATCTACGGATCGCATTGCAGACGCTTAAGGATCACCACCTGTATGCTAAATTTAGCAAGTGTGAATTCTGGCTTCAAGAAGTTAAGTTCCTCGGGTATGTGATCTCACAACAAGGAATCGCAGTAGACTCCTCAAAAACCGATGCAGTGGCGAATTGGACTCGGCCGACCAATGCTACAGAAGTCAGAAGTTTTCTGGGACTTGCCGGTTACTATCGGATATTTGTAGAGGGTTTCTCAAAGATAGCAGCCCCGTTAACTGGTTTGACTAAGAAAGATTTGAAGTTTGAATGGGCTGATAAGCATGAACGCGCTTTTCTGGAATTGAAACAGAGATTGACAACAGCGCCAGTGCTTGCGATACCAAAGGATGGTGAGAAGTTCACTATTTTCAGTGACGCCTCGTATCAAGGATTGGGTTGTGTCCTTATGCAAGACGGAAAGGTTATCGCATATGGTTCACGACAGTTGAAGCCGAATGAATTGAATTACCCAACTCATGATTTGGAACTGGCAGCAGTTGTGTTTGCACTCAAGATCTGGAGACACTACCTCTATGGGGAGAAGTTTGATTTGTTCTCGGGCCACAAGAGCCTTAAGTATTTGTTTACTCAGAAGGAGTTGAACATGAGGCAACGTAGGTGGATGGAATTGATCAAGGACTATGACTTTACGTTAGAGTACCACCCTGGTAAGGCTAATGTAGTCGCTGACGCCCTAAGTCGGAAACCTCAAGGGATGATTGCTTCATTGATGGTAAGGGAATGGAAAGCTTTAGAGACAATCGCAGAATTTGATATGCAGATTTCTGAGGGAAGTGATGGACATCACTTTGGATGCCTTGTAGTACAACCAACACTTGTAAGTCGAATCATCGAAGCCCAAAAGGAAGACGAGAAATTTCAAGCATGGTTCGTAAGGATGTCAGAAAAGGACCCTACAGAATGGAAGGTTGGGACCGATGGAGGATACCGATGTCGAGACAGATTGTGTGTGCCAAATTCCGGAGATTTGAGAAAAGATATTCTCGAAGAAGCACATAAATTGAGACTGACAGTACACCCAGGAGGAACAAAGATGTATAAAGATTTGAAGAGAAACTTTTGGTGGGAAGGGATGAAACGAGAAGTAGCCGAGTTGGTGTCTAAATGTTTGACTTGTCAACAAGTGAAAGCCGAACATCAGAGACCTTCGGGATTGTTACAACCCCTGCCTGTTCCAGGATGGAAGTGGGAACACATAACTATGGATTTTGTGGTTGGATTACCCCGGTCACAACAGAATCATGACGTGATTTGGGTAATTGTGGATCGTCTGATGAAGTCTGCACACTTCATCGCGTACAATATGACTTACCCAGTAGAAAGGATGAGTCGAATGTATCTACAGCAAGTGGTGCGACTGCACGGTGCGCCTGTTTCTATTGTATCAGACCGCGATGCACGTTTTACCTCAGGATTTTGGGAAAGTTTACAGAAGGCTATGGGAACTTCGCTCAAGATGAGTACTGCTTTCCATCCTCAGACCGATGGACATGCCGAGCGTGTTAATCAGATTATGGAAGATATGCTGCGAGCTTGTGCAATTGACTTTGAAGAGTCTTGGGAGACGCACTTGCCGTTGGTCGAATTTGCTTATAACAACAGTTATCACTCGAGTATTGGGATGGCACCGTTTGAAGCCTTGTACGGACGGCCAT
This sequence comes from Hydrangea macrophylla, assembly GCA_033977485.1. Lineage (NCBI taxonomy): Eukaryota > Viridiplantae > Streptophyta > Magnoliopsida > Cornales > Hydrangeaceae > Hydrangea > Hydrangea macrophylla. The sequence continues at coordinate 126,225,650 of CM066991.1, read as the reverse complement.
GTCGATCTCCGTTGTGTTGGGCAGAAGTGGGAGACACAGAACTTTTGGGACCAGAGTTGGTAAGAGAAACCAATGAGAAGATTTCACTGGTCAAAGAAAGAATGAAAACTGCACAGAGCAGGCACAAGAGTTATGCGGATCGACGTCGAAAGGATTTGGAGTTCAGTATCGGTGATCACGTACTCCTTAAGGTTTCACCTGTTCGGGGAGTAGTACGTTTTGGTCAGAAAAGATGAAAGTTGGCACCTCGTTTCATCGGACCATTCGAGGTTTTGGAGCGAGTTGGTAAAGTGGCTTATCAACTCGCATTGCCACCAAAGATGTCTAGTGTTCATAATGTGTTCCATGTCTGTATGTTAAGGAAATACATACGGGATCCTTCACATGTGGTTAATTTTGATGATATTGAGACAAGTCAGAGTGTTGTCTACAAGGATAGACCTGTGAGGATTCTTGACCAGAATATCAAAAGGCTGAGAAGAAGAGACGTTCCTTTGGTTAAGGTTCAGTGGAGGCATCATGACGAAGGAGAGGCGTCGTGGGAGTTAGAGTCAGACATGAGGACTAGATACCCCGAGTTGTTTCAAGATTAGTTAGCTAAGATTTCGGGGCGAAATCTCTGTTAAGGTGGGTAGAGTGTAACACCCTGTATTTATTTTTCGCTAATAAATAAATACTGCTTTTCATTTCCATGAGTATTTGATTTAATTTCTCTTTATAATATATATATATCTGGGGTCAAACTGTAATTTCCAAAGATATAGAAAATATTTTCTGTGGTTTCAAAATCAATATCTATATTTTTGTATAAACGGGAATTTATTCCTACGCTAATATTATTTTCTGAATCTTTATTTCAACCGTAAAATATCAATTTTATGTTTTATTCTGCGTCTATACCGTGTCTTGGATGTGGGAGCACGTGAGCTCACCACACGGGATGATTCTCGTGAGTTGCTTGGAGCCCAAAACATTGGGTTTATATATACATACGTTGGTGTCTCTCTCTCACTGACAGTCTCTCATCTCTTTCTCTCAAATTCTCTCAAATTCTCTCTACTCTCTCAAGATCACACACACACAAACAGTTTATATACTATATACATACACACATACATAGATATATAGCTATATATTTATACATCTCAAATCAAGAGGAAGAACGGAGGAGAAATTCTTAACGACGGAAACTTCGGCGGAAAATTCTCGGTCTCAAATTCTCTGTATAATTAACCTCTGTGAGTATTATAAACTCACTCGCCACGTATATATATGTGTATTTCAGTTTATATGGGTGTGTATATGTGTATATATATGTGATACACCATGGAAGCTTTGAATTGGAGTTTTATAAAACTCAACCAAAATCAATTCCGTGAATTGATTATGGAAGATCTTAGTCTCAATAAGCTACGGTTTCAATCCTACGGTTTAATTCATCCGTATGGCGACGTATTGATGATTTGAAGTTTTGACACCCTTGCTTTTATCGCGAATATCTAGAGATACAATCCGTATCAATTAAAATTGATTTCGTATTCGTAATCTACGCGGAAAACCGAAGAGATCCATATATGGCACGACATGTTTAAAACAGAATATGAAAATGGGTAAAATTCAGTTTAAAACCAGAAACAGGGGAAAAACGAAGAAGATGACATTCTACAAGAACTCGCGCGCGCGACCCGCTCGCGCGAGGCTCGCTCGTGCGATCTGTTCTGCCCCTTCGCGCGCGCGATCCGCTCGCGCGACCCGTCCTCCCCCTTCGCTCGCGCGACACCCCCTCCCCCTCGCTCGCGCGAGGTGGCAGTTTTGGTAATTTGTATAATTTTTGGTAAGGAACTGTTTGGAAAATGTTTTGGGAAATTTCAAGGAACTGTTTGGCAAATATATTGTTTTAAAGGTCTATGTTTTAAGAATTGTACGAACAAGAAACAACTAAGGCCTAAATTTATGCTCGTACGATTATCCGGCTTTGTGATTAATTAATGGTGTTATTTATGAAACATTGACATACATATTAGGGTCGAGGTTGTGTCGACATACATGTGTGTGAGAAAGCGTGAAAAGAGTAAAGGGTGGCGGTCTGGTATGCGACCTCAATATCGATCGGATAGTATTCCTTGTATTAGAGGCGACTGTGTTGTATACGACTTAGATATCGATCGGATAGTATTCCTGGTATCTAAGGCGCGCGTTTCGGATATTGATCGGATAGTATTCCTGATATCCGGAGCGATGGTTGTTTGTGATCAGCCTAGATATCGATCGGATAGTATTCCAGGTATCTGAGGCAGTAGTGTGGTGTGTGACTTCAATACCGATCGGATAGTATTCCTGGTATTGGAGGCAATAGTGTAGCGTGTGAATTGGACGACTGAGTAGTTATTACTCCTGGTATCTGAGATAATGTGTTTGGTTGAATTGGGTTGTTTTAAAGAAAAGAATTGGCAAGATAAGATGTTACATGATTCATGTACAATTACGTATTTATTTCTTACTATATTCCCCGTGATTTATGTTGAAATTGGAACCTTGAATATATTACTGTTAATGTTAATTTGTACCTTTGTTCTATATGCTTATATATATATATATATATTGCGAGTACATGTTTACTTTACTCACCAGTTTTCATAAGCTGACGGCGTCGATGCGTCCTGGACTCTATGTCCAGATTTTCCAGGTCAGGAGCAGCCAGAGTTCGTTGACTATGCTAGTTAGAGGCAGGAGACTTTCCAGGAGGCTGCTTTATATTTCCTATGTCTTTTATTTTGGAGTTGTAATTGATGGAAAAACAGGTTTAAATAAAGTTTTAAACGCGCAGCGGAAATAGGTCAAGTTACAAAACTTGTTGGTGTCCCAGGATTTACTACCCGTCAATTCCATAGTTGCGTACTACCATAGGGGACAAGAGTTATACCTTAGTGTCTTGAACCCAATTCTGAACTTCAACTTTCAGATGCCTCCACTAGATGATCTTTACCCTTATGACTCCTGCGGATGCCTGCCGGAAGGACTAGGGTTGGTGGGAACCCTAATATAGAGTATAGGAAGGTTTGGGAAGACTATTATAGTTTCTGCAGCTTCTGCGTATAAGAACGACGATCAACTTTTTCCAGAACGCAGCTGCCCTATTTATAGATTTCCAGAACCGACCTAAACTTCGACCGATCGAAGTGACTTCGATCGATCGAACGTTCGATCGATCGAACCATTCTCGAGCGATCGAACCTGCCATGACTTCAATCGATCGAACATACTTCAATCGATCGAACTTGTCTTGACAGCTACTCAAGTGTCTTTCCAAGCATCCTGGCGGAGCTAAGAGTGGGACCTCCTAGGCTCTTTATTGTTGGCTCAGACCAGTTTGTTAATTACCATGACCAAACTCTTTGATCAGCAAACTAACTAACTGGTCAGTTAACGTTTACTCCAGTATAAAACGATAACTGAACTCCAACGCAAAAGAACATATCCGAAGCGATGACTAGACTTGTATGGTGTACTAATATCCCTCTACCATCAGCATTCGTAATCATATTCAGGTAGTCGGATAACTGTTACTGTCAACCTGAATCATGATTACTTCTTGTATTCCTTGAGTCCCATTCACCTCTCATGATTACCAAACATGTCGATAACTATTATCAACAAGACTGCAGTTCTCAGTAATCAACTTGGTGACATTCTTAAGGGAATGCTTACTCTGAATCAGAGGGTAGATTCTATCTTGACAATATATGTTCACAACCCTGTGAACATGACATACCCAAGATACCCAGGTGTTGATCTTCTATAGACCTCACTGATTGGTAAGTCAAAGCAGCCATGTCCACAGTCTGTGTTCATAATCTTCTCAAGATTGAGAACACGTACCTTATACAAGTTATGAGTTCCTATTGACTGTTTGACAGTCTTAAGCGTCAATAGGAAACTCAGGTCCGTCAATGCACTATAAGCACTAGCATATCAACTAAGAGCTGCACTCTAGTGATTGAGATTAATCACTCCATCCAATGGTAGTTAATTATGCTACAGTGTAGACCTGATGATGTATCCAGTCTCATCATCCACTGTGACACATTCTAAGTATTAAAGAATAGTAATTCGCATCTCACTTGTGTGCATCTCATACACACACGAATTACTTACTATAATACTTAAGGATTAACAATCATCTCATGAAAAGAACATACACAATGAAATGTAAAGCTGATATCCATATATTAAAATGCTAATGTCTAATACATATAGTAATGGTTTGAGGGCACAAACCCAACAAACTCCCACTGGCACTCACAACCATTCAGAACTACATCTAAGACCTAGACTATCTAGATGACAATCAAAGACCTTCTGTGGCAAGGCCTTTGTAAACGGATCAGCAAGATTGTCAGCGGTGGCAATCTTGGTGACAGTCACATCTCCACGTTGAACAATATCTCGGATAAGATGATATTTTCGCTCTACGTGCTTTCCCTTTCCGTGGTTCCTTGGCTCCTTGGACTGAGCCACTGCCCCACTATTATCACAACAAAGCGTAATAGGTGCCAGTGACGCTGGTACCACCTCGAGCTCCATAAGGAACTTCTTGAGCCAAACAGCTTCCTTTGGGGCTTCATAAGCAGCCACATACTCAGCTTCTGTAGTTGAGTCTGCAATGCATTTCTGCTTAATGCTCCTCCAACTGACAGCACCACCTCCTAAGGTAAAGAGATGACCGGACGTCGACTTCCTTGAATCTTTATCTGACATAAAGTCTGAGTCAGTGTATCCCACTGGAATTAACTCACTACCACCGTACATAAGCATGTAATCTTTAGTTCTTCTCAAGTACTTAAGAATGTGCTTGACGGCTGTCCAGTGCTCTGGACCTGGATTCGACTGATACCTGCTAACCATGCCTACGGCAAAGCAGATATCTGGTCTAGTGCATAACATCGCATACATGAGACTCCCCACTGCCGAAGCATAGGGAACTCCTGTCATGCGATTCCTCTCCTCCTGTGTCTTTGGACACTGGTCCTTGGAGAACGCTAAACCATGCCTGAAAGGTAATAAACCTTTCTTCGAATTATCCATTGAAAACCTAGTCAGTACCCTATCGATATAACCAGCTTGAGATAATCCCATTATCTTTCGCTTACGATCCTGAAAAAGCTTTATCCCAAGAATATAGCTCGCCTCTCCTAGATCCTTCATATCGAAAATACTAGCTAGCCAAACCTTGACCGTTGACAATGCCGCTACATCATTTCCAATGAGTAGAATGTCGTCAACGTAAAGCACAAGAAAGGCCACCACTTTCCCTTCACTCTTCTTGTATACACAAGGTTCATCCAGATTCTGTATGAAACCAAACGACTTGACCGCTTGGTCAAATCGGATGTTCCAACTTCTGGATGCTTGCTTAAGCCCATAAATGGACTTTTGCAACTTGCATACCAAGTTACCTTTCCGACCAGCTATGAACCCTTCTGGTTGTTGCATATAGATGTCCTCCTCAAGATTGCCATTCAAGAATGCAGTCTTGACGTCCATCTGCCAGATCTCATAATCTAGGCATGCAGCAATGGATAAGAGTATTCTGATGGACTTGAGCATAGCTACCGGCGAGAAGGTTTTCTCATAGTCAATGCCCTCCCTTTGAGTATAACCTTTCGCTACAAGCCTAGCCTTAAAGGTTTCAACCTTTCCATCAGATCCTCTTTTCCTCTTGTAGACCCACTTACAGCCAATGGGTTTAATATTGGCTGGAAGCTCTTCAAGATCCCAGACCTGATTAGAATCCATAGATTCCAATTCAGCCTTCATAGCTTTAATCTAATGAGCCGAGTCTACATCAGCCATTGCCTCTTCGTATGTGGCAGGATCAGATTCAGATTCTATGGAGACAGCTTCAAAAACTTCTCCTAAGAACATGTATCTATCAGGCTGGCTGATAATCCTCCCACTACGACGAGGTACCGGTGCGGAAATGGGTGAAGAAGTGGTATTTTCTTGATTTATATCGTTATCAACTACGGGTTGGACTGAGGGCTCTCCTTCTATCTCTCTAAGATCTATCCTTTCCTTAGGTTTATGGTTCATGATATAGTCATCCTCCAAGAAAACAGCATTCGTACTAACAAACACTTTCTGCTCTCTTGGATCATAAAAATACCATCCATAAGTACCCTTTGGATACCCTACGAAGTAACATACTTCCGATCTAGAATCCAACTTGCTCATCTTTCCTTTCAGCACATGTGCCGGACACCCCCATATCCGGAGATGTTGCAAAGAAGGCTTGCGCCCAATCCACATCTCTCGTGGTGTCCTGGGAACAGATTTGCTTGGTACTAGATTTAGTATGTATGCAGTGGTTTCCAAAGCATAACCCCAAAGGAATAATGGCAACTCCGAATAACTCATCATCGACCTAGTCATGTCTAAAAGAGTCCGATTCCTTCTCTCCGCTACACCGTTCTGCTGAGGCGTACCAGGTGCAGTCAACTGTGACAGAATCCCATTCTGTACGAGGTGATCAATAAACTCATTAGAGAGGTACTCGCCACCTCGATCAGATCGAATGGCCTTGATATGTGTGCCTAATTGCTTCTCCACTTCAGCCCTAAACTCTTTGAACTTTTCAAAGGCTTCAGACTTGTGCTGCATTAGGTACACATATCCATACCTGGAGTGGTCATCAGTAAATGTTATGAAATACTTATAACCACCCCTTGCTCTAATATTTATTGGTCCACACACATCAGTATGAACTAATTCCAACAATGCATCGGTTCTATTTCCCTTTTTAGGAAAGGGCCTTTTGGTCATCTTACCCTCTAAACAAGACTCGCAGACTTCCATTGGTTCTAGAACCAAATCGCCTAAGACCCCTTCTTTGACTAGTCTGCCAATCCTATTTAGATTGATATGGCCAAGCCTCATATGCCAAAGCGTTGTTGGATTAGTGGAAGGTTCCTTTCTTTTAGATGGTACAGTTACCACTGAGTTATTAAGTTCCATATTAGAATCTTTAGAAATATTAGGAGTAATCACATATAAACCATTTGATTTAATACCAGAACATATAAAAGAACTATTTCTTTTAATCACAACTTCAGTTCCAAAATGAAAAGAATAACCATTATTCGATAAATTAGAAACTGAAATTAAATTACGTCTCATTGAAGGGATGTAAAGTACATCTGATAAAATCAAAACTTTATTGTCTAGAAATTCTAAAACTATGACTCCTATAGCAACCGCAGAAATGGTTGCGCTAGAACCTAGAGTAAGCATGATTTCCCCATCACTGCACCTCCTGGTTGATCTGAACCCCTGCAATGAATTACAGATATGGTTAGTCGCACCAGAATCAATGCACCAAGTGTTTGAAGTATCCATTATAAAACTTACTTCAATCACATGTGATTCAATCATACCTTGAACTCTTGTAGCTAAGTATTCTGGACAGTTCCTCTTCCAGTGGCCCTTCTCACCGCATTGGAAACACTTTCCTTTGCCTTGGCCACCCACCTTCCCTTTGCCCTTACCTTTTCCCTTAGATTTTGCAATCTTAGGGACTGGTCCAACACTTGAACCACCAGTGCCAGCTTTCTTCTTCCCTTTCTTTCCTTTCGGCACAGATCGGGAAGAGGAAGCGCTTTTCTCAACGTTTAAAACGCTGCCCCCAGGCTTGATCACCCCTTCCGCTGCCAATAAAGAGCTCATCAATTCGCTCATTGAAAAATCCATTTTATTCATATTATAATTCAGTTTAAATTGAGCGAATGATGGCGACAGCGTATTGAGAATCATATCAACTTGGGTCTGTGCATCGATGTTGGCACCTAGGGTTTCCAGCTCGTTTAAATAACCAATCATTTTCAAAACATGTTCTTTGACTGGAGTCCCTTCCGACATCTTAGCACTCATTATCTTCTGCATAGCTACATGTCTGGCAGGCCTGCCATGCTCCCCAAACATCTTTTTCAGGGATTCGATAATGTCACTGGCAGAATTGTTTGACTGGTATTGGTGTTGTAACACATTAGCCATAGAAGCCAATATGTAACAACGAGCCATCCCATTCGACTTTTTCCATTTATCGAACTCGCGTCTAGCAACAGCCGAAGCATTTGCAGCGGGTTCTTCGGGGCATGGGGTGGTGAGGACATATATGTGATCCTCCGCAGTTAACACGATATCAAGATTACGTTTCCATTCAGTGTAGTTGTTTCCAGTTAACTTGTTTTGAGTGAGTATGGTGGCAAGTGGACTAAATGCAGATCCAGACATTATGATTTACTGTAAAATCAAAACAAAATAAATATGGATATCAGAATTTGACAGTTTGAAATAAAAGAATCCTTTTAAAACTCTTATTTTTAAAACAAAGTCGCCGGAATATCGAAACGAAAGAATAAAGCCTCCGTGTGGTGGTCAATGTTCGTTCTTTCGATTTATCATAACTTATCCGCTATGCAACTCTTGCAAAATAAGTTATGACTTCTGAACCTATTTGATCTCTAAGTTTCTGAATAATGCCCCGTGTGGGATCCCTTATCCATAGCTTAGCTAGTGTGTACCATTAACTAGGATCCAATCACAATCGTCTCAAGTAGCGCCTCCGTGTGGTGTTCACCCTCTAACACGTCTGATTGATCTTATCAAAAGAAGTTCACATCTAGTAACCAATGAGTAATGCACCCTCCGTATGGAATGATCACCCCTGGCGAGGTGACACAGAATGCACCACTCATCTTACAGTGAACCGTTAATGGAAGATCGTGGGTGTAATTAATAAGACCCTCTCCCACTAGATTTAGTAAAAAGGATTTTGCTTTTTGAGAAAATCTGTTTCTACACACTTCCCATAAACATCAAATGTTTACTAATGTGTTGAAAACGGTTTTTGAATTTTATTTTAGAAAACTTGTTTTGCATGCATGCAACAATGTATTATACGCCAATCACAAACCAAGCACATAAAACAAAAAACTAAAATGAAATATAGGCATTCAAACAATGCCTCTATCTCCCACTGCTCTGTCTCCAAAGAACCACCTTCTTGGTTTGGTCGCCTCCAGCTCCATCCCATGGACAACGGCTCCTTGCTCCATCTTCATGGAAATTCTTATTCTATTACATTGGACCTATACTTCTTTTGAAGCTTACAATTTATCTAGAAAAAGGAAATAGCAAGAATTGAAATAAAAGGCTAGGGAAACCGGTGCGACTTTCCTTTTCGTAGGATTGAAGTCGCAGCGCCCTTTACATATGCCTTACAACCAAACCAAATTTTAAAACAACACACCAATCTCAAAACATTTGAATACAAAAAACAATGCTCTTGGTGCCATGGGAGATAGCGACTAACTTTCGCTGCAAAAGGGTTAGTCGAACACACATCCACGCATATATATAACAAATATATAACTATTGGAACCCCTAATTGATTCACACAGTATATAAACTCTTTACATACTGAATTAGAACTCAAAACAGCATCTATCTTCTCTGTCATAGTTCGATCGATCAAAGCCCGTTCGATTGCTCGAACCTTCGATCGATTAAACATTGTTCAATCGCTTGAACGTTCTGTTTCACATAATAATTTGAAAATTTTACAGAATATTTTAAAATTAAAGTTTTTAATTTCAAAACTCTTAAAAACTGTGAAATAGAGAACCTGACAAAGTATCTGTCTCGATCGATCTAACTTCTTTCGATCGATCGAACACCAGAAGGTTTCGATCGATCGAAGACTGTTCGATCGCTCGATAACAGAGTATGTTAGATCGATCGAAATATGTTCGATCGATCGAACCCGCCTTGCATCCTATGCAATCACAGATTTGTATACTGCTGCGATAACACTACAGAAACAGATCTGTGACGATGCAGTTTCGAAAACAGTTCTAAAATCAACATGCAAATCAAAATAGTGTTCCAAAAACGCATCTATAGATCCAAACGAGCGAGGCTCTGATACCAATTGATGGAAAAAAAGGTTTAAATAAAGTTTTAAATGCGCAGCGGAAATAGGTCAAGTTACAAAACTTGTTGGTGTCCCAGGATTTACTACCCGTCAATTCCATAGTTGCGTACTACCATAGGGGACAAGAGTTATACCTTAGTGTCTTGAACCCAATTCTGAACTTCAACTTTCAGATGCCTCCACTAGATGATCTTCACCCTTATGACTCCTGCGGATGCCTGCCGGAAGGACTAGGGTTGGTGGGAACCCTAATATAGAGTATAGGAAGGTTTGGGAAGACTATTATAGTTTCTGCAGCTTCTGCGTATAAGAACGACGATCAACTTTTTCCAGAACGCAGCTGCCCTATTTATAGATTTCCAGAACCGACCTAAACTTCGACCGATCGAAGTGACTTCGATCGATCGAACGTTCGATCGATCGAACCATTCTCGAGCGATCGAACCTGCCATGACTTCAATCGATCGAACATACTTCAATCGATCGAACTTGTCTTGACAGCTACTCAAGTGTCTTTCCAAGCATCCTGGCGGAGCTAAGAGTGGGACCTCCTAGGCTCTTTATTGTTGGCTCAGACCAGTTTGTTAATTACCATGACCAAACTCTTTGATCAGCAAACTAACTAACTGGTCAGTTAACGTTTACTCCACTATAAAACGATAACTGAACTCCAACGCAAAAGAACATATCCAAAGCGATGACTAGACTTATATGGTGTACTAATATCCCTCTACCATCAGCATTCGTAATCATATTCAGGTAGTCGGATAACTGTTCCTGTCAACCTGAATCATGATTACTTCTTGTATTCCTTGAGTCCTATTCACCTCTCATGATTACCAAACATGTCGATAACTATTATCAACAAGACTGCAGTTCTCAGTAATCAACTTGGTGACATTCTCATGGGAATACTTACTCTGAATCAGAGGGTAGATTCTATCTTGACAATATATGTTCACAACCCCGTGAACATGACATACCCAAGATACCCAGGTGTTGATCTTCTATAGACCTCACTGATTGGTAAGTCAAAGCAGCCATGTCCACAGTCTGTGTTCATAATCTTCTCAAGATTGAGAACACGTACCTTATACAAGTTATGAGTTCCTATTGACTGTTTGACAGTCTTAAGCGTCAATAGGAAACTCAGGTCCGTCAATGCACTATAAGCACTAGCATATCAACTAAGAGCTGCACTCTAGTGATTGAGATTAATCACTCCATCCAATGGTAGTTAATTATGCTACAGTGTAGACCTGATGATGTATCCCGTCTCATCATCCACTGTGACACATTCTAAGTATTAAAGAATAGTAATTTGTATCTCACTTGTGTGCATCTCATACACACACGAATTACTTACTATAATACTTAAGGATTAACAATCATCTCATGAAAAGAACATACACAATGAAATGTAAAGCTGATATCCATATATTAAAATGCTAATGTCTAATACATATAGTAATGGTTTGAGGGCACAAACCCAACAGTAATAGACCTTATGATAGATTTATATAAGGCGTTTTGTGCCTAAGATTATGACTGCTGTAATAGTTTAGTAAGTTTTAATTTCGGAGTTTATGTTTATTAGTATCCTTTGCTCTAGAAATGTTGTTAAGATATTTGTTGCAGGGACAATTGGTCATACTCACTTGTCACGACCTACGAGTCCATATAGGAAATTAAATGCTTTCCTGAATTATGCTACGTCGGGGCGTGACAAGGTCTTACCTCGAGGAGTTCAAATCTCAAATCTAGTAAAAATCTGATAGACGAACGGTCATCGATCGGTATCACAAAGCCCGTGGCAACGAAATCTCCATTTTCTCTCTCCTCCTTAGATGTTTTATAAAGTTTTGACAAAAAAGAAATCCAAGCTTATCTATTTATAGGCACGGCTTTCGAAAATTCCGTTTACCTCCCCGCAACGTCTTAAACGTCTACTTTATTATTTCACGAGTGAAAGCTAAAATTTACAAAAGTTTTCTGCTAAGTTCCATTTGGGTTCAAAATTACGATCCAAAACTAAATTCTGTGGAATCTCTATATCACCTACATTTTATATAACGTATCACTTACGTTCTCACCACAGTGTACAAAATTATCTACAATAATATCAAAATTACCATAAATTATACAGAACATGTATAATCACTATTTATCAAATACCGGATTTGCAAATAACATTTAAATCACATAAATGTCATTTAATCGTGCCAATGCCAAAATGAACTCCCAACTTCCCGCGTCTCCACTGACACCTCACCGTTGACTCACAGTCAACTCCAGCTTAAATTATTAATAAATATTAATAATTTCATAAAACCTTAAATTATGCATTTTAAAACTATGAAATTCTGGAACGGGTGTGACATCTTAAGATATGACAAGTCCACGTGTACGTACAAATATATTTAAGTGTCCCATATGTGGATAGATGTGTATATAATGAACACTTATTTATCCATATTTTTAGATTGAATTTTCATAATGTCTTCTTTTTCTTTTCTTTTTGAATTCCATAATAAGTGTTGATTGCTTCTCGTAATTTGTAAAGTTTGATTGATGGTAAAATAATTTCAGTTAACCTAAATTGAGAAGTACTAAGAATATATTGATGGGATAAATATTTTAGGTGGGTTGATTTACAATTGGGCCAATATACTATACATGTTTTTTTTGGAAAAAAAAAATTTTTAAATATTGAGAGGGATTGAACTAAGAAAATGAGTCAATTGTGCCAAATATTTGGGGTCTACTAGATTACCATTGAACTAGCATAATGTGTTTTGTTTAGATTGAATGATAATGAGTTGGGTTAAAAAGAGAAGTAAAAAGGATAAGGCATTGTGTCAATATTAGGGTGGACTAAAATTAATCTGGCTAAAATTATTACATATAGAAAGAAATATATATATATATATATATATATTAGGGGTCAGGGCTAACAGCCCGGTGAAGCCCCCTATTAGCTCCGCCCTTATACATGGACCATTAATTGCACTTCATAACATTTACAAAAAGTACTTAAAGCAAATGTTCTCAACTATTCTCTCATCTGAAAACCATTTACCCTATGGAAAGATTGGGCTTACCCAAAAAAAAAAAAAAAAGAAGAAGATCGAAGAAGAACAACAACCCTTAGAATTAGATGCCAATTTAAAGTAAGTGACATATTAACAAAAAAAAGTCACTTACAACCAAACTAGTGTATATCACAATTCATGGATACCCTTCTTCCAAACAAGTCTCCCAAAAGAGCTTGTTTCTCTCCACCTCATCCATCACAACCATCCCCCTAGTTCCATCAACACCAACCCTAGATTCTTCTTCTCCCTCCTCTTTTTCCACAAATCTCAATGCAACCTCTTGATGTGTCCAACCAAGCTGATCATGATCATCATGCTTGGAATCAATAAAATCTTGCTTATAAGTATCACAATCATCAACCAAATCAAAAGTATCATTTAATTCGCAGCTACATGACTCGGCATCATCATCATCATCATCATCATCATCATCACATGTTGTAGGAGTGCCATGGCAAATTGTAGAGAAATTATGCGAATGTAAGTTGGAATCCCCAAGGTGATTGAAATCTCCCTCAGAGTCTCCACTGGCCTCAAATAAGAAGAAAGAGGACATATCATTGCCATTCCTCCAAGCCATGTCAAATATAAGTGGAAGAAGAATATCTATGTATATCAGTATATAATATCATAGTTTTGTAGTTGTTTTTTTTTTCGGTGGTGGATTATATAAGTGATCACTAGCTTGTGCTAATTAATGTGATGATGACTGCACTAATTATGTTACCTTAATTATAATTAATGTAAATATCCCTTCCATTATGGATAATTAAGTTTCAGACCACTTATTGTATAGAATTTAAAAATTAATCTATTGCTTTTTCAAAATTAAAAAAATATCAACTGTTTTTGTAAAAATAAAAAGTCATCGCATTTATATTACGTTTTGGAGTCATTCTCTAAAACGCTGGGAGCAACTCTTCAGAATACAGGGAGCAACTCATTTTGAAGTCGGGTGCAACTCTTCACAAGGTTGGGAGAAATCGTTACAACGTTTTGGTGCAAGCTTAAGCGTTGAAAATAAAAATTAGACTAAAACATGCATAAAATAACTCTTTAATATTGATGTTATTAAAAAAAAATTGATGACTTTTTAATTTTTTTTAATTATTGTTGATAAATTTTAATTTTTTAAAAAAAATAATAGATTGACTTTTAAATTTCAAACAAAATTAAATTGACTAAAATGTAAATATCCCTTCCATTATATGAGATCGCCCAGATGGGTAGGTTCTTGCTTGGGATTACATTTTAATAGTGGGATTAAAGTCATCCATCCACTCTCATTTTTAGGTCTACAAGTTGTTGGACTTGTTCTTTTGCTATATCATGGGATTTTAGTTAAGGGATTGTTTCCCTTCAATTTTCACACTTTGTAATTTGACATGTGCTACCCTAGAGATTAAGAAAATCCAGTTGTTATTAATCCACCCAATAAGATGTTGACACGCAATGGAAAATCAAATTCAAATTAATTGTTAGATCATTACATCAAACTATACTTTTGCTGGATCATCTGAAAGTGTTGATCAACTAATAAATAGTTGAATTTGATATTCTCGGAAAAGGAGAAAGTGAAATGAAGTAATGTACTCTTTTAAACTTTTGGAGGAAAAAGGAAGTAATGTACTTTTTTTTTACTTTTGGAGGAAAAAGAAAAATGAATGGGTGTGAGGTGAACAGTTCTTTGTAATACCCACTTGCTAATTTAAAGCATTTGCATCCTGTAATCGTTATTACATAAACCAAAAAAAACACATCTGTCTTTGTATTGCATATATGAGTAGATTAAGGCTGATTTTCCGATGGATTTAATCGAAATTGTTTACAAAAAAATAATATTCATTTTCGGGTACAGAGAAACTCTTTCTGATTCTAGTGTCAAAATTTTGAAAATTAAAAATTTTGTTCTAAACTCTAAAATTTCATATTTTTTGAAAATCGATTAGGTATTTTTTGTTTTTTTTTTCTTCCGAATATTTGTTGAAAATAAGAGAAAACTTTGTACATCATGAATTATTATATGTAACTTAAAAAAAAAATTCTGGGAATAAAACATACAGTCCTATATTTATTATTAAAATTTTAGAATATTCAAACAAGATGTTCAAAATAGTTTAAACATTAAGAAGTTTCAGTTATTTCGATTCCAATCTCTTCTTTTTTGTGTGTGTGAATTAATTTTTTAGATACATGCCAAAGTTTTAAATATTTTGACATCACTTTAGTGCCTAATGATTGTAACTTGGTATGAAATGAGTTAGTAACTTTAAAAAGAGTCATCGATTCTTTTGGATTATTACTTTTAAAAGTCACTATTTTTCAAAAGATTTTGTTAACATGTGCCTTTAAGCATATGTTAAGGATCTAAAAGTAGAAATAAATAAGAAGAATAGTGTGAGTTTCAGTGTCTGGTGTGGGATTCAGTATTTGACTCCTTTATTTATTTCCATTTTTAGAACTCAACATATACCTTAAGGGCACACGATAACAAAACCCTTTTTTCAAATGCTTAAACCATTTAGCACCAAAACCATGACTAGAATGTATAATAACACACATTTTCTTTCAGCCTCATGGTAACTTATGTGAGTATGATAGATTGAGTGTGTGTGTGATGTTATAAGCCATGTATCACCGTATCAGCATATATATATATATATATACAAAGATTCTCTAAAGAGGGCCACCTCTCTTTATTAAAGAGAGGGCCTGTATTTTGGCCGTCGGATTGTGTTTAAAAACTGTGAAATGACAAAACTGCCATTAATAAAAACATGATCCGACGGCCAAAATAGAAGTCCTCTCTTTAATAAAAAGAGGGCGCCCTCTTTAGAGCCTGACTGTATATATATATATATATAACAGATTACATGCCAATATGGTTTTGCCGACAGTGGTTGGGTTGTGGTACCTCGAGTCGCAACATCACATCCAAAGATTGCAAAACTTGAAAGTGTTATAGTTACGTGAGAACTAATTAAGCACTTTGTTTTGATGATGGTGTATGCTTCATCCAGCGAGGATCGTCGGCAGTTAATTTGGTGTTGTTAGGTGGGCTGCACTCAAGTGGTACTAATAGGATCATATATTTTTTTTTTTGTCTTTTAAAAATATATTTAAAATAATAATTTATGATCCAGCCGGTGCTACGTAGGTGTTGTCCACCCAATAACCACACACGCTGAGCACGATAATTCTTAACCTACAATAGCAGATCTAATTGATTATGTCACCGAGGCAAAATGGTAGTACTAATTAGAGTTAGGCCTGTCCATGGATCGGATCTTGGCCCGGATTCGATTCAGATCCGGCACTTTTTTATGGATTTGAGCTTTTTTTTAGATCCAGACTTATATCCATATCCGGATCCGTTTAGAATGTTAGGTTGACGGATCGGATATAATTTTGTGGTATCCGATCCGTCTAAGATCCGAATCCGAATAAAAAGAAACTATACACAAAAAATATAAATATAATACGCTAGATCAGATTACTATTACATATAAAATTAAGCAACGTATATATTATACACTAGATTATACATATTTACTTTCAGTGGTATATTATTTCGATTTAAAAATAGGAGTTTTCTTCATAATCAAGTGTGTTGATAGGTTAAACGTTGATTGATTTTTGTGTATGCATAGAGAAAAATAATTAAAACAATGGTTTCAATGGTAATACTATAATATATATATATATATATAAGCAACTAAGTTGCCGTCTTAGATCCGAAAAACAGATCCGAATATTCAAATTCGATCAAATCTGGATATGGATTAAATAAGACAGATTCGACGGATAAATGGACCGGATCTGGATAATAGAATTGTTAACGAATTTGGATCTGATTTGTGTGGATCCGATCCAAATCCGATCCGTTTACAGACCTAATTAGAGTTGGCACTTAATATGAGCTTTGCTATGGTGTAATACTGTAGTGGAACAGCACCCTTCCAACCCAAAAAAAAAATTCATGTGGGTTCTTCCACGCTTAATCATGGTTTAAATTACACAAATTCAAAATGATATGTTTTTTATTTTTTTTTTCTATTCTTCCTATATATTTTCTTTTATTGTTTATCCATTTTTTTTCCTATTAAAAAGGGAGTTATATTCCCAGCTTGTTCATTAATAATCTCCCTCCCACAGTCCCACATTCCTCCTTTCCTTGATGTAAATGAAAGCATAATTTCGTTATAATTACATTTTACTCTTTCGTATTTGATGATTTTTTGAATTGTACCCTAATCGATCCTTAGGTTTTTTCAGGTGAGTTCTCTTACTTGTATGTTTGTATCAACCATAATGTAATCGGATCCAATTAATATATTAGAATGGAATGTTAGATCTCTAATCTACAAAATTGTAGAATCTTAGAGTAGTAAAATCACAGCCCTAAGATTGTATCATGTTAGATTATTAAGGGTATAATATAGTAGAATACATACATGTATCCATTGTAGCAATTAGCAAACCTTAGGAGAACGATGATGATCAGTTATGTCTTCCTTGGTCAAATCTCTTGAGTTCTTTAATGGGTTCCTTCTCTAGATGGGATAGAAGAAGAAGCTGTATATTGGTTTGATATATTGGGGACCATAACCTATATGCCTTTATATACTGATATGTTAGGGTTCCCATTATTCCTAACAGGGTCAGTATTTGGTATCCAATCATTAAACCCATACCCAGTAAAAGCCCATGGACTTCCTACAATTAGACCACATAATATAAGCTCATTTAATTAATAGCCCTTATAATATATATAATTGAAATTAATATGTTGCCCACTCTTATTAGGAAATATAATTTCCTAACAATCTCCCACTTGGGCTACATATGATTCTTGAAACAATTATATTACATGTTCCTTAGACGCGCACCTGTGCTATTTATCTTTGGACTTCACTTTAGTTTCAATCTGGTTCATTTCCTATATTAATATGGGATCAAGGCGGCTTTCGTCACACAAAATCGTAACTAGACTTTCAATGGTCACCATACCAATACATTCAATGACATAGATCAAGTATGGATGAGTAGCATGAAAATTACATGCAATGTGATCTCAAATATGCCTATTTCCAACTGGTCCAACTTTAGTCTTTATTGAGATCAATCCAAAATAATACAAAACCACATTTAGAAAATAGTTAGATTCAGAGATAAACTTTAAACCATCAACTTCATTCTGCAGAAAATAAAACCATAAATGTCAAAAATAGAACATCCAAAGTTAACTCCCACTAAACCAAAGTACCGTTAGACAACCTAACACCCATATGAGCAGTGTGCTCGTGAAAGACCTTGGGAGGTATCCCTTGGTCAACGGATCCACAATCATGGAGTTTGTACCTATATGTTCTATCAAAATTTGACCACTCTGAACTCTTTCCTTAACAACCAGAAACTTTTATTGTCACACTATATCTTTAATGACCTTTCAATGCCATCTACCACACGCAACCTTGTAACAAAGTTTCGCAACCATATCCCATGATTGGATGCCTCATAACAGGCTATGAACTCCGCAACCATGGTTGAAGAAGCTATGAGTGTCTGCTTAGCACTTTTCCAAGATATAGCTCCTCCGGCCAGCATATAAACATAGCCTGACGTGGATGGCTTACTATCTTGACATCCAGCAAAATCGGAATCAAAATACCCGATGATCTCCAAAAAATCTGATCTCCGATACGTGAGCATGTAGTCCTTTGTTCTCTGTAAATATCGCATAACTCGTTTGGCTGCTTTCCAATGATCCATTCATGGGTTACCCAAATATCTGCCCAATACTCCCACTGAACTTGTGATATACACAATCATCAACCACATTCGCCTCAAAACCATACAAGGTGATTACTTGATGAAACTTGTGATACCATTGACGGGAAGCATGCTTGAGACCATAGATGGATTTCTTTAATTTGTAGACCATAGACTTTGGATCTCCGCATACAAAGTTTTATGGCTGAACCATATAAATCGTCTCACCAATGTTTCCATCGAGAAACGTTATCTTAACATCCATCTGATGTAGCTCTAAATCAAAATGAGCCACGAGTGCCATTATTGTCCTAAAAGAGTCTTTCGATGAAACTGGAGAGAAAGTCTCTTTATAATCTATGCCTTCCCTTTGAGTGAAACCCTTGGCGACTAAACGAGCCTTATATCTCTCGATATTGCCCTATGAATCCCTTTTGGTTTTAAATATCCATTTGCAACCAATGGGCTTCATTCCTTCAAGCAATTCGACAAGATCCCAAACATCATTGTCTTTCATAGATTTCAACTCATCATTCATGGCATCAATCCACTTTTGAGAGTTAGAACTTTGTTTGGCTTGGTGAAAGTTGATTGGATCATCTTCCACTATCACTATGTCAAACTCATGTTCTTGGAGGAATACAATATAATCATCCAGAATCGCATTTCTCATTTCCCTAGTGGATCTTCTTAACGGCATCTCCTCTTGAGGTTGTTGAGTTTGCACTTCAGATATAATTTCTTCATTTTTCATGGGGAGTTCTTGTACATTGTTTTGAATATTTGGATTTGCATCTTGAACTATGTCAGGAATAGGAACCTGAGCATTGTCAATAGCAACATGACGAGGAATAAATTCCTCTTCAAAGTTAATGTCTCTAACCTTATCTCCCCCCACAAACTCAACTTTCTCAAGAAATCTCGCATTTCCCGTCTCAAAAAATGTCCTAATAGTGGGATCATAAAACTTAAAGCCCCGAGAGCGTTCAGCGTATCCAACAAAGTAGCAGCTGACTGTTCTTGAGTCCAATTTTTTTCATGTGGCCTATAAGGCCGTGCCTCAGCTGGACAACCCCAAATATGTAAATGCCTAATGGTAGGCTTCTTTCCAGTCTATAATTCATAAGGGGTTTTGGTTACTACTTTACTTGGAACCCTGTTGAGGATATATGCTGCAGTCTTTAGAGCTTCTCCCCAGAGTGATTCTGGCAAAGAAGAATGACTAATCATACTTCTTACCATGTCCTTAAGCGTTCTGTTTCGTCTCTCAGCTACACCATTCATGCTAGGTTTGTCTGTCATTGTGTATTGAGGGACGATACCGCATTCCTCTAGGAATTTAGCAAAAGGTCCTGGACGTTGTTCACCTGATCCGTCATATCTACCATAGTATTCACCACCACGGTCAGATTTGACTGCCTTAATTTTCTTGCCAAGCTGAAGTTCAACTTCGGCTTTAAATGACTTGAAAACATCCAGGGACTGTGACTTCTCATGTATTAAATATAGGTACCCATATCTTGACTAGTCGTCTATGAACATAATGAAATAATGTTGTCAACTCCAAGAGGCTGTAGGGAATGGACCACATATATCAGTATGAATGAGTTCTAAGATGTCTGTACACCTGTTGGCACCTAATTTCTTTATGTTTGTCTGTTTGCCCTTAATGCAGACTTGAAAGTTTGCCAAATCTAAGGGGCCAAGAATTCCGTCACGCATAAGTCTCTCAATTCTCTGTTTGGAGATATGGCCTAATCGCTTGTGCCATAAGGTGGCGGAATTCTCACTTAATTTTCGCTTTGTACCACGTGAATTAGTATGCAGAATTTCATTATAGGAAGTAACAGTGTCAAGCATATAAAGATTATCAATCAAAGAACCGGTACCAATAAGTTTTGAATCTTGAAATAGACTAACTTTATTATTTTTAAAAGAACAAGCATAACCAGATTTGTCCAAATTAGAAATAGAAATTAAATTCCGTCTAAAAGACGGTGCAACAAAAGTCTCAATCAAATCCAAATAAACACCACTCTCTAATAATAATCTAAAATTTCCTATAACTTCCACTGGAACTTTCATGCCATCGCCCACAAAGATGAATCTTTCAGCATCAGTTGGCGGCCGGCTCCACAGGCAACCCTGCATAGACATACTTATGTGAGTAGTAGCACCAGAATCTACCCACCAAGTATCTTTAGGTACAGAAACTAAATTAACTTCAGAACAAACCAAAGCGAGAAACTTACCCTTCTTTGCACGCCAAGCGGCGTATTTGGGACAGTCTCTCTTCATGTGGCCTCTTTTCTTGCAGAAATAGCAAAGTAATTCCTCATTTTGCTTATTTAGTTTCTTCTGCTGAGGTGTCACATCTGCACCATCCTTAGCTCTCTTCCTTTTATTATTCTGAGAGGTTGATGCTAAGTGAGCACGTTCAGTCTTGTCTCGCTGAATTCTTTCCTCTTCTTGCACACAGTGAGATATGAGCTCATTAAGAGTCCATTTGTCCTTTCGGGTGTTGTAACTCACTTTAAATTGACTAAATTGTGCAGGAAGAGGTATGAGAACCAAGTGCACGAGCATGTCCTCAGACAGCTCTAACTTTAGTGCCTTGAGTTTCCCACTGAGATGAGACATTTCCATAATGTACTCCCTTATGTTCCCCTTTCCTTCATACCTAATGGAAATCAGAGTAGCCAAAACGGTACTCGTTTCTGACTTTTCATTTTTAGCAAAATAGTTGTAATTCAGAGAGGAACTTCTTAGCATTTGTGCTCTCAGTAATTGAGCCCCGAAACGCTTCCGGAATGGAACGTTTCATTATCATCAGACTCATGCGATTCGAGCGATCCCACTTCTTAATTTTAACCTCATTCGAGTTTTCCATAGTCGAAGCGGGTCGTTCTGTCCTTAGCGCAAGGTCCAAGTCCATACATCCGAGAACAATTTCCACGTTCTCTTTTCAAACCTTAAAGTTTCTCCCATTCAGCATTGGGATAGCACTAATTTGAGCAGAAACATTTGTAGTTGTAGCAAAAACTGTATAGAGAATAAAATAAAATAAAATAACATGCTCACAATGAATAATATGTCATAACATAAATATATTAGAAATACTTTATATATGTATGCATGACATATTAAATAATTCACATAATGGTGGGCCCATCACAGGATACCGAGAACAACACTGATATTTAATCTTTGGACAAAAATATCAACTGTAACTGGTACTCTCCGTGTAGTGATCAAATATTGATAATAAGTCCTATCAGATAGTGGCCTTCCTTTGGGCCGACTCACTACCCACATGGATAATTATATCTTGATAATTGTCACATATTTACCACCACATGTACACCCATCAATCAGCCAATTAAGAATCTTCCTTTGAGCTAATTGTTAATCGCATGAATAACAGATATACCATTTTAATATTTTAAAATAAATAAATTTATACAACAGAGGTTACTTTGGCAATATATTATTTCAATTTATTTATTTAAAATATCAGACATATGTATTGGAGTCAAAAAAAGACCCCAAATCTTAAGCTACCATAAAACTTAATTCATGTTATGAATTAACCAATATTCTAAAGTACAATAAAAATACCTTAGTTTATGTTATGAACAACCAATATTTCATGATACTATAAAAAATCATTCATATCGCGTATGAATTCAAAAACTTTAATGTGCTATAAAAAATCTAATATCATATCATGAATTAAAATCAACCTAATTAAATCAATCATCACATCAATCAAATCTACAATATGCCATACACAAAATTGACATACGGACAGTATGTCAATGGCATACGTAGCATTACCTTTTTCTTTTTCTTTTTTTGTAATCGCAGTACGTCAAATGACATACTATGTCACGCCCCGACGTAGCATAAATATGGAAAGCGTTTAATTTCCTTTATGGACCCGTAGGTCACGACAGTTTGAAGGATCGATTCCGTCCCAAACATCGAACAACATAAAACCATAATCAGAGTAGAGCAATCAAGGCTTACAATATTTTTCTAACTTAATAGTTATTACAGCACGGAGTCTCTAAAGGCACAAACCGCCTTAAATCAAAACAATAACTATTGTCTATTACAGTCATCCTTATTACAAACAGTTTATGACTTAAAACATATAAAAGTAAATTCTCTTTCCAGCAGGGATTCTCAGTTTGCATAATCATAGGGCCCAGCATAGTCATAACCTGAAAAGCCTGAACACGAATGTCCAGGGCGCATCAACGCCGTCAGCTTCAAGAAGCTGGTGAGTATTAAAAACATAACTTTGAATGTAACACATACTCATTTACCATTTTTCCAATTCTCATTTAATTCAACAAGTTTATATTAAAGCAAGGAGTTCATTTTAGGAAACAAGCACAATATTATTTAAAAGATATAATTCACATATATGTGATCGTGTATGAGAACAATGCACCATCTCATCTTACCGACTCTTTTCTCTCGACAAAACCCAACAATCCACTATCACACACCAGTATCTTTGAAATACTCCGACAGCCACACTTTAGCACAGGGGCGCCAGGGAATGTCCAGTTTGCCTCACACTTTGGTCCGGGGTACCAGGGAGTGTCCAATGCCTCACACTTTGACTACCTAATCCGCCATGCAAATACCGGAGGAACCCTCACGCAGTATCCAGACTAGGGTATCATGGAGTGTCCGTAGGCCACACTTTAGCACTACCATGGGTGCCAGGGAATGTCCAAGTTCGGCTTTACACACTTTGACGCTACCATGATCGTCAGGGAGTGTCCAGTTTTGCCACCGTCACATTTCAAAGACACCCTCGCCGCAATCTCAATCATAACACACTTTGGTACTCACTTACCAGGGAGTGTCCACAACACAATCTCAACCGCACTCATTATGCCACACTGACCATTACTCTTTTCCATACTGACCAACATTCACACTCACCATGCATGTACAACTGACTCCACATGTATGTCATGAAACTTTAAAACATGAGGAAAATTACTTAATTATATAAACGACGTGCATACGAGGATTGATAAGTCGTAATACAACGTTTTAATCGTCCAAACATACCCAAATAGGATTATGTCTAAGTAAATTTCCCAAACGGAGCTTTAACAGTTCATAAAATATCACTCAAACGGTTCCTTAACACAAGACAAGCAAAAACTAGAAACTGCCAGAAGTCGCTCGCGTGGGTCACTCGCGCGATATGCCCATTTTCCATTTTATTTTAAAAACATTTTCTTTCTGCCAGAAAACACACAGCTCGCGCGCGCGGGCCGCTCGCGCAAGGGGTTGCTCCCACGGGCCACTCGCGCGACCCTCGCTCGCGCGATCGCGCGCACGAGGTTTTGCAGAGTCTTCATCTTCTTCGTCAGAACTGCTCTGTTTCAGTTTTAAGGGGTCTTTTTGACCCATTTTCAAATCCGGAAGCAAATAGGGCATGTAATATATGAAATTCTTTGTTTTTCAACAAGGATTAAGAATATTAAATCAATTTAACATGAATCAATCTATAACTCTTGAATTTTATGAAAAACTAGTTAACAAAACTTCAATCTTAATATACTTTTTCATATGAACAAATTGAGCTATGAAACTTTAAACATGGCATCTACAACATGTAATCTTTCATATTTATCTTAGAAAACGGATTTTGATTGAGTTTGAAAATTCTTGATTTCAAAGCTATGGAGGTTCAAACATAAGATCAACAATGGTGATCCTTAAATCAACTATTCAAAACAGTAAATAAAGGATAAATTACATTCTAAGTGAGTTAGTAATACTCACTGATGATAAGGATTGGAGATTGTTAAGAAAGCAAAGCAATGTAAGAAATTCAAACCCAAGCTTTGGCTATGGGGGTTGGGTTCTCTTCTCTAGAAATTCTACAAATATGAACTCTCTGCACTCTCTTGCTCTAATAGTTTCCAGAATGTGTAATGAGAGAGGTGTGTGTGTGTGTGTGCATATATAGAACAAATTAATGGACTTGGAGGCCAAGAAAAGCCTTCTACACTCTACAAATGATAATTGTTTTTTTTTTTTTTTTTCAATTTTACTTATCATACACCATATACTCAGCTTATACACAATTCATATATACGTATATATATTCTGAGAATTAGTTCATAGGGGTCAAAATAGATAGGTAGGGGTCACCTTAAGTTGTTTGGGTAATTAGCTTTTGGTCACAATATAACACACACTAGATGCACTCATCCAAACAAGACATATCCAATGATTACTTGCCATTAATAGCAATAAAGCATAAGTCATGTCCAACTTTACATCACTTCCAAAATCTGTGGAAGTTTAATACGGCGCAGACAGTTTTAAACATAAACTGGTATTTTCGCGGCGCGGTGTTCACCACAAAAATACAGAAAATTCATTTTAACGTAAGAAAAGGTTTCCCGGTTTTATAAAAATACTGCTTGAGTTAAACGAAAATATTTCCACCGTCCTGAAATACGATTTTAAAATCCAACACAGGTATTACTAAATTTTATAAAATTGCAGTTTGACTCTAATAAGAATTTGAATATGAATCAAAACGAGTATTAAAATTCAATTCATGAGATTAGCAGTTTAAATTAACACCAGGAATAAATTGAATGTGAAATGTAAATTTAAATTAAATTGAAAATGCAGGTTGTTACATACTAACAGTCTCGTGATGAGGCCAAGCCGCCAAGTATCCATGAATCAACCAAATAAAATAAAATTTATTATTTTAATGACAAGGTCAAACATATGATCCTTTCTATAATCCATGTGATGGACATTTATGGCGGCTGTACGAGCAAGTCTAACATAAAAGTCTATCATAAAGAGCAACTTACTGGTGCAAGCAATATATATATATATATTTAATATCAAGTGCCATCATAATTATTCTATGAATCAGTCGAATCTTCTTGGGTCTAATATACAATGGTCACGAATTCAATTCGGTTGAAACTCTATACAATCAACATGAACATTATATCAGCAATCCTAATAATCAACATGATAATTTGGCTCTGATACCATTTGTTGGATCTCTAATCTATAAAATCGAAGAACCCTAGAGTAGTAAAATCACAGCCCTATGATCGTATCATGTTAGATTATTAAGGGTATAATATAGTAGAATACATACCTGTATCCATTGTAGCAATTAACAAACCTTAGGAGAACGATTATGATCAGTTATGTCTTCCTCAGTCAAATCTCTTGAGTTCTTTAATGGGTTCCTTCTCTAGATGGGATAGAAGAAGAACCATTATTCCTAACAGGGTCAGTATTTGGTATCCACTCATTAAACACATACCCAGTAGAAGTCCATGGGCTTCCTACAATTAAACCACATAATATAAGCTCATTTAATTAATAGCCTTTATAATATAATTGATATTAATATGTTGCCCACTCTTATTAGGAAATATAATTTCCTAACACGGAACACATGTATATACATACACACACACACACACACACATATATATATATATATATAATAAAGTAGGGGATTGTTATTCCCACTTAAAAATTGAACCAATGCACTCCAAGGTACCAGAGTCGACCATACCTATAGGAGGGGTAGGCGGTCGCCTAAGGCCCCCAAATCTTATTCATTTTTTGTTCTTCAATAGAGCCCCAAAAAATACTGAGTAGGGCCCAAAATGAATTTATTTATTTATAATATGTTGAACAAATTGTAATAGAATCCAAGTAAATATTGGAAAAAAAATAAATGTATGTGTCCTATTGTAATCCAGCCTACCTTAAAAATTACAAAACATCCCAATTCTCAAAAATGATAGAAGAACAAGCAAATTAACACTATAATATATTTAACTATACCCACAAACATATACAAATAGACCCAATTTTTCACTTCGGGGTCCTGCCTCTGAACCCTCGTTATTCAAAAGGCCCCATCTTAATGTTCACCTAAGGTCCCCAATTTGTCAAGGCCGGCCCTACAAGGTACTACTGATACATCATACAGTATCATGCATTCAATGCCTTCCATGGAGTGCATTAGTTTATCCATAAAGTGCAAATAGCAACTCCCATAAAGTGTTATACATTTTAGAATAAATATCATTATGTTTGACAAAGTTTTATTGCTCTGCCGCAATAGTTATACTTGTGTTTTAGTTACCCCTCATCTAAAGTTCTAAACAACTACAAAATAAGGGTCCGTTTGATAAAACTAAAAATTAAGTGCTGAATTTTAAGTACTGAAAATTTTAAGTGAATGAAAATAGTGTTTTAATGACTAAAATAGTCTCATTTCAATGACTATTTTCAATAGAATTTTTTCACTTAATATTTTCATTGATTTTTTAACTATTTTTTTAATTATCAAATGCACAAATAATCTGTTAAAAATAAGAATATACCCCAAAGTTTATGGAATCGACTAATATAATTTTGATACATATGTGATTTCTCAATTTCTTAGATATAAACTTATAAGGGGGAAAAGTAGAATGAAAAAGATGAGGGGTGCAACAGGTATACCTTATAGCAGGAATGGAGTACTTCGTCCCCTTATTTGGTTAAACAAAAAAGAAGGAATGAAATAATGGAATATAGTGTACTTTACTATTAATCTAGGGTATATATCACTTTGACCATCTGAGATTTGCTCTAATTATATTTAGACTCTCTCACATTTTAGTAATATCACCTAGACCCCCTGGGGTTTGAGGTGTGTACCACCTAGACCCCCTCCGTCAACTCACCGTTCAAAAAGTGACGGACTGACATGAATAAATTTTAAAAATACTCCTAAAAGTTTAGTCCTTGTGTCATTTTAGTCCTTGTAGTTTCAATTGGGTCAATATGGTTCCTAGAGTTTTAAATTGAAGCAATTTGATCCAAATGCCCCATTCTGTGAGAAAATTTGACAGAATTATTAATTGTTATGCACAATTACGCTAATAAGCGGTTGGGAGATTGGTGATGTTCTATTTTTGCCCTTAAAAAGTGTGACAGAGCATGGAATTCTGTCACATTTTGTCAAAATTTCTGTCAAGTTTTCTCACATATTGGGCCATTTGGATCAAATTGCTTCAATTTAAAACTCCAGGGACCAATTTGACCTAATTAAAACTATAGGGACTAAAATGACACAAGGATCAAACTTTCAGTCGTATTTTTTGTATTTATTTATGTTAGTCCGTCACTTTTTTAACGGTAAATTGACAGAGGGGGTCTAGGTGATACGCACCTCAAACCTCAGGGCATCTAGGTGATACGCACCTCTGTGACGCCCCGCAAAAATAAAGCGTATTTCCATTGAAAAAATAAAATGAATTACACTTTGATTCTTTAAATAAAAGTACAACATTCTTTAAAACTCCTAACAGGTCCATATTCTCCACGGATCTCCTATATCATCCTTAGTCTTATCTCCCTTCCAGGCTTCGGTTACCGGCACTACCTGCATCTAAAAACCACACCGGGAAGTATACAATATGATAGGAATAATAAAGGCTCAAAAGGATAATGACAAACAAATAAATAGAACGATATCAAATCAATTGACCAGTCTCACAACCCAACTGCTCACACTACCCAAACGCTCATACTAAGAACATCATACCAGGTTGCTCTTGGTCACACAGCAAAGGCCACCAACCTCACCTCACCCGTCTCCAGTACATCGGTCCCTATAGCCTGTTGGCCTGTTAATAGGTGCCCCCTTCTCATGAACCATTCAGTTCCATAGCACTTACTCAACCGATTACTCAATCGCTCTCACCAAAGAAGTCACACAGCAAAGAGCCACCTCACCTCACCTCACCCGTCACCAGTACGTCGGTCCCTGAGGCCTGTTGGCCTGTTGGTGGGTGCTCATTGCTTTTGGACCATTTAGACCAATAACAACACATTCATGGATTCCAAATGAAAGCACAACAAAACTGCAAAAGAGTACAAATAGAATTAACAACAAATACTCCGGAGAATTAGAAAGCATATTGTACACAACCCGGTACCTATAAATGATGTTGAGCAACTTCTAAACACTTCTCTTCTTCTTCTTCCTTTAACTTGCTCTTAGAAATTCTCTTTGACCTCTATGAAATTTAGTGTAAAAGAAATGAAGCATAGCATCCATATTTATAGGCTAAGCTTCTTGGTGACCAAAATGAATTGGATGTCCAGGATTGGTTAGCTTAGGTTAGGTAGTCTATTTGGTGGTCAAGATCATTTAGGTTAGGTAATTTATTTGATGGTCAAGATAATTTAGGTTAGGTAGCAACTAAATATTTTGCTTAGTCCCCAAGTCGGTTGGATTTGAACCAAGTTAGTTAGGATTCCACTAAATGTGAAAAGTACTGAAACCGATATATCTTCTAAACGGAGATCGAAAAATCTTAACTTTCAACACGAATATCAAATCATTTAATCTCATGCAAATTTCCCAAAAAAAATATATTTTCAGTTCATGACTTATAAAATTGGAAAAATTACCAAAATATCTCTATGACCAATTTTCGCTAAAATCACACACGAAGTCTAAATCGTCAATTTAAACATGAAAATACGGGTTACTACAATCTACCCTCCTTAACAGAGATTTCGTCCCAAAATCTAGAGATAAAAGTGTTAGCCCCAAAGTGCTGATCCACTAGATTAAATGAATAATTTTGATGATTAACAAACTACTTAGTTGTATTTTCTAATGATCTTAAGTTGATTAAGTCGCAGGAAACATCAGACCTCAATATATGTTCACTTGATCGTATATCTTCTCACTACATAAAGTCTTGGTGATTTGTGCTCAAATAGTTACAAGCCAAACGGAGCTTTACAAGTTGAAGAATCTTGTTTTAATCATTGTTTTAGGACTCTATGTAAGCAATTCATTTATGTGAACATCTTACTTAAGGGCTCAAATTTGATTGGAAAAAGGTTTCACATAGTTAACCCATCCTATCCTTGAAAATCTGCAAAGAGCAGTCGACTGTGATGTCGTTTCAGTCGACTGATCATCCAGTCGACTGAATAGTCGACCTGGGTACACAGAGATATTATATGTGTACAATCCAGTCGACTGCCCTCGCGACGCAGTCGACTGAGCTTTGTATTTTACTATACCCTTTTGAAAATCAGTCGACTGCCCTGTGAAGTCAGTCGACTGAATGACTGCGATAAACACAGTAACGGCTAGTTAGCTGCATTTAATGAAGTATTAATTTCCCCCAACTACTTCCAACGGTTGGAAATCCAAAGGAAGCTATAAATACATTTATTTGAACTTCATTTAAGACACCTTTTTTGAAAAATCCAACCAAAAACTTCATCACATTTATTCCTTGAGCCCTAGTTTGGTGAGATCATAAATTCTATTGCTCTAGTCTTCATTTGTATATCTTAAGAGCAATTTGTTGTGGAGCTTAAATCTTGTATTCATCCACTCTATTGAGAGAGTCTTCAATTCTTGTATCAAATCCTATTTATAAAGGTATTGTGTATTAAGGGTTGGTGTAACCCTAGTTCAAGTGAAGAGAATTTTCTTCCTTGAAGAGATTGTAAGGGTTTAATCTTCACCCAAAGGAGATTGTGATAGTGAAATCCTCAAGAGGTGTTCTTGAGGGGTGGAAGTAGGGCGCGGCGTGCGGTTTCCCGAACCACCTAAAAATCGGTTTGCATAGTATCTCTTCTCTTGTACTTTACTTTGCTTTTGCGATTTTTTATTTGGGCAATCAATTTGAACAAATTATTAAATTAGTTTTTAAAACCTTATTCACACCCCCCCCCCCCCCCCCCCTCTAAGGTTTCCTTTTTGGGGCCAACAATTGGTATCAGAGCCTCGGCTCAAATTTCTAACGCTTTTGAGTTAAAGATCAAATGGAAACCACCTCTACTACTATCATCTATAGTGAGGGACAATCCTCAAATAGACCTCCTTGTTTTAATGGTTCAAATTATGCCTATTGGAAAAATTGAATGAGAATCTACATGATTGCTCAAGATTTTGATCTTTGGCAACTTGTTGTGAATGGGCCTCACATTCCCATCAAGATTGTAGGCGGTGTTGAAATTGAGAAAACTATTGAGGAATACAATGACATTGATAAAAGGCTTATCAAAATGAATGCAAATGCTATGAACATTTTATATTGTGGATTAGACCCAAATGAGTATAATAGAATTTCTTCTTGCGAATCCGCAAAGGAAATTTGGGATAAACTTGAGGTTGCTCATGAAGGTACTAATCAAGTTAAGAAATCAAAAATAAATCTACTTGTTCAATCATATGAGATGTTTAAAATGTCTTCTAATGAAACTATTAGTGAAATGTTCACTCGTTTCACAATTATTATCAATAGTTTAAAAAGTCTTGGTAAAACATATACTAATGAGGAGATGATTGAGAAATTGCTTAGGTCTCTCTCAAAGCATTGGCAACCTAAAGTGACGGCAATCCGAGAAGCCAAGGAACTCTCAACACTCTCATTGGAGCAACTCTTGGGCTCTCTCGTCACTCACGAAATGGAATTGGCGGTATTTGATAAGGAAGACAAGAAAAAGAACATTGCTCTCAAAACATCTCATGACAATGAAGAGGATAGTGATAGCAATGAAGATGATGAGATGGCTATGATCACTAGGAAGTTCAAAAGATTCTTGAAGAAGGATAAGAACTTTACTAGGAGAACTCCTAAGGCGATAGAGGCTAAAAAGGAGCCAATTATATGCTTCAAATGCAAGAAGTCGGGCCATGTCAAGGCCGATTGTCCTTTAATGAAGAATAACTACAAGAAAACCAAGAAAAGGGCAATGAAGGCTACTTGGGATGATTTCGATAGTGATTCATCAAAAGATGACTCAAGTGATGAAGAAATGGCAAATATTTGTCTTATGGCTCACTTGAATGAGGTAAATGATCCTACTCCCGATGCTTGTTTTGATTCTCAAAAATATGATGAACTCCAAAATGCTTTTGAGGAATTACATCAAGAATTGGAAAACTTGGGAGCAAAGTATGATTCTCTTAAAAAGAATTTTTCATTACTTTCAAATGAACTAAGTGATTTGAAAATTCAAAATGATCTTTTGAGAAAGGAAAATGAAGCTCTAATTGACCTAAAATCTCAAAACGATTTATTGAGAAAAGAAAAGGAAGAGCTTTCATTAAACAATTTTTCTTCAAGTATTTTAAAGGAAGAAAATGAAGATTTGAAGAAGCAAGTGGAAGACTTAACCAAAACAATAACAAAATTCACTCTTGGGGAACAAAATCTAAATATGCTTTTGGGAAAACAAAGGTGTGTTTTTGAAAAAGCCGGTCTAGGATTCAATCCTACCTTTAAAGAAAAGAAATTCAATAACTTCTTTTCAAAAGGTACTTCCACTAGCTCTAACACAAATCAAGTAAAAAATTCTCATCAAAATCTCTTTGTAAAAGAAGTCTTCTCAAGTATGTCCAATCCTAATATTACATGCCATTATTGCTTGAGAAAAGGACATGTAAACTACAAATGTCCAAACAAAAGAAAACTCAAAATGGTGTGGATTAAAAAGGGAACAACACCTCCCTTTGCTAACAAAGTTGGACCCAACGAATATTGGGTACCAAAGAGGATCACTTAAGCTTGTCTTGTAGGTTTGTCTCAAATCTTCTAGCAAGGATAGATGGTTCTTGGACAGTGGTTGCTCGAGACATATGACCGGAGACAAATCCAAGTTCTCATCTCTCTCTCCAAAGGATGGAGGGAATGTCACTTTTGGAGACAACTCTAAAGGAAGAATCATCGGTATAGGTAATATTGGTAAGAATTCCTCATTAACTATTGAAAATGTACTCTTGGTTGAAGGTCTAAAACACAACTTGCTTAGCATTAGTCAATTGTGTGATAAAGGTTTTCAAGTTATATTTGAATCAAATTATTGCATGATTAAATATGCTAGTTGTAATAAAACATTGTTTATTGCTTATAGAGAAGACAATGTGTATACAATTGATTTTGATGATATTTCTTCTCAAGATGTTAAGTGTTTTGTCGCTTTGAATGAAACTAGTTGGCTTTGGCATAGAAGATTGGGTCATGCTAGCATTGACTTACTTTCAAATTTATCTAAAAATGAATTGGTCAAAGGTTTGCCAAAAACAAAATTTGTTAAAGATAAAGTTTGTGATGCTTGTCAACTTGGAAAGCAAATCAAAACATCTTTTAAAAAGAAAATGGAAATATCAACTTATAGACCTCTAGAGTTACTTCATATGGATTTATTTGGTCCAAATCGAGTTGCTAGCATGAGTGGCAAAATCTATGCCTTTGTCATTGTTGATGACTTCTCTAGATTCACTTGGGTGTTCTTTCTTGCACATAAGGACGAAGCTTTTACACTCTTTGTTAACTTTTGTAAACGTGTTCAAAATGAAAAAGGGTATGCGATTAACAACATAAGAAGTGATAGAGGCCGAGAATTTGACAATAATGAGATTACTTCTTTTTGTGAAGAAAATGGTTTTGGTCACAATTTTTTGGCACCGAGAACTCCTCAACAAAATGGGTTTGTTGAGAGGAAAAATAGATCTCTTCAAGAAATGGCAAGAACCATGTTAAATGAATTCTCTTTACCAAAATATTTTTGGGCTGAGGCCACTAGCACTTCTTGCTATGTTATCAATCGTGTGGTCATTAGAAACAAGCTTAATAAGACCCCATATGAGCTTTGGAAAGGAAGAAAGCCAAACATAAGTTGTTTCAAAGTTTTTGGGTGTAAGTGTTTTATCTTGAATACTAAGGATAACTTGGGAAAATTTGATGCTAAATCGGATGAAGGCATTTTTCTTGGATATTCTCAAATTAGCAAAGCCTATAGAGTTTTTAATAAAAGAACGTTGATTGTAGAAGAATCAATGCACGTCGTTTTTGATGAAGCAAATCCTTTTAAGAAAGTTTTAGACGATGACATTGACACTCCCAAAGATATTTCAAATAATGTTGAAAACAATAGCTCAAACTCTTTACCTCTTGAAAACTCTAAGAAAGAAGATTCTCTTTCCATTGAACCACCTAGAGTGGAATCTAGAAGTGATCTTCCTTTTGAATGGAAAAATGTGCCTAATCATCCTATTGATCAAATCCTAGGAGATCCTAGTCAAGGTGTAGCTACTAGATCATCTCTAAAAAATATTTGTAATAATTTAGCATTTCTATCTCAAATTGAACCCAAAAATTTTGATGAAGCCGAGAACGATGAATATTGGTTATTGGCTATGCAAGAAGAGCTCAATCAATTTGAGAGAAATGAAGTTTGGACCCTTGTTCCTAAACCAACTGATCACACTATTATTGGAACAAAATGGGTTTTTCGAAACAAAATGGATGAATCCGGCATTGTTGTGAGAAACAAGGCTAGATTAGTTGCCCAAGGCTATAATCAAGAAGAAGGTATAGACTACGAGGAGACCTATGCTCCCGTAGCTAGACTCGAAGCCATTAGGATGCTTCTTGCCTTTGCTTGTTATAAAAATTTCAAACTTTTTCAAATGGATGTGAAAAGTGCCTTTCTAAATGCCTTTATCTGCGAGGAAGTCTATGTTAAACAACCCCCCGGTTTTGAAAATCCACATCTTCCAGATCATGTTTTTAAACTCACAAAAGCTTTATATGGTTTAAAACAAGCTCCACGTGCTTGGTATGATAGATTAAGTAAATATCTTATTGATCTTGATTTTAATCGAGGAAAAATTGATACTACTCTTTTTGTTAAAACCTCAAATGAAAATATCTTGCTTGTTCAAATTTACGTGGACGCTATTATCTTTAGAGCTACAAATGAGAAGATGTGTGAAGAATTTGCATCATGTATGCAAAATGAATTTGAAATGAGTTTGATGGGGGAGCTAAACTTCTTTCTTGGATTTCAAATAAAGCAACATAAAGATGGCATTTTCATAAATCAATCCAAGTATATTAAAGATCTTTTAAAAAGATTTGGTGTGACGCCCCGCAAAAATAAGCGTATTTCCATTGAAAAATTAAATAAGTCACACTTGATTCTTTAAAATAAAAATACAAAATTTCTTTAAAACTCCCAGCAGGTCCATATTCTCCACGGATCTCCTATATCATCCTTAACCTTATCTCCCTTCTAGGCTTCGGTTACCGGCACTGCCTGCATCTAAAAACCATACCGGGAAGTATACAATATGACATGAATAATAAAGGCTCAAAAGGATAATGACAATCAAATACATAGAACGACATCAAATCAATTGACCAGTCTCACAACCCAACTGCTCACACTACCCAAACGCTCATACCAATAGCATCATACCAGGTTCCTCTTGATCACATAGCAAGAGACACCTCACCTCACCTCACCCGTCTCCAGTACGTCGGTCCCTGAGGCCTGTTGGACTGTTGGTAGGTGCTCCTTGCTCATGACCCTTTAGTCCCATAGCACTTAGCAATAAACACATACTCATTGATTCCAAATGAAAACACAACATAACTGCAAAAAGAAGTACAAGTAGAGATAACAAAGAAATACTCCGGAGAATTTAGAAAGCATATTGTACACAACCCGGTACCTATAAATGATGTTGAGCAACTCCCAAACACTTCTCTTCTTCTTCTTCTTCTTCTTCTAACTCGAGGTGTATGTATATCTATAATTGTGTATATATATATAAATCTCTCTCTATGTGACTCTCTCAAGCTCTCTATGCTAGAAGTATAGAATGTGTGTGTTTGAGAGAGTATGTGA
This sequence comes from Hydrangea macrophylla, assembly GCA_033977485.1. Lineage (NCBI taxonomy): Eukaryota > Viridiplantae > Streptophyta > Magnoliopsida > Cornales > Hydrangeaceae > Hydrangea > Hydrangea macrophylla. The sequence continues at coordinate 126,190,037 of CM066991.1, read as the reverse complement.
GTGTATAAATAGCCAAGCTTTCACTTGGAGACAATGACCTAACAATCCACTTATTAACCACTAACTTCTAATTAATGGGTAGTTTATAAGGAATATTCAAGATGATGTAAACATACACTAATGCACCTATAACTCCACTAATATTAGTGTATAAATAACCAAACATAATGGCCTAACAATCTAATTATTAACCACTAACTTCTAATTAATTGGTAGTTTATAAGGAATATGCAAGATGATGTAAACATACACTAATGCACCTATAACTCCACTAATATTATAAATAACCAAACATAATGGCCTAACAATCTAATTATTAACCACCAACTTCTAATTGATTGGTAGTTTAAAATGAATATGCAAGATGATGTAAACATACACTAATGCACCTATAACTCCACTAATATTAGTGTATAAATAACCAAGCATAATGGCCTAACAACCCACTAACTTCTAATTAATTGGTAGTTTATAAGGAATATGCAAGATGATGTAATCATACACTAATGCACATATAACTCCACTAATATTATAAATAACCAAACATAATGGCCTAACAATCTAATTATTAAAAGAGAAAATATTAGATTTAATTTCTGATACACTAAAACTGCTACTGTAATCCTCGTTTTCTGCCCAAACGGTGCAGAATCTGAGAAAATTGCATTAGACGAAAAGTGTGCAGAATCGAGTTTTGCTTGGGACAACGCGGGCAGAACCTTAAATTTCCTTCGTTTTCCTAACAAAAATCTGAAAACAAAATTCTGCTACTGTTAACATTAAAAGAGAAAATATTAGATTTAATTTTAAATATGACTCGAAAAATCTTAATTTCCAACACGAATACCAAATCATTTAATCTCACGCAACTTTTCCCAAAAAAAATATATTTTTAGTTCATGACTTATAAAATTGAAAAAAATGACCAAAATACCCATGTGACCAATTTTCGCTAAAATCGCACACGAAGTTTAAATCGTCAATTTAAACATGAAAACACGGGTTACTACAATCTACCCTCCTTAATAGAGATTTCGTCCCGAAATCTAGAGATAAAAGCATTTGGTAAATAACTTCATAAATTTCTTAAAATAATGTTTAAAACAAATCTAGCATATTTTGTTTTATAAAATAACAAAAAAAATTTTTTTTTTTTTTTTTTTTTCAACTTTCTCTGACTCCTCCCAGGCGATGTAGACTATCTAACCTTGACTTAGTCCTAAATTTCCGGCTGGGGACAGGCTCTGATACCATTTGTGACGCCCCGCAAAAATAAGCGTATTTCCATTGAAAAATTAAATAAGTCACACTTGATTCTTTAAAATAAAAATACAAAATTTCTTTAAAACTCCCAGCAGGTCCATATTCTCCACGGATCTCCTATATCATCCTTAACCTTATCTCCCTTCTAGGCTTCGGTTACCGGCACTGCCTGCATCTAAAAACCATACCGGGAAGTATACAATATGACATGAATAATAAAGGCTCAAAAGGATAATGACAATCAAATACATAGAACGACATCAAATCAATTGACCAGTCTCACAACCCAACTGCTCACACTACCCAAACGCTCATACCAATAGCATCATACCAGGTTCCTCTTGATCACATAGCAAGAGACACCTCACCTCACCTCACCCGTCTCCAGTACGTCGGTCCCTGAGGCCTGTTGGACTGTTGGTAGGTGCTCCTTGCTCATGACCCTTTAGTCCCATAGCACTTAGGAATAAACACATACTCATTGATTCCAAATGAAAACACAACATAACTGCAAAAAGAGTACAAGTAGAGATAACAAAGAAATACTCCGGAGAATTTAGAAAGCATATTGTACACAACCCGGTACCTATAAATGATGTTGAGCAACTCCCAAACACTTCTCTTCTTCTTCTTCTTCTTCTTCTAACTCGAGGTGTATGTATATCTATAATTGTGTATATATATATAAATCTCTCTCTATGTGACTCTCTCAAGCTCTCTATGCTAGAAGTATAGAATGTGTGTGTTTGAGAGAGTATGTGAGTGTATAAATAGCCAAGCTTTCACTTGGAGACAATGACCTAACAATCCACTTATTAACCACTAACTTCTAATTAATGGGTAGTTTATAAGGAATATTCAAGATGATGTAAACATACACTAATGCACCTATAACTCCACTAATATTAGTGTATAAATAACCAAACATAATGGCCTAACAATCTAATTATTAACCACTAACTTCTAATTAATTGGTAGTTTATAAGGAATATGCAAGATGATGTAAACATACACTAATGCACCTATAACTCCACTAATATTATAAATAACCAAACATAATGGCCTAACAATCTAATTATTAACCACCAACTTCTAATTCATTGGTAGTTTAAAATGAATATGCAAGATGATGTAAACATACACTAATGCACCTATAACTCCACTAATATTAGTGTATAAATAACCAAGCATAATGGCCTAACAACCCACTAACTTCTAATTAATTGGTAGTTTATAAGGAATATGCAAGATGATGTAATCATACACTAATGCACATATAACTCCACTAATATTATAAATAACCAAACATAATGGCCTAACAATCTAATTATTAAAAGAGAAAATATTAGATTTAATTTCTGATACACTAAAACTGCTACTGTAATCCTCGTTTTCTGCCCAAACGGTGCAGAATCTGAGAAAATTGCATTAGACGAAAAGTGTGCAGAATCGAGTTTTGCTTGGGACAACGCGGGCAGAACCTTAAATTTCCTTCGTTTTCCTAACAAAAATCTGAAAACAAAATTCTGCTACTGTTAACATTAAAAGAGAAAATATTAGATTTAATTTTAAATATGACTCGAAAAATCTTAATTTCCAACACGAATACCAAATCATTTAATCTCACGCAACTTTTCCCAAAAAAAATATATTTTTAGTTCATGACTTATAAAATTGAAAAAAATGACCAAAATACCCATGTGACCAATTTTCGCTAAAATCGCACACGAAGTTTAAATCGTCAATTTAAACATGAAAACACGGGTTACTACATTTGGATTGGAAGGAAGCAAAGTTTTTCAAACCCCTATGAGTTCTACTTTAAAACTTGATAAAGATGAAACCGGCAAGCCGGTGGATTGTAAGCTTTTTCGGGGAATGATTGGTAGTCTATTGTATCTCACCGCAAGTAGACCGGATATCATGTTTAGCGTATGCCTCTGTGCTAGATTTCAAGCTTCACCCAAGGAATCACATGTCATTGCGGTTAAACGTATTTTTCGTTATCTTCTAGGTACTATAGACTTAGGTCTTTGGTATCCTAAAAATACTTCTTTTGAATTAACAAGTTTTTCGGATGCGGATTTTGCCGGTTGTAAAATTGATCGTAAAAGTACTAGTGGCACATGTCATTTCTTAGGACACTCGCTTGTCTCATGGTTTAGCAAGAAACAAAATTTGGTAGCTCTATCCACGGCCGAAGCCGAATATATAGCTGCTGGAAGTTGTTGTGCTCAAACACTTTATATGAAACAACAATTAGAAGATTTCGGACTTTATTATGATCATATTCCCATAAATTGTGATAATACTTGTCACAGCCCGGTCCCACAATAACGGAACCGGAACCCGTGGCACGCCACCGAGGCTAAACCAATTCATTAACGTTCCAAAAAATTAGGTTTAAAGAACACACGCAGCGGAAAAACAAAACACATTTTCGAAAACAGAGGTTCAGTCGACTGGGTCGGGACCCTCAGTCGACTGGAGTAAGCAGAAACAAAAAGAATACTTCAACCTTCAGAGGTCCAGTCGACTGAGGCGGGGCCCAGTCGACTGCTTTTGCCAAAAATAAGAAAAATAGCTGGACTGCACTGTCCCGTCGACTGCCACGTCGACTGCTTTTACCATAATAAGGGAAAATAGTTAACTGCACTATCCCGTCGACTGCCCCGTCGACTGCTCCTCTGACAGCAGCCAAAACTGCAGAAATTCAAGTTGAAAAGTTCCCTAACTTTCACCAATGATCAACCACTCAATCCAAACTCAATCCAAAGTAATCTTAGCTGTATTAAAACATTTCTAAAGCAGAATTACAACATGTCACTAACTATTACAACGGTTTAAAATCCATTCTAACATACCAAATTAAACATAAGTTAAAACAATAAAAATTCTTATTACAACATCCTATTGTCCCTGTAGACACCCCATTTTGACCTGCCAAAAAAAAGAAATAACTGTCGCAGGGGGGGCCCACCAGGCACGCAAATCAAAGAAAAAGCTTCAGAGTCCAACCAGGATCCCCAGATGTCAAATCAACGTCGTAAGCAGCACCGATGCAAACGTACTGCATTCCGGGTTTCCCGGAGGTTAATAATCAGGACCGATTCGAACTTAAAGTCAACATATCAGAGTCTGGGATGACCAAAGGACAAATTCAATTATGCCAGGACTCAACATGCATCAATTCGGGCCACGGAACTTCAAATCATCAAATTCTGATAACCGACGAAGAATCGGTCTCCGATCGAAAGCTTCGGCACACCGAAATCGAGAAAAAGGGACACGATTGTCAATCTGGAAGCACTGAAAGTCCGAATAAATATGAATGACTGAAATACGAAGAAAAACAGAGGTTCGGCGACTTGAATCAGTCCAATCAGACAATCAGAGAAGAAACGACGTCTAATCGAAGTTTCAAGACTCAATTGGGAAAGACAAGGGCAAAACGGTCATTTCTAAATCTGAGATTCTCAATCGAACCGTACTGATTCAAAGAGAACGTCAATACGAATTCAAATCATCTTGAATCAGGAAGATCAGACGGTCGGATCAAAAGATTTCGACAGTCAAAGTTTAGACGGTCTAGATCAGACGTCGATGGTCTGAAGAAAATGGAGTCGTTTCTGGGTTTCAAACGAATTCCGATCCAACCATACGGATTTGAGGAGGACGTTAAACCGAGCCCAGATCTTTTCGAATCATCCGAATCGGACGCTCGGATTGAAAAATATCAAGGAACAAAGCTCGGAATCGATCAAAGGTCCTGATCGAAAGTTGGAACCTACAACCACGCGTTCCGCCTACATGGGATTATAACCCATATAGGGTTTCAAAAATTCTTTCTATAAATAGAAAGCCATGGCCACGCACAAAAAAAAAAAAAAGGAGGGCAGCCTCTCTTTAAGGCCTTGTTTGGCTAAAACAAAGTCCTCCCAAAACCCTTAGGCTATGTTTGGTTGCTAACCAAACACAGCCATATCACCACCACCACTGTCTCCACCACCAAAAACCCACTGTCACCACCCCATTACCCAACTCCCCTCACAAACCCAGTCTCAAAGGACCCTCGGAGAGCCCAGAAAAGCAGTTTAACCAAACAGAGCCTTAGCCACTGCCCAGAAGCTGAAAATCCAACCAAACACAGCCTTAACCACTTCTACCTACCTCACCGCCCACACCAGGACCTTCCTCTCGGAAAAACGGAGCCAACCCCAGTGGTCTGAACACAAAAGCACACCGAAGGAAGCCGCACGCGCCACCAGACGCTCCCACGCGCCACCGCTGCACAGAAGCTGCTCCGGCAGACTTTCCGGCAACACCCGCCGGAAAACACCACCACCAACCTCATCGTCTGGCCCAGACGACGCCGTCGCCAGAAGCCCAGCCTCCTACCGCTAAAGGAAATGCCGCACGCGCTACACGGGCCACCACCCCTCCGTTCCGCCCGTCCCACGCGCAACCAGACAGTCAGCGCTGAGTCAGCGCTGACTCAGCTTTGACCCGCCAATCAGACACCGCCACGTGGCCAGGACTGCTGAGTCAACAGCCCAATCAACTACCACGTGTCTGCCACGTCAACGCCAGCTCAGCATTGACTGGCCAATCATAGTCTGCCATGTGGCATGACTGCCACGTGTCTCTGCCACGTCATCGCCCCCAACGAATCAGAGGTGGGCACGTGGCATTGACTGCCACGTCACCGCGTTGACTTACCACTTGTCACTGCTAAGTCAGCTTTGACCAGCCAACCAGAAGCCGCCACGTGTCGTTGACTGACACGTGGTCTGCTGACGTGGCATTTAGGCCCCACTTTGGTTTTTCCCACTTTTCTCCACTCCGGGTCCAGATTTCAACGAACGGACACTTGTTCCTAGCTAATTTGGCCGTTCCGGACGCACCGGTGACCTCAGAATTGATCAAATCCAACTCTTAAGGACTGTTTGGCATTTTATATGTCTATTTCAAGCTATACCGGCCAGTTCTGACCCTGCGGGTCCCGCTCAACTCAGCCCGGGCCCATTCTGGCCCGTCTTATGGCTATTCTGGCTCTTCCGGCCCTTCCGGACCCAACTATGACATCCCTTCAAGTCGATTTCGCGTCAAAGTACGACTTTGGTCTTATTGGGTTATTTCTGCTACGTTTCTCGGCTTTGTTTCATTTCTTTCTCAACAAAACACCGACTGGGCCTCAAATTGCCCCCTTCTTCACAGGTGACTCCCTCAAACTCTTACACTTAGTGGTCTGGGGCTCCCTATAAATCCACTAGTCGGATATTCCGCCTTTTTCTTTTCTTTTACTTACTTATATGCTTTAGTGGTCTGGGGCTCCCTATAAATCCACTGGTCGGATATTCTGCCTTTTTCTTTTCTTTTATTTACTTATATGCTTTAGTGGTGTGGTCTCCCTATAAATCCACTGGTCGGATATTCCGCCTTCTCTTGCCAGTCGGAAGGAGGCCTCGAACTCCACCCGATTTGGACTTTATATCCTGCGTCAGCCAGAAGGAGATCTAATGACTCACCTGGCTGAACTTTATCAAACTGTTATATCTTGCGCCAATCGGAAGGAGGCCTCGAACTCCACCCGATTTGGACTTTATATCCTACGTCAGCCAGAAGGAGATCTAATGACCCACCTGGCTGAACTTTATCAAACTGTTATATCTTGCGCCAGTCGGAAGGAGGCCTCGAACTCCGCCCGATTTGGACTTTCTATCCTGCGTCAGCCGGAAGGAGATCTAATGACCCATCCGGCTGCACTTTATCTCTTGTTACAGATCTTCATAGATAAAATCAGGAAACGCAAAAAATGATACTTCTTTTCATTACTGGGCACCGACCCTTACTTCCGGCAATTTTTACAAAACTGGGCACCGACCCGTACTTCCGGTACTTTGCTTGGAATCTGCAAACAGCACAGGTAAGACAAGTATGTCTTCACACTCTTCATGGGCACCGACCCGTACTTCCGGCACATAAAACAAAAAGATAAAAAAAATCATAAAAACAAAAAAATACAAAAAACCCGTCGCATGGTCGATCTACCCCGACTTTTACTCAAAAACACTTTCTCATAACTCACTACTTTCTCAAAGGTTAAAGTCTAGGACTACACCGCACAGGTTAAAGTTCCTAGCTACACCGACTTTACTCAAAATATTATTTTATACACTCACGGTCTAGATCGACCAAACATCCATACATATACACTGCACAGAACTACGTACGGCCTGATTCTCGTGTTGAGATACGTATGCAACCCTCACTTGGGTGCGGCCATAACTATATACTTTCAAACTATCTCGTATCGAGATACGTAAATTGGTAACTGCGTGTCACGATGCTCGCGTTGTATATATATTCTACTATTTCTTACTTACGCCCCATTACTATGAAAACCACTAAAATCGGCAACCGTGTGTCACGGATGCTCGAGGGTGCCTAACACCTTCCCTCGGCATAATCGAGTCCCCGAACCCACTTCAAGAACTCTGGTCTCGCATGACTATTCGAGTCACACTTTTAAAGGGCCTTACTTTTCCAAAAGTTAAAGATGATCGTGTCGATTGTCTTTGCAGGGATCCTAACTCCCGAATAAATGTTAGGTGGCGACTCTGAACTCTTACTTGGCCCTACTCCCACTTTTCACACACCTCACCTACTTTCACGCTTCTCACGCCTCTAGACATAACCGGTCGCGACACACGAGGGGACCGCCCCCCACCTTCGGGGCGGGCGCGACAGCTGGCGACTCTGCTGGGGACTATCTTAAGAGGACTCAGGCCGTCACTTTGGTGGTTTTCATTCTAAAGGGGCATTTATTTTACTAATGACTCTATACTTCTATAATACTTTTGTAGGTTATAAACTTGTTTGCACATGTACCTGCGACTCATAAAAGAAACTACAAGGCCAATGACATACTGAAACTACAAGGCCAATGTCGTACTTTACCGCTATAAACACTACACACTTGCATCAAGCATGACATAACCCATTTTTGAAATTGAAACCTTTTAAGATTAGATAGGAGGATCAGTAAGTGGCATGGCCGTTGCGGTAGTACCGTCGGTACCAGCACCGAAAGTTCCTCCGCTCGAAACCACCAATCTGAGAAGGTGTTACGGCACCGGAGGTTTGAAGGTTCGGGAACCAGACCTAAATAAGTCTACATTAGATGTCAACCTCTCCACATAGTCACATTCTGCACGTGTGCATTCAAAACTTTTCAAAAATACGAAACGGTGCCGATAGGCTATCCTATTCTTTTCTATCATCCCCTTATATAAACCAAGGGCGGAAAAACTTTTCAAAAAAACATAATACGGCGCCGTTAGGCTGTCCAATTCTTTTCCATCCTCCCCATATATAAACTGGGGACGGAAAACGTTTTAAAAACAATAAACGGAGCCGAGGAGCCACCAGATCCTTCTCTGTCTTCCCCCTGTGCTTTTACAAACAAGGAAAAAAAAAAAAAACCTTTTCAAACTCAAAACGGCACCGAAAGGCTGCGCATCCTTACTCATCATATCCTTACATTTTAAAAAGGATGGATACACTCTCTCAAATTCATAAAACGGCGCCGGAAGGCTACCCGATTCTTCTTTATCTTCCCCTGGCACCTGTATATAGACCAGGGTTGGATAAACTTAAAAAAAAAAAAAAAAAACTCATAAACGGCGCCGGAAGGCTGCCAGACTTTTTCAAAGCTCATTCTCACCTTTCAAAAACACAAATAAAACTCCCCAAGGACAAATCCACTTTTCAAAGACATTTGGTGACGCCGAAAGGCTATCCAGATGCATCTCATACCTTGGGAATACACATTATACTGAGGCAGTACTCTCTCATCTCTAACGAGTCACTGGAAGAAGAATCCCCGTTTCTTTTCTTTGAAGCGGCTTACTAACTTTATGTCTACCTCTACTTCTTCTGACCTCCGTTGCAGGTACATTTTTGATAGAGGTCAACATGGGAAGCTTCTACACGCTCAGCCTACTCCCGGCATCACCGACTTCTCCACAGATTGAGAAAGTCTGAATGGACAACCAGTCAAACATCTCTGATTTTCAAATCCAACTTCCAAATCCAAACATTTAGCCTGAGCAGGGCAGATGACAAAATCCGCGGAGGTCAAATCCGAGCAGTACCAGCGCATTCGCGATTGTTCGAACCTTCAAGCCGCTGAACCAATAGGCCTACTTCTACCTATATACATCTACAAGCTCTGTCCATGCCCGAGAAGACTCTCGTAAGAGACCCAATACTCGGCCCACTGTCTTGAAACATTACTCCTCATCATCTGCCATACAGGGGCAATTTCTCCATACTATTGAATTTATGCTTTGTCTGCTTTGCATAAGCGCATACTTTCAAACGAAAAACAAAAACAAAACGCATTCTTTGCATCATTCAATAACTGTTATCTACTCTTATTCCTTAAATCTCATGAGTATGTTGGATATGACTGTCTTACTACTTGTTGAATACGAATTAGACATTGTACTAGACTTCTGGACGTAACAAAGCTATGTTCGATCCTACATGAAAGTACGATCAACACAAGGTCATGCCGAGAAACGACTCAAGTTCACAAATCGGCCATTTCATCCTCTGACGATGCTCACATCTTAACAAGAATCAGGTGACAAAAGCATACTTCTCTATGACAACTTAATGTCATCTGAGGACACAAGAACGGAGCAGACAACCGATGGGCATTCAAGAACAGTCCTTGGTCCACTCTCAGGATCATGACATACATAGACTAGGGCAATCTTTGCCTCCCACATCTCAGCAAAAGAGGTCATCACGATCACTGCTGGCCCATATGGGGCCCCTCAATCCTGGTCAGGAAAGTAAATACTCATTCTCAGGATCTCTAACTTCAATGTTGCATATATGTGATCTTTGAACCCGACTCGACTTGTGTCAAAAGGATTAGAGGCAATCATTTCAGCTATCTATACACTACTTTCCCTCGTTAGCCCACTTGAGCCATACGATGATTTCTTTTCAAACTTAAACCCCTGAGGATCATCCCCTATACTGGGGCAATGCCAAAAGGAAAAAGAAAGAGAAAACAAACAAAATAGAACTCGATGCAAAGCTGGAGCAAATCCACAAAAGATACGATCTGACTCGGGTACATACTTCAAACTAGGGCAGTTCTCCCCAGTACATGCTTTACTCGGCAATAACGTACCCCATACTAGATTGGGACGAATACAAGAACAAAAACAAAAAGGAAAAGAGCAAAATCAAGAGAAGAAAAAAGCAGGGCATAAGGTGATCTCAGGAATCTCAACCGACTTTTTAAAATATACTTTGAGCCTTCATGTGACCCTTTCATTTCTCAACCCATGACCCTGACCTATGTTCCAACCCAGTAAAGTCCACTTTGATTGACACAGGCCTTGTTGGGTTCACTAAATCACATACTTGCAACATTCCAAACGACGGGAGTGCCACATACTTTCAAATCGCAAGATACACTGAAGTGCACCAATCATATAACCGGATTCGGTGAAAACCCGTGAGGGCGCCGAAGGTAAAAATGGTTTCAGAGAGAATGAGAGCTCGAGAGAAATCGAATACTGAAAAAAACTGGGTCCTTCTGAAGGATGATCACTGGGGCACTGAGCCCACACAGTCAAATACTCTGTCTTCTAGTACTCAACAGGCGATAAGACATTCAATATCCACTAACTCATGAACATTCTTTCACAGATGATAGATTCATGCATCATACTCTTGTAAATATGTATGCTCAGCATGACACGACTTTCAAAATCCATTCATATCTTTCAGCATAGCAGATAATGCATACTTTTATAACTGGGGCAACTGGTTTCGACAATCCTCTCAAATAGCCCAAAAGACCACCACTAACTGAGCTACGATATCAACCCTTGCTCAGACTCGCCAACTTCACATTGATCCATTTGCTCGGATCCACATATCAAACCGGTCTTCTCCTCGGTAGATTGTCAAGAAATCTATCCCTCGCTCAGGTCTAACCGTTCATGCTCAAATCAGGAATCAGGTATGAGACCCTCAAGCGGCATCCTGTTTACTCATCATCAGAATCCATAATCAAAATCAGCATCAAGTATAAGACCCCCAGCGGCGTCTTGTCCACTATTCACTTCCGGAATCAGGTATAAGACCCTCCAGCGGCATCCTATTCACTACTCGGCATCAGAATTCATCATCAGAACCGGGAATGAACCCGTCAAGGGGCATCTCGTTCATAACTTCAACAAACAAGTAAGGTCGTCAAGTGGCATCTCAATCAGTCATCAGAATCAAAAGTGAGTCCGTCAAGGGGCATACTATTCACGCCATCGTCTATCATTCAATATCAGGAGTGAGTCCGTCAAGTGGCGTCCTGTTCATATCACCTACCATCAGGTATAAGTCCCTCAAACGGTATCCAACTTACATCGGCATCAAGCATCAGGTATTTCTCTTACCCTCCCGCACTCTATAGCAATCACGCGCGTCGCATTTTGCTATCCCCACCTTTTCACGGCGATCACGCATACCGCATTTCCCTAATTTCATCACTCTTCACAGCAATCACGCCCCATGTGGCATTTTGCTTCTCTTATCTCAAATTCTTTACAGCAATCATGCCTTACTCGGCTTTTTGCTCTTTCATATCTTCAACAGTCACGCGCATCGCATTCTATTAGACCTTATCTCCACGGCAATTACCCGTTTCGGACTTTGCTATTCTCGTCTATTATATTCAAGGCAATCACGCGAATTGCATTTTGCCACTCTATAACTTCACAGAAATCACGCCACGACGCGGCATTTTGCTCTCTTATTTCACAGCGATCACGCCCCACGTGGCATTTTGCTATCTCACACACAGCAATCACGCCCCGGGGTGGCATTTTGCTCTCTCGTCTCACACTTTTCATCACTCTTATTCTATCATAGTACGAACTACGCACGATTTGATTCTCTGATAGGAGATACGTAGGCCTCTAAAGGCTCGACCATACCATCACTTTACTACATTCCTGGGTAAAGTTCGAGATTACGCGACTATGCACTTCTCGACTACACCGTCTCCCACCATCTACCTAGGTTCGTACGAACTACGCACGATTTGATTCTCTGATAGAAGATACGTAGTGTGGATACCGGGCTTCGGACCACTTCTCTCATTCGAGATTGTTTTGAAAAGGAATTGAATCAAGGAAAGAAAACGAAAGGTCTGTTGAAAACAGATACAGAGTCGCCACTTGGTCTTTAAGGAACCAAGAAACCTAATTTTGACTCACCCAAGCGGATAAGGGCACCGGCCCTTCATAACCAAAGAACTTGGTTCGGGGTTTTGGTACGAGAGAGGAAGGAGCCTTTGTCGCGACTAAAACACCCTCTACTCGCCCCGTCTTTCGACGGGCCTCAATTAGCATCCAAATAATCATCTTATACTAGGTTTGGTTCAGCAATTAATACTATGATAGTATATTACATCACATAAGAATCTTGAAATTGAAAATCAAAAGATAAGATATCATTCATAAAATCTAAGTCAAATATCATACAATGTAAAGTGAAAATCACACAAATAAACCTAGAAAAAAAATCGTCTAATCATATATCAATTAATCAAGTTTTCCTAATCTAAAGGGGACATGAATTGTTCTTGAAGCAATTAATTAAAGAAATCAAAATATGCTTAGCAAACTAGAATGATGCATGTTATTTTTTGAGAAAAGAAGATCTCTCAATCCCCGGGACGGATGAGAAAGGATGATTAGATCGAGGGGAAGCACGAACGTGTGATCAAGTTCATTCCTTATAATCTTCTTGGATTAAGAGTTACAAAAACCCCAAATCTTGCATGAATGTATTGTATGAACCTAAAAATGTGCAAAGGTTGTAGTGTGTTTTGTGTTCATGGATTTCTAAAATGACTTAGAAGTCTAAAATGTGCATGAATGAATGGATTAAATCAACATGGGATATATACAAATGTAGTATGAACTACTTCCTAAGATGTGAGCTAATTTGGAATGCATATGAGCATCAAATCAAAGAATAAAAGTTGAAATGTGCTTGCTGTGAATAGTGGACAGACTGCATATGGCACTTTGCAACATTATAATGGGAGGTCAAACGTGCCTAGAAAAATGTGAGAAAAATCTGAGATCATTCTTATTGTGTCTAAAAAATAACCCAAAAATCCAAACATCAATAGCTATCACAGATTAAAAGAAAAAAATCAGAATATACACATGACTCAGAAACAAAAGCTGCACTGTTGACTGATTTTGTATGATTTTGCATAAATCAAAGAAAAGGTTTATGATGACCCATTATATACCAAAAGTTTCCTAAGACACCCAAGTTTTATAAAAAAAATAGAAAAGGTATATGTACAGTGATGAAAATGTCCAGAATAAGTGCAAGAAGTTGGGTGAACATTCTGTGAGAACAGAGGCAGATTATGAATGTGAACTTCTCACATCCAAAACAAATACTCTCATATTTCTATAATTGATGGGAAAAATTAGGGACAAACTATGATGTATTAGGAGGGTTTTCCAAGTGGTTTCATCATCATAACTTGAGTATTTAATTCAAAACAAATCTTTGAATCTGAACAGCTCACTGTTTTGGGTCATTGTTTTAGAGATATTGAAGAAAACAAAGTTTTATTTCTTGAAATCAAATGAGAGGGATTGAGAGGGGGTTTTGAAATAGATGTTTTGAAAACATATTTCCAACACTCAATAAGGATTATGACCACTTAGAATACTAACACCAAACTCATCATTAAGAATCTCCAAGATTGTTGGAGAGATTTATTCTATTTTTTAACATAACTTCAATACATTCCAAGAATACCTTGGAAGTATTGAGGTTATGATCATCATCTATCAAACATGTTTTTGAGGTCAAGAGCTACTATCCATAAGGATTCACTCACCCCAAACTTCATGTCATCACTTAGATGATGATGAACTAATAAGTAAATAAAAGAAAACAAAAAGAAATGGGGTAAGAAGAGATAAACAATAAATAAACAAGCAAATAGATGATGATCAATAGATGATATTCATGAAGCATGAGACTTGTAGATTGGTGTATCACTCATATGTAATGACACTAGACATGGAAGAAGCTTCCACACTCTTGAATGCTCACTAAAATGGTGGTTGGGAGTATTGAATGTTGAAGTAAATGGAAGTAATGAAGTAAAAACAAAGTTAGAAACTCACTTTTGTTTTGAAAAATCAAAGAAGAAAGCTTCTTTTCTCTCCACTCTAACCTTATCTCTACACTTTCTCTCCCAAACTTTCTCTAAACTTGCATTTGACTCCCCTAAAATGAGGAGTAATGGGGTGTTTATATAGGCCAACTTGGGGTGGTTTTGGGGTTTTAAAAGTGTTCCCATTGGCTCCAAACATCTGAAATCATAAAACTATGTCGTTTTGGCTTTTAATTAATCAAAATGGGACCACAAAAATAATTACAAAAACTCACTGTTCTGGGGGAGAGTGCCGCGGCGGCACTGGGCCACTGCCGCGGCGGCAGTGGGCCAGTGCCGCGGCGGCACTGCTCCTCCCTTCGTCTGGATAATGCTGTTTAGGCCCCCTGATGTTCCGGTATTCGCGAAAAGGCCCTATTTCGTCCGAAATTCACAGAAAATGCGTATGAACTCCAAATTGAGGTTGTGATATACCGTTGGAAAGCTATTGACCTCTAGTATCCATGAAAAATATTTGAGAATTGTTTCGGCACCCCGGTTCCAAAGTCAAATTCTGGTCAAACTGGTCAAACCTGGGATTCCCGGGAAGTTCTAGAAACCTCCGGGAGTTCCCGGGAGCTGGTGTTTTCGCTCGATTTTCTTTTTGGAACTTGTTTTAACACTTTTCCCGTGATTTAAAATGATTTTGGTGAATTCGGACGATTTCGGTCAAACTTGGTCAAACCTGGTCAAACCTTGGTCAAACCGGTCAACGGGGACTTTCGGGGAACTTCCGGGACTTCCGGGGGTCTCTGGGAGCTGACGATTTCTTCCGGTTTTATTTAAAAACTCATTTTATCACTTTTCTTACGACGTAGTATGTTTTCAGAACTTTGGGACCAAATCTGGGAATTTTCGGATTTTCAAGGTCATTCTGAGCATTCTGAGAGATAGAGCTGACTTCCGAGAGTCCTTTTGAATCTTTTACGATCATTGTGATCCACCAAGCTATGGGTCTCCTAAATCTGATAGCCGACAAAATGGGGTGTCTACAGTTTGCCCCTCTTTGGCAGGAACTTGCGAGGCAACGCATGTCGCAAGCGAGTGCCAAAGTTTTGAAGAGACAGGACTTTTTGGAGGCTATAGATTTAGGACAAACAGCGTTGCAAAAGATGGAAGGATGATGCTGGTCGTGCTTCGCGTGAGCTGCCTACGTATCCCAAGGGGAATCAGACCAGGACGTAGTTCAGGACACAAAAGGGATAAATCACATATGCACATACACAACAATCAGGCGGATGCTATGCTATATGAGGATGATATACAATGTGTGGATGCGATATGATCTCATACATGAGTCCTATCATGCCTAGTTCTCCGATCCTAGAATGAGCAGGTGCCAAGGGGTGTGCCACTCCGAGTGGGCTAGTGTTGTGCTAGTGTTTGTGATTGTGACGTGGTGGGTGACTCAGATAAGGGCGTTGAAGTCTAGAAGACTCCGGGTTATAGGGGCAAACTTCTGGAAGTACGCTTTGCGAGCGAATGTAATTGGGTGTGGGGTCTCAGAGGACTATGATCGAAGACGTCTTTTGGCAAATAACCGACGGACACAGGGGCTCCGGAAATTAAGAGACTGACATAGAAGTTACGGGACGAATGTGAAATCCTGGGACGTCCTGTGATGAACATGGAGGCACCGACGGTGTGATGAGAGCGATGGACCGACGATGTTTGCATTGAGATGACGAGTCGACAATGGACTAACTGACGGTGTAATAAACCTGCTGAGGATTAATTTGAATCTGCTGGGGATGAAGCGATACCTTCTAGGATCTCCTTTTGATCGAATCTTTCGGGCTTGCCGGGGTCTCTGGGAGCCGGTATCTGTCTGCTTTTGTCCTCGGAGGATGATGCAGGGTTCACGGGGAATCTCTTTTGGGGCTCAATCCAAGAGAGCCTGTCAGGGCCTCTGGGAGCTGGTATCTGTCTGCTTTTGTCCTCGGAGGATGATGCAGGGTTCACGGGGAATCTCTTTTTGGTGCTCAATCCAAGAGAGCCTGTCAGGGCCTCTGGGAGCTGGTATCTGTCTGCTTTTGTCCTCGGAGGATGATGCAGGGTTCACGGGGAATCTCTTTTGGGGCTCAATCCAAGAGAGCCTGTCAGGGCCTCTGGGAGCTGGTATCTGTCTGCTGTTGTCCTCGGAGGATGATGCAGGGTTCTCGGGGAATCTCTTTTCTTGATCGGGAACCAGGATCCATCTCTGAACTTCTCACGGTTGATCAAATCTTTCGGCGCTCAATCCGAGAGAGCCGGTCAGGGCCTCCGGGAGCTGGTATCTGTCTGCTGTTGTCCTCGGAGGATGATGCAGGGTTCTCGGGGAATCTCTTTTCTTGTTTATTTGGTGCCTTGGCTAGAAATCAGGATCCGTTACAGGAATTCTCGCATCTGATCGAATCTTGCGACGGTTGTCCTGAAACGACCGATTCGGGTCTTCGGGAGCCGATTTTTCCCAGTTTTTACCTGCTGGAGGTAGTTCTGACAACTTTTAGTCTGCTTGGGGTAAAACCTCATAAATCTTGACTGGAACGGGCCATCAGGGCTGATCGGGGCCAAAAACGGGCTAAAAAAGGCCAAAACGGGCCAAAACGGGGCGAAACGGAGCAAAACGGAGCGACGCGGGGCCCACGGGGAGCAGTGCCGCGGCGGCACTGGGCCACTGCCGCGGCGGCAGTTGGCTAGTGCCGCGGCGGCACTGGGTAGCCGGACTTCATCTTCTTATATTGCGGGTTTTTGAGCTCTCCAAGCTCATTTTTGGCCATTTTGAGGTGTTTTTGAAGCCAAAATTCACCAAAACGCAGCTTGTGCGTGCTCAAGTGAGTAATCTTTCCCCGTAGTCGGATTTTTGATTGGTGTTTTGGTTTGCCCAAATTTTTAAGAAGAAAGTTTGAATGTGACTTCCATTTTTTCTTGTAGATCCATGGCTTCGAGCTCAAGGAGACCTTCTAAGAAGGCCAAGGGACGGATGAAGGCTGAAATGCAAACCCCGGACTTGATTCTACGGGACCCCCAACGCCATCTTTCGGCCGCGGCTCTAGCGAGCTTGGTATGTGAAACTTTCGACATCTTAGGACCACTTTCATGTATTGCGCTAGTTTTGTGAGCCGTAGTGTGCACCTAGAAATTGTTAGGAACCCGATTTGTGCTCAAATGTTGATTTTTGTGAAATTTTGCTCTCGGGCCGTGAATAGTGATTTTGTGCATTTTTGTTGTTTTTGTTGTGTGCAGGTGCCGGAAGTGGCCTTGAAAGGCCATGGTAGCCTTGCCCACGCCTTCTTGTGGTATACACAGCTTTCGCCCACTGTTAAGAGGATGGTTGATGATGCCGGGTTCGGAGGCTTCGTCCGTCTGGTTTCGAAAAGCAGCAATGATTTGGCCCATTTCTATGCCCTGGCTGAGAGGTGGTGGGATACCACCAATACTTTCCACCTTCCGTTCGGAGAGATGACAATGACGCCCTTTGACTTCTCCATGATTACAGGCTTGAGGGTCGGCGGGAAGCGCCTGATTCTGGATTACTTTTACGAGATCGACCCGGAGGCGGTGGAGATGCTGATTGGGGCTGTTCCCCCTAACCTGGAGAGGCATTGGTTTCCTTGCGGCTGGCTTTACCGGGCCTATGGCAGAGGTAATCACAATCTGAACAACTCCCAGCTTTTGAGGGTTTATCTTCTGTATGTCCTCGGGTGCTCAATCTTTGCGACAAGGAACGACCGAGTGAGCTTGAGGCTACTTTCTTGCCTGGCGACCATTGGTGAGATCCCCTCCTACAACTGGGGCGGTGCTGCCCTGGCTCATCTCTACAAGCATATGGGGGAGGTCTCTCGGGGTGATGTTAAATCTACTGGGGGATTCTGGCGAGCTTGGGAGGTACGGATTATTTCTTCCTTTATTTTCCATCTCTTTGATCTCCATACTTGTTCTGATTTCTCCTTTGTCCGTGCAGCTTTGGAGTTTTGAATACTTGAAGATGTTGGCTCCTTCCCCGGCGGACGAGTCAGGCGAGGATGAGGATGGTATGGCTCCTGTGCCTCTATTCCCACGAGGCTTGAGATGGCGGAGGGACGTTGTTGGGGTGAAGAGCGGGGCCCATCGGATTGTTTTGCTTCGGAACTTCTTGACTGGGTTGACAGCCTCTAGTGTTGATTGGACGCCTTGGGAGGGCGTCGCTTATACCGCTACTGAGGAGATACAAGCGGTTAAATCTCTTACCTCTTGCCGCCTTCTGCTGGAGAGTACTGAGTGCAGGCAGTGGTTTCTTGGCGAGCGGGTATCTCGGCAGGTGGTTGGTGGTTCCCAGTATCGCGTCCCTCATGATCCTCCTGTGATGGATGCTAGTGACCTTTCTGGAGATGCTCTGCTGGCGGCTTTAGCTGGCACCGATGTTTGGGACCATTTTCTGTCTGAGACCAGTTATGAGGCTTACCGTGGCCGTTTCCTGATGCCTAACTTCCCACTCCTGGAGGTGAGTTCTTTTTGTATTTTTTTGTTTATATTCATTGTCCATGTTTTTGGATTTATCTTTTCCTAACTTATTCTGTGCCTTTAGCTTCGTGAGATGTACAGGAGACAGGCTCCTCAGGCTCCCGACCCTATTCCTCCTTGGGATTGGACTGTCAATGTTCTAGGCGCTGATGGCACTCCCCAAATGATGGAGGTGCCGCGAGTCACATGTGGGTACCCTACTCAGCCAGCGGGCGTCCTCAACGTTCCTTGGAGTTATGCCGAGGAGGGTCACGCCTTGGCGGCTAGCCTACGGTCCCTGGTCCTTACACGAGACCACCGGGTATGTCTCTAATTTTGCACTTTCTTAAAGTTACAAGGTTCTAACCCTGGATTTTTATTTTGACAGATGGATGGTATGCGGCAATTTGCCGCCAATCAGATGGCGTCCTTGGTAAGTCTCTGACTCGACTCTGTTTTTGTACTTTTCTTTCTTTTTGTTATTTTCTCTACTGATTGCCTTCATTTTCTTGTGTGTGCAGTATCGTGGAGGCGGGGCCGGCTCATCGAGGACTGGTCCAAGATGCAGAGGTGGCAGGAGGAGGCCGTCGCCGACATACACTCCGGGCGGTCCGACAGAGGACGAAGAAGAGGAAGACTGATGCCAAGCGGGCAATATTATTTTATTTTCTTTTCCTGTTTTCGATTGGGTTGTACTGAGGATATGATTATTAGGACAATGTAGGACGATGTGTAGCACAATTTGTGACCTTTTGACAGAGTATTATGATGTTTTGCCTCCTAGGCCGGATATCTTCCGGTTTAGAGGCGCAGTGGTGTGCTTGTTTTAGCTGATATATGTACACTGTGACTGTTGAATGCTACTGCGATGGGCAGTTTTGTGATGGTGAGTGCTTTTTGCCTTGCAGGTGGGATAGTCCGTGAAACGGGGAGGTGCTGCCGAAATTTCGAATTTTGCTAGAGCCGCGACAGAAAGATATGGCTTTGTATGATCCCGCTCAACTCACAGCCTGGCTGAACATTACGGATGGCGTGGAGCGGATCAACCTCTTCAGCTATGGCTTGACCGAGCTGTTTTCTCTTCGCCAGATGACCCTGAATACGGAGTTCTTGCGTGCTGCCATTGCTTACTGGGACCCAGTGAACCATGTCTTCAACTTCAACGGCCTGGAAATATGCCCCATGCTTGAGGAGTTCTGCGCTATTCTCGGCTATGATTCTGACTCGGACTTGATTCTCCCTTCTGTTGATACCCTCAGCCCTACGCGAGCCTTGGCTGAATACCTGAATTGCTCTGTCACTATTTCCCGCCGGCTGATTCAAGGTGAGGTTCTCAACATTGCTTCCATTATTGCCCGGTATGCCAGTCCTGGGAATCCCAGCATGTATGATGCTTCCCGTGGGGCCGCTTTGATATTGTGCATGACTTCGCACTTCCTGTTCTCGAGCACTTCCGTTGACTTGGTGCATGTGTGCCTCGGGCTGAAACTTAGCAGGAATCCCATGGCCATGGTTCTAGCTGAAACTCTGAACGGTTTGGATAATGCCTTCAATCAAGGGACTCCTCTTCTTTCTGGGGCGCCTTTGGTGTTACAGGCTTGGCTTTACGAGCGCCTTCAGCTGTGGACGGGCCATATACCACCAGTTTACTTTCGTCGGGCCGTGCTTCATTCTCACTATACCTTTGCCGATTGGGTGGGCATGATGAGCACCTTATCTGAGGCTGACATTTGCTGGATCGTGAGGCGTTGGGGCCTCTATGCTATCACCACGAGCCTCAGGGGTCACCAGAGAGTGTGGTTGATGGGTCTGAGAGAGACTTCTTTCTATCATCCTCGCCGTTTGGCCCGACAGTATGGACAGGTTCAGGAGGTTCCCCGGGGGTTTACTGAGAGGGTCTTTGCTTCCAGGATCAGAGCTACCACTATTGCTGCTTTTATTGATGGTTGGACTGACCGAGTAAAGGCCTACTTCTAAAGACCTTTGAAGAAATAAAAGACACTAAGACGAGACTAGTCCTGACTGATTTTGCTCATTCCTCCAAGTGTCTTTGAACATGTGGTTGCTTTTTGAAAGACTCTTATTTCTTTGATTATTCCTGCTTATGTAATATTCAAAGTTTGTTTATCGGTGAACCTTGGTTATTTCGGGAATCTCATTTTATGCATTTTAGCTTCCTGAAAACATGTTGTAACTTGAGATTTCAATTAGTTGTTGCTTTTGGTACTTGCTTGAGCATGCTGGGGTTGTTAGAGGCAAACGAGGCGGGTAGCCGAAGTTTGCCCCTAGTTTGGGATATATATGGTTGTGAGGCAAACGAGGTAGATGACCGACGTTTGCCCCTAGTTCAGAAGAGGTTCAGGCAAACGAGGCGAGTGGCCGAAGTTTGCCCCTAGTGTGGAGGGTGGTTTGTGGGTTATGGTAAGGACCGCGACTTTATTTCTCTCATGCTCATAATTTTTGCCTAGGCACCAAGGAGGTGGCCTAGCGAGCTATTTTCTCTCTTTTGTTGTTGCTCACCTCGGATTTAGCTCTAATTTTTGCCTAGGCGTCCTTTCGGATTTTCATCCTAGCGAGCCATCCCTTTTTTTTTTTTTTTTTTTTTCTTTTTGAAAGTTTGCCTACGTACCCCCGAGCGGGGATCAGGTCCAACGTAGTTCGGGCCAAAGTTTCGAAAGAAAAGGGTTATTTTTTGTGGGATGAAGCGACCGAACCGTCGCGGTTGCCTACGTATCCCCGAGTGGGAATCAGGTCAAGCGTAGTTCAAGGCAAGGCTTGAAAGAAATGGTTATTTTGGTGAAGTGACCGAACCGATGTGGTTGCCTACGTATCCCCGAGTGGGAATCAGGTCAAGCGTAGTTCAAGGCAAGGCTTGAAAGAAATGGTTATTTGTCAAGCATAGTACTTTTTGAGGCGATCCATGTTGATTGGTTCTTTGAATTCGACACCATCGAGGTCCATGAGGTAAGTTGTTCCTCCAGAAAGGATTGTTTTGACGATGTAAGGGCCTACCCATTTAGGTTTGAACTTCCCACGGGGATCGAAGATCGGAGCTCGCAACTCCTTAAGGACAAGGTCGCCCTTGACAATCTTCCTTGGGCGAACCCTTTTGTTGAAGGCACGGGCTATCCTCTTCTGATAGATTCGGACATGGTCGACTGCCGCCAGACGCTTTTCATCTATGAGGGCCAGTTCTTCATACCTTTCTCTCAACCAATCTGATTCAGAAATTTCACACTCTGCCATCACGCGTAGGGATGGTAATTCTATCTCCACCGGCAGTACCGCTTCCATCCCATACACTAGCGAGTAAGGAGTCGCTCCTGTGGACGTTCTTATCGATGTTCTGTATCCCCAAAGTGCAAATGGTAGCTTTTCATGCCAGTCTTTGTAGGTATCCGCTGATTTTTGCAGTATGGCCTTGACATTCTTGTTTGCAGCTTCGACTGCCCCATTGGTCTGTGGTCGGTACGGCGATGACTTGTGATAGGTGATTTTGTATTCCTCGAACAGGTCCCTGACTTCTGCCTTGAAATGACTTCCGTTATCCGAAATAATCTCATGAGGAACTCCATAACGGCAGATGAGATTTCTCTTGATGAATTTGGCCACTTCCTTGGCCCCCAACTTGGTGTAAGATGCAGCTTCTACCCATTTTGTGAAGTAGTCTATGGCCACCAGAATATACCGATTTCCATTTGAGGCTTTCGGAACGATCTCGCCAATGATGTCTATTCCCCAGGTTGAGAATGGCCAAGGCGAAGTCATGCTGTACAGAAGGGATGGTGGTGTATGCATCATGTTTGCATGAATCTGGCACTTGTGACACCTCCTCACGTACTCACAACAATCTTTCTCCAATGTTGTCCAGTAGTACCCTTGTCTTATGATTTTCTTAGCCAGCATGTGACCGTTCATGTGTGGACCACATACCCCCTCGTATATTTCTTCCATCATTCTTTTGGAACCCTTTCCGAACAAGCAGGTTAGGTTGTGACCATTATATCCTTTCTTCAGCAATTTCCCACCGCAAATGACGAATTGTGCGGCGAATCTTCTAATGGCCCTTTTGTCTTTCTCGGTGGACTCTTGGGGGTATATCCCCTTTTCTATGAAATCCCAAACATCCCGATACCACGGCATTTCATTCTCTTCTTCTTCGATTGAGGCGATCATATTGAACGAAGGCTCGTACCTCTGCTCTATTACCAAAGGCATCATCTTGACCCCCACAGGAATCTTGATCATGGAGGCTAAGGTAGCCAACGAATCTGCCAACTGGTTCTCTTCCCTGGGCAAGTAGAGGAATGTGATATCCTTGAACTGCCTCTTGAGCTGGTCGAGACGATCATGATAGGGCTTCAACCTTTCTTCTTTTACTTTCCATTCCCCTCTGGCTTGCGATATGATGAGGTTTGAGTCCCCGAAGACGTCTAACTTCTGAACCCTCAGTTCTAAGGCTGCTTCCATTCCCAGAATGCACGCTTCATATTCGGCGGTGTTGTTGGTGGAGTTGTAGTTGAGCTTGACCGCTAACGGGGTATGATCCCCGCTTGGTGATACGAGAATCATCCCTACTCCGTATCCTTTCATGTTGGCCGCTCCATCGAAGTACAACTTCCACTGTTCTTCCTTGATTTCCATGATATTCTCGTCCGAAAACGGAAAGTCCCCACTTTCTTCGGAGTCAACGGCATGCTATGCGAGATGCTCAGCTACGGTCCTCCCTTTTACCGACTTGCTTGTAACATACTTGATATCGAATTCGGATAGTAGAAGTAACCAACGGGATATGCGACCGGTCAGGGCGGGTTTTTCAAGGAGGTATTTTAGAGGATCCATGCGGGATATGAGCACAACTGGGAAGGCCAGCATGTAGTGCCTCAGTCGGCGAGTACACCAAACCAAGGCCCAACATGTTTTTTCAAGGTTAGAGTAGTTGAGCTCATACCCAGTCATCCTCTTGCTAAGGTAGTATATGGCTTTTTCGGAGTGGCTTTCTTCTCCTTCTTGGGCTAGCATGCAACCCATGGCATTTTCGGAGACAGACAGGTAAAGGGATAAGGGCTTACGAGGAGTAGGTGGTGAAAGGACAGGTGGATTTTGAAGGTAGGCTTTTATTTTATCGAAAGCGGCTTGGCATTTGTCATCCCATTGGAACTTCTCCCCTTTTCTCAACAATCGGAACAGAGGATCGCATGTAGCTGTGAGTTTTGAAATGAAGCGGCTGATGAACTGGATTCTTCCGAGGAACCCCCGTACTTCTTTTTCATTCCGTGGTGACGTCATTTCGAGGATTGCCTTGATCTTAGAGGGGTCTACCTCTATTCCCCTTTGTGTGATGAGAAAACCCAGGAGTTTACCGGAGGTTACGCCGAAAGTGCATTTCTTTGGATTCAGCCTCATCTTGTATTTGCGCAACCTTTCGAAGAACTTTTCCAGCGCTACCAGGTGCCTTTCTCTATCCTTGGATTTTACAATCATGTCGTCTACATATACTTCTACCTCTTTGTGAATCATATCATGCAGCAGAGTGGTGGCAGCTCTTTGGTACGTTGCCCCCGCGTTCTTGAGCCCAAAGGGCATTACTCTATAACAGTAGGTTCCCCAAGGGGTGGTGAATGTCGTCTTTTCCCGATCTTCTGGCGCCATTAAAATCTGATTATACCCTGAGAAGCCATCCATGAAAGACAGTAGCTCATGTCCTGCGGTGTTATCTACCAAAACGTCAATGTGGGGAAGCGGGAAGTCATCCTTGGGACTGGCCTTGTTCAGATCACGAAAGTCGACGCACACACGAACTTTCCCATCCTTCTTCGGGACTGGCACGATGTTGGCAACCCATTCCGGGTATTCGGTGACAATGATGAACCCTGCCTTGAACTGCTTTTCCACCTCTTCTTTAACCTTGAGTGCCCATTCCGGTCTCATGCGCCTCAGTTTCTGCTTGACAGGTTTAGAATTAGGGAGGAGAGGAATATGATGTTGGACAATGTCGGGATCGACCCCAGGCATGTCTTCGTAAGACCAAGCAAAAACATCTTTGAATTCTTTTAGCAAGAGAGTTAATTTTTCTTTTTCTTCTTTATTAAGGGTTGAGCCAATTTGCACAATCTGTGGATTATCTATTTCACCTAAGTTAACTGATAAGGTATCTTCGATTATTTCATAAGCAGGTGGTTTTTCAATTAGTTGCTTTAGTTCAATTGGGAGATCCTCGGAGGGATCTGTGCATTCACAAGTGTCAGACACAGAGGAGTAAGCAGAATCGTCTTTCATTTCATTCATGACAGGTGGAGTGATTACATTGGATAGTGGTGGGCTTACAGCAGCCGACTCCAGTACAGACTCGATAACTGGTAGTACAGACTTTGGGGGGATAGGGGATTGGGAGACACAGACAGATGACTCTACAGCCTGGTTGCTCAGACCCTCCTCAGCAGGCTTGATCTGATCATCTTGGCTCTTGGCCCTCTTCTTCTCTTCCTCTTCAGCGGATTCTTCCCACATCTTCTTGATCGCCTCAGTGTCAAGGTATTTTAACCAGTCTTCCTCTGGGGTCTTTCCAACTTCTTCGGGGTAGAACGGGTCTTGATATGGGGGTCTCTCGCAGTCAGCGAAGATTTCAAGCCCAGGGTGCCTTCTCCCGGTGGTTCGATGGATCCATGGTTCAGGGAACCCGAAGTAAGGGAAATCATCCCCTTCCTTGACGAATTGTCCATTTAAAGTCTTGCGGTATGGCGGGAGACCCTTCACCCTCTTCTTCCATGGCCTTTGTAGCTCGACGTCCTCATCAGTGGGCTTGTACCCCAACCCGAAAGTGCCTTGTTGTCCTTTGATCTGCGGGAATTCCCGAATTCCTTGCTGGCGTCGACCCAATCCCATCCCGGGGAAGTAGTTCATCTTGCGAACAATGTTGACAATTGCAGAGTGGACCTCAGGGAATCGATCTTCATCATTGATCACATGGACTTCTTCCATGAAGAATCCTCCGATTTCTCCTTCTTCCAGCTCAGGTATTTGGACTTCGAAAATGGGAGCGTAGTTTGGGAAAGCTTCGTTACCCCAACTATTACCGAGGATGATCTTTACTTCCTTTTCATGAATGTACTTGATCATTTGATGCACAGTGGATGATACAGCTTTGTTGGCATGAAGCCAGGGCCTTCCAATCAGCAGATTGAACGAGGCAGGTATGTCCATGACTTGAAAGATCTCAGTACTCGCCAAAGACCCTACCCGGATTTGTAGAGAGACAGTCCCCATTACATTTCTTCTAGTGTTATCATAGGCCCTCACGGATTGCACAGATGGCGTAATGTCGAGGATACTAACCCCCAAAGCAGTGGCAGTTCTTAAGGCACAAACATTCAAAGCAGAACCTGTATCGACTAGACAAAACGGCACCTGTTGCTCCTTACATCCCACAGTAATGTATAACGCCTTGTTGTGCGCGGATCCCTCTGGCGGCAAGTCCTCGTCGGAGAATGTAATGATGGGGTCGGGGGTAAGTGCACCCAAGAAAGTTACCATGTCCTCTGGCGCGGCGTCGATGGGGACTTCAATCCCAGCCAAGGCATTTAACACGGCTTGCCTGTGCTTATAAGATGTCACCATAATATCCCATATTGAGAGATGAGCTTGGGTTTTCTTTAGCTGCTTGATCAGCTCATTGTCTTCTTCGATGACCTCATCCATCTTGCCCTTCCCTTTGTCTTTAACTGGACCCTTTTCGATGGCTTCGGTGGCAGGCTGTGGAGGCTGGTAATGGCGGCCTGACCTGGTTAGGTGATCAATCTCAGCAGGAGTAGGCCCTTCTACAGTCCCATCCTTTTTAAACCAATCACAATCCGTTCCCACAAATGGCTTTTCTGGCTCGTTCCAGATGGAAGCGTCACTCTCGTCGTTAGGATCATACCATTTGAGGTCTACCGCCCCTAGGTCATGCTCTTCCAGGAAAAACAAGTCTTGCTCGTCGTCAAGCTGCTGCTGCCACTCGTCATTCTCCCCTCCGATCAGATGAATCCCCTCAGAATCCGGGATGTCAATGTAAAGCAAGGGTTGTCCTAGGGGGGTGATATAAGTAGCAGGGTTGAAGGGTACGGGACTGGACTCAATGAGGTTGACATTTTGGTGGTTTGGTAGAGGATTTTGGGTGATATGAGGCTGCTTTGGTGGCGGCTCGATGATATTCTGGTCGATGAGGTCTTGGATGTCGTGGCGGAGGCGCACGCAATCATCAGTGTTATGGCCGGGGGCTTGGTGGTAAGTACATCGCTTGGACATATCGCAGTTGGGCGGGAGCGGGGTATTTCGAGGCTGGAGTAATTGGAGATGGCCTTTTTTGAGGAGGCGATCTAGGGCTGAGGAGAGAGAGATTTCTAGCTTGGCAAAACTGCGAAGGGGCTTTTTCTGGAAAGGGCGGTTGGAGGAATTTGCCTGGTTGGGGGGTTGGTATGGCCTTGGAGGATATGCCATGGGTTGGCCGCTAAGGGCATTGACATCCGGGGGATTCCGGGAGTAGTTGGGCCTTCTTGGCTGACTCGGAGGGTCTTCCTTTTTGATCTTCCCCTCCCTGATAGCATCTTCGATTCGGGTTCCGACTTCAAACAACTCCTCAAAGGTGGAGATGGACTGGTAGAATAATTTCTCATGATAGAGCGGCTGCAGATTCCGGATGAGCATCCTTACCTGTTCTTTCTCGATTGGCCGGTGGGTCATTTGGGCTACCTTGTTCCTCCATCTGCTCAGAAATGCAGCGAAGGATTCATTGCTGCTTTGCCGGGTTGTTTCCAAATCCCTGACGGTGACGTCCAGCTCTTGATTGTAAGAGTAATGATCGACAAAGACTCGGACAATGTCCTCCCAGGCCCGGGTTTTGGAGGCTTCCAAGGTTAGGAACCACGATAGTGCAGATTTTGCCAGAGTTTGCGGGAATAGCATCGCAATGTGCTCGTGGGTGCAACCCATGGACTGGAAGATACTCATACATAGCTTCACGTGGCTTTTCGGGTTTCCCGTTCCATCAAAGCGATCGATGGCAGGCATTTTGAAATTCTCTAGCAGTTTCAGCTTGACAGGCTCGAAGAGGCCTTCCAGATCCAACATGTAATCGTCGATACCCTTGCTTTTTCTGAGTACGCTTTCCAGTTTATCGACCTTGTCCAACTTTTCTTGGAGCTTTTTCTCATACGTAAGCGGTGGGACCCCTTGAAACCAGTTTTCCTCCCCATTATTCTCGTGTAGAGGAGGCTCAAACCCTGGTGGCGGAAACTCGGGCGGAGGTCGCGGCTGTTGCTGCTTCAGTTCTTCCATGAATTTTAGGACTTGGGCTAGACTGTCTGATTGTTGGCTTATAGTCGCTCCCAATTCAGTAACCTTGTTTTCCAACTCTTCCCTATTCATGCTGACGTAAGCTGTCGGACTGATTCTGATTAACCGATTATCCGCACTTCTGACCCACGAATAAGACCCTGACTGCTGACCTTGGGAATCTATACTGACCTGACAGATTTTGAAAGGGCTAGATTAGATCTTTGACAGTGGTGACTTTAGGCAGACAAAGATAGTGATGTGGACCGACTCGAAACAGTGCGTGCAAATTGATGGGGAATGGTGCATGCAAATGGGACAAACATGCGGATGTAAGCCCTAATCTATATGATGCTCCTATTTCTAACAGATAGCAGCTAAACAAATAAGGTCCTAGCCATACAGAGTGTGCTAACCTTACTTTCTAGTATGATCACCAAGGGATAACACGGATTTCCAAGATACCCCGGAAATTCGGACAGAGTTTCTGGGAGAAACTGGTTAATGTGGTTATATCTGGGATATTCGGGCAGAGTTTCTGGGAGAAACTGGTCAATGTAGTTGTATCTGGGATATTCGGACAGAGTTTCTGGGAGAAACTGGTCAATGTGGTTGTATCTGGGATATTCGGACAGAGCTTCTGGGAGAAACTGGTCAATATGGTCATATCTGGGATATTCGGACAGAGCTTCTGGGAGAAACTGGTCAATATGGTCATATCTGGGATATTCGGACAGAGCTTCTGGGAGAAACTGGTCAATATGGTCATATCTGGGATATTCGGACAGAGCTTCTGGGAGAAACTGGTCAATATGGTCATATCTGGGATATTCGGACAGAGCTTCTGGGAGAAACTGGTCAATATGGTCATATCTGGGATATTCGGACAGAGCTTCTGGGAGAAACTGGTCAATATGGTCATATCTGGGATATTCGGACAGAGTTTCTGGGAGAAACTGGTCAATATGGTCATATCTAGGATATTCGGACAGAGTTTCTGGGAGAAACTGGTAAGTGCGGTTATAGTGATCATACTTTCTAGCAGGTTTTCATACTCCTATGTCTCAAGACCGACAAACAAGGTGTGCGGTGTATATCTTTGCGAGCATGGAGCAGACATCCTTGTCATGATGCTTAGGCAGGTCAACTCAATGTGACCACATATGAGTGATTGCCTTGGGAATCATAAGAAAGAGGTTCTGTTCTATGTCACACAAGCGTCTACATCGCTCAGGTAATCCCATCAGGGCATACAGCAGTTATATCATGTTGTCCTATCTGAAAAGATAAATGAACAGTCCTATGAAAGGTTCTACAGGAATCTATATGCAAAGGCTGGGTTTAGTCAAAGAGGGTCCGTTGACGAGAGTTCCAATATACCGTCAGGGAGACAGTACGGAGGTTTTTACTCTTTTTGATATACCTTGGAAGGTACAGTATCAACGGTGACTTGTGCCCTGGCACAGCAAGACCTGAACAATGTCAGCGCCGCGTTTCAGACACAGTCGGAGGGGGGAAATGCAAGAGTGCAATGCAGTGAACCAGACACAGTAAAAAGATGATTTTAAGGATGCTTCTTATGAGTCAAACCTCTGTATTATTTTGTTTTGAAAATAAAATTCCCCAGTGGAGTCGCCAGATTGTGGATACCGGGCTTCGGACCACTTCTCTCGTTCGAGATTGTTTTGAAAAGGAATTGAATCAAGGAAAGAAAACGAAAGGTCTGTTGAAAACAGATACAGAGTCGCCACTTGGTCTTTAAGGAACCAAGAAACCTAATTTTGACTCACCCAAGCGGATAAGGGCACCGGCCCTTCATAACCAAAGAACTTGGTTCGGGGTTTTGGTACGAGAGAGGAAGGAGCCTTTGTCGCGACTAAAACACCCTCTACTCGCCCCGTCTTTCGACGGGCCTCAATTAGCATCCAAATAATCATCTTATACTAGGTTTGGTTCAGCAATTAATACTATGATAGTATATTACATCACATAAGAATCTTGAAATTGAAAATCAAAAGATAAGATATCATTCATAAAATCTAAGTCAAATATCATACAATGTAAAGTGAAAATCACACAAATAAACCTAGAAAAAAAATCGTCTAATCATATATCAATTAATCAAGTTTTCCTAATCTAAAGGGGACATGAATTGTTCTTGAAGCAATTAATTAAAGAAATCAAAATATGCTTAGCAAACTAGAATGATGCATGTTATTTTTTGAGAAAAGAAGATCTCTCAATCCCCGGGACGGATGAGAAAGGATGATTAGATCGAGGGGAAGCACGAACGTGTGATCAAGTTCATTCCTTATAATCTTCTTGGATTAAGAGTTACAAAAACCCCAAATCTTGCATGAATGTATTGTATGAACCTAAAAATGTGCAAAGGTTGTAGTGTGTTTTGTGTTCATGGATTTCTAAAATGACTTAGAAGTCTAAAATGTGCATGAATGAATGGATTAAATCAACATGGGATATATACAAATGTAGTATGAACTACTTCCTAAGATGTGAGCTAATTTGGAATGCATATGAGCATCAAATCAAAGAATAAAAGTTGAAATGTGCTTGCTGTGAATAGTGGACAGACTGCATATGGCACTTTGCAACATTATAATGGGAGGTCAAACGTGCCTAGAAAAATGTGAGAAAAATCTGAGATCATTCTTATTGTGTCTAAAAAATAACCCAAAAAGCCAAACATCAATAGCTATCACAGATTAAAAGAAAAAAATCAGAATATACACATGACTCAGAAACAAAAGCTGCACTGTTGACTGATTTTGTATGATTTTTCATAAATCAAAGAAAAGGTTTATGATGACCCATTATATACCAAAAGTTTCCTAAGACACCCAAGTTTTATAAAAAAAAATAGAAAAGGTATATGTACAGTGATGAAAATGTCCAGAATAAGTGCAAGAAGTTGGGTGAACATTCTGTGAGAACAGAGGCAGATTATGAATGTGAACTTCTCACATCCAAAACAAATACTCTCATATTTCTATAATTGATGGGAAAAATTAGGGACAAACTATGATGTATTAGGAGGGTTTTCCAAGTGGTTTCATCATCATAACTTGAGTATTTAATTCAAAACAAATCTTTGAATCTGAACAGCTCACTGTTTTGGGTCATTGTTTTAGAGATATTGAAGAAAACAAAGTTTTATTTCTTGAAATCAAATGAGAGGGATTGAGAGGGGGTTTTGAAATAGATGTTTTGAAAACATATTTCCAACACTCAATAAGGATTATGACCACTTAGAATACTAACACCAAACTCATCATTAAGAATCTCCAAGATTGTTGGAGAGATTTATTCTATTTTTTAACATAACTTCAATACATTCCAAGAATACCTTGGAAGTATTGAGGTTATGATCATCATCTATCAAACATGTTTTTGAGGTCAAGAGCTACTATCCATAAGGATTCACTCACCCCAAACTTCATGTCATCACTTAGATGATGATGAACTAATAAGTAAATAAAAGAAAACAAAAAGAAATGGGGTAAGAAGAGATAAACAATAAATAAACAAGCAAATAGATGATGATCAATAGATGATATTCATGAAGCATGAGACTTGTAGATTGGTGTATCACTCATATGTAATGACACTAGACATGGAAGAAGCTTCCACACTCTTGAATGCTCACTAAAATGGTGGTTGGGAGTATTGAATGTTGAAGTAAATGGAAGTAATGAAGTAAAAACAAAGTTAGAAACTCACTTTTGTTTTGAAAAATCAAAGAAGAAAGCTTCTTTTCTCTCCACTCTAACCTTATCTCTACACTTTCTCTCCCAAACTTTCTCTAAACTTGCATTTGACTCCCCTAAAATGAGGAGTAATGGGGTGTTTATATAGGCCAACTTGGGGTGGTTTTGGGGTTTTAAAAGTGTTCCCATTGGCTCCAAACATCTGAAATCATAAAACTATGTCGTTTTGGCTTTTAATTAATCAAAATGGGACCACAAAAATAATTACAAAAACTCACTGTTCTGGGGGAGAGTGCCGCGGCGGCACTGGGCCACTGCCGCGGCGGCAGTGGGCCAGTGCCGCGGCGGCACTGCTCCTCCCTTCATCTGGATAATGCTGTTTAGGCCCCCTGATGTTCCGGTATTCGCGAAAAGGCCCTATTTCGTCCGAAATTCACAGAAAATGCGTATGAACTCCAAATTGAGGTTGTGATATACCGTTGGAAATCTATTGACCTCTAGTATCCATGAAAAATATTTGAGAATTGTTTCGGCACCCCGGTTCCAAAGTCAAATTCTGGTCAAACTGGTCAAACCTGGGATTCCCGGGAAGTTCTAGAAACCTCCGGGAGTTCCCGGGAGCTGGTGTTTTCGCTCAATTTTCTTTTTGGAACTTGTTTTAACACTTTTCCCGTGATTTAAAATGATTTTGGTGAATTCGGACGATTTCGGTCAAACTTGGTCAAACCTGGTCAAACCTTGGTCAAACCGGTCAACGGGGACTTTCGGGGAACTTCCGGGACTTCCGGGGGTCTCTGGGAGCTGACGATTTCTTCCGGTTTTATTTAAAAACTCATTTTATCACTTTTCTTACGACGTAGTATGTTTTCAGAACTTTGGGACCAAATCTGGGAATTTTCGGATTTTCAAGGTCATTCTGAGCATTCTGAGAGATAGAGCTGACTTCCGAGAGTCCTTTTGAATCTTTTACGATCATTGTGATCCACCAAGCTATGGGTCTCCTAAATCTGATAGCCGACAAAATGGGGTGTCTACACGTAGGCAGCTTTAAGAGCTCAACCGTACCCTCACTTTATTACATTCTTGGTTAAAGTTCGAGATTACGCGATTACGCACTTCTTGACTACACCATCCCTCTTCTACTCAATTCTCACATAAATGCCCAACAGAGTTGTTCACCCTTTCTGGTAACGCTCTCAATCCCCAGCGGAGCTATTTGCCTACTCTGGTGGCAATTCATAATCCCCACTTGCCTACGTTGGCATCTCATATTCACTTGCCTACGATGGCATTTCACATGCACTAGCCTACGTTGGCACCTCATATTCACTTGCCTACGATGGCATCTCACATTCACTAGCCTACGTTGGCACCTCATATTCACTTGCCTACGATGGCATCTCACATTCACTTGCCTACATTGGCACCTCATACTCACTTGCCTACGATGGCATTTCACATTCACATGCCTACATTGGCACCTCATACTCACTTGCCTACGATGGCATTTCACATTCACTCGCCTACATTGGCACCTCATATTCACTTGCCTACGATGGAATTTCATACTCACTTGCCTACTTTGGCACGTCATTTACTTATTCTCGTCACTTAAAATAAAAGGGTCAAAATGGGTTGTCTTTTTCTTTGTCACGATTTGCTTCGCAAAACATGACAAAGAGGGGCAGCTGTAGACACCCCATTTTGACCTGCCAAAAAAAAGAAATAACTGTCGCAGGGGGGGGCCCACCAGGCACGCAAATCAAAGAAAAAGCTTCAGAGTCCAACCAGGATCCCCAGATGTCAAATCAACGTCGTAAGCAGCACCGATGCAAACGTATTGCATTCCGGGTTTCCCGGAGGTTAATAATCAGGACCGATTCGAACTTAAAGTCAACATATCAGAGTCTGGGATGACCAAAGGCCAAATTCAATTATGCCAGGACTCAACATGCATCAATTCGGGCCACGGAACTTCAAATCATCAAATTCTGATAACCGACGAAGAATCGGTCTCCGATCGAAAGCTTCGGCACACCGAAATCGAGAAAAAGGGACACGATTGTCAATCTGGAAGCACCGAAAGTCCGAATAGATATGAATGACTGAAATACGAAGAAAAACAGAGGTTCGGCGACTTGAATCAGTCCAATCAGACAATCAGAGAAGAAACGACGTCTAATCGAAGTTTCAAGACTCAATTGGGAAAGACAAGGGCAAAACGGTCATTTCTAAATCTGAGATTCTCAATCGAACCGTACCGATTCAAAGAGAACGTCAATACAAATTCAAATCATCTTGAATCAGGAAGATCAGACGGTCGGATCAAAAGATTTCGACAGTCAAAGTTTAGACGGTCTAGATCAGACGTCGATGGTCTGAAGAAAACGGAGTCGTTTCCGG
The DNA here is from genome assembly GCA_033977485.1 of Hydrangea macrophylla. Lineage (NCBI taxonomy): Eukaryota > Viridiplantae > Streptophyta > Magnoliopsida > Cornales > Hydrangeaceae > Hydrangea > Hydrangea macrophylla. Next base: position 126,155,594 of record CM066991.1, on the reverse strand, counting down.
GTTTCAAACGAATTCCGATCCAACCATACGGATTTGAGGAGGACGTTAAACCGAGCCCAGATCTTTTCGAATCATCCGAATCGGACGCTCGGATTGAAAAATATCAAGGAACAAAGCTCGGAATCGATCAAAGGTCCTGATCGAAAGTTGGAACCTACAACCACGCGTTCCGCCTACATGGGATTATAACCCATATAGGGTTTCAAAAATTCTTTCTATAAATAGAAAGCCATGGCTACGCACAAAAAAAAAAAAAAAAGGAGGGCAGCCTCTCTTTAAGGCCTTGTTTGGCTAAAACAAAGTCCTCCCAAAACCCTTAGGCTATGTTTGGTTGCTAACCAAACACAGCCATATCACCACCACCACACCACCACTGTCTCCACCACCAAAAACCCACTGTCACCACCCCATTACCCAACTCCCCTCACAAACCCAGTCTCAAAGGACCCTCGGAGAGCCCAGAAAAGCAGTTTAACCAAACAGAGCCTTATCAACTGCCCAGAAGCTGAAAATCCAACCAAACAGAGCCTTAACCACTTCTACCCACCTCACCGCCCACACCAGGACCTTCCTCTCGGAAAAACGGAGCCAACCCCAGTGGTCTGAACACAAAAGCACACCGAAGGAAGCCGCACGCGCCGCCAGACGCTCCCACGCGCCGCCGCTGCACAGAAGCTGCTCCGGCAGACTTTCCGGCAACACCCTCCGGAAAACACCACCACCAACCTCATCGTCTGGCCCAGACGACGCCGTCGCCAGAAGCCCAGCCTCCTACCGCTAAAGGAAATGCCGCATGCGCCACCACCCCTCCGTTCCGCCCGTCCCACGCGCAACCAGACAGTCAGCGCTGAGTCAGCGCTGACTCAGCTTTGACTCGCCAATCAGACACCGCCACGTGGCCAGGACTGCTGAGTCAGCAGCCCAATCAACTACCACGTGTCTGCCACGTCAACGCCAGCTCAGCATTGACTGGCCAATCATAGCCTGCCATGTGGCATGACTGCCACGTGTCTCTGCCACATCATCGCCCCCAACGAATCAGAGGTGGGCACGTGGCATTGACTGCCACGTCACCGCGTTGACTTGCCACTTGTCACTGCTACGTCAGCTTTGACCAGCCAACCAGAAGCCGCCACGTGTCGTTGACTGACACGTGGTCTGCTGATGTGGCATTTAGGCCCCACTTTGGTTTTTCCCACTTTTCTCCACTCCGGGTCCAGATTTCAACGAACGGACACTTGTTCTTAGCTAATTTGGCCGTTCCGGACGCACCGGTGACCTCAGAATTGATCAAATCCAACTCTTAAGGACTGTTTGGAATTTTATATGTCTATTTCAAGCTATACCGGCCAGTTCTGACCCTGCGGGTCCCGCTCAACTCAGCCCGGGCCCATTCCGGCCCGTCTTATGGCTATTCTGGCTCTTCCGGCCCTTCCGGACCCAACTATGACGTCCCTTCAAGTCGATTTCGCATCAAAGTACGACTTTGGTCTTATTGGGTTATTTCTGCTACGTTTCTCGGCTTTGTTTCATTTCTTTCTCAACAAAACACCGACTGGGCCTCAAATTGCCCCCTTCTTCACAGGTGACTCCCTTAAACTCTTACACTTAGTGGTCTGGGGCTCCCTATAAATCCACTAGTCGGATATTCCGCCTTTTTCTTTTCTTTTACTTACTTATATGCTTTAGTGGTCTGGGGCTCCCTATAAATCCACTGGTCGGATATTCTGCCTTTTTTCTTTTCTTTTATTTACTTATATGCTTTAGTGGTGTGGTCTCCCTATAAATCCACTGGTCGGATATTCCGCCTTCTCTTGCCAGTCGGAAGGAGGCCTCGAACTCCACCCGATTTGGACTTTATATCCTGCGTCAGCCAGAAGGAGATCTAATGACCCACCTGGCTGAACTTTATCAAACTGTTATATCTTGCGCCAATCGGAAAGAGGCCTCGAACTCCACCCGATTTGGACTTTATATCCTGCGTCAGCCAGAAGGAGATCTAATGACCCACCTGGCTGAACTTTATCAAACTGTTATATCTTGCGCCAGTCGGAAGGAGGCCTCGAACTCCACCCGATTTGGACTTTATATCCTGCGTCAGCCGGAAGGAGATCTAATGACCCATCCGGCTGCACTTTATCTCTTGTTACAGATCTTCATAGATAAAATCAGGAAACGCAAAAAATGATACTTCTTTTCATTACTGGGCACCGACCCTTACTTCCGGCACTTTTTACAAAACTGGGCACCGACCCGTACTTCCGGTACTTTGCTTGGAATCTGCAAATAGCACAGGTAAGACAGGTATGTCTTCACACTCTTCATGGGCACCGACCCGTACTTCCGGCACATAAAACAAAAAGACAAAAAAATCATAAAAACAAAAAAATACAAAAAACCCGTCGCACGGTCGATCTACCCCGACTTTTACTCAAAAACACTTTCTCATAACTCACTACTTTCTCAAAGGTTAAAGTCTAGGACTACACCGCACAGGTTAAAGTTCCTAGCTACACCGACTTTACTCAAAATATTATTTTATACACTCACGGTCTAGATCGACCAAACATCCATACATATACACTGCACAGAACTACGTACGGCCTGATTCTCGTGTTGAGATACGTATGCAACCCTCACTTGGGTGCGGCCATAACTATATACTTTCAAACTATCTCGTATCGAGATACGTAAATTGGTAACTGCGTGTCACGATGCTCGCGTTGTATATATATTCTACTATTTCTTACTTACGCCCCATTACTATGAAAACCACTAAAATCGGCAACCGTGTGTCACGGATGCTCGAGGGTGCCTAACACCTTCCCTCGGCATAATCGAGTCCCTGAACCCACTTCAAGAACTCTGGTCTCGCATGACTATTCGAGTCACACTTTTAAAGGGCCTTACTTTTCCAAAACGTTTTCCAAAAGTTAAAGATGATCGTGTCGATTGTCTTTGCAGGGATCCTAACTCCCGAATAAATGCTAGGTGGCGACTATGAACTCTTACTTGGCCCTACTCCCACTTTTCACACACCTCACCTACTTTCACGCTTCTCACGCCTCTAGACATAACCGGTCGCGACCCACGAGGGGACCGCCCCCCACCTTCGGGGCGGGCGCGACAGTCCCAAAACTACAAGGTTAACATTCAAGTCGCCTTCCAAAAGAACTCCCAACCCACGTACTCACTTCTGCGATTCCTCGCCAGCATTAACACCTGCAATGGTAATTTGAATAACCACACATATTTCGATTTGTTTAAGTTAATGCTTAGTGAATAAAACAACATATGCACATGAATGATAAAAATGTCCGCATTCACATCTCTACATTTCATACTAGTCGCCGGAGACTCACGTGCCCGTCCATACTCCCAATCCGCGACTTCTCGCCAATAAGTCCACGCGAAAGGGTAAGACCCACGATTCTTCTCTTCAATCGTGCGACCTTAATGCCTATATCGGCTCCACAAAATGGCACGGTGACCACGTGCTCCTTCTGATCCACATAAGCAACTTAACATGCTCAAATACATATCACCATGCTCGCGGTAATCAAAACATATCACCGTGCTATTGAGCCTACTTATCAATATAAATGCCCAATATGAACTACACAATATATCTTTAAGAATTAATACATGCTATTCACACAAAACATGAATACATGTCAAGAAATCATTCCAAAAACATAGTTGAATCACTCACCTCCGATTTACGCTCTTATACTTCGATTCAAAGAAAACCCGTGTACAAAGAACGTGTAGAAGTCCGTCTAGTAAAATTCCTATGGATCAAAATTCCATTTATCAACTTTTATGAAAAATTCTAGAAAATAACTTTTCGGAAAACCTAGCCAAACAGGCCCTAATAGGTATCAAAACGAAGCTCTTACCTCGAGGAGCTCGAATATGAAATCTGGGAGAAAACAAACTGACGGAAGGTCGTCGTTTGGCGTCGCAAAGTTCTAAGCAACTAATTCTCCCTCTAGCCCCCTTTTGGCCTCCTCTTGAAATTTTAGGTTAAGCTTATGAAAAAATATCTCATCCATCTCTATCTATATATAGGCAGCTCTTTTGAAAATTACGTTTACCTCCCCACGAGTTTTCAAAACTCCTAATCAGTCTCTGAAACTTTCTATACAGCTTATTCTTAGCTTTATAAGTGAAACCTCAAAATTATAAAAGTTTTCGACTAAGTTTCGTTTGGTCGCTAAAACGCGAATTTCTACATGACGTTTCCGAAGTTGCTAATTAGCCTACCAAATTAATAGCGTGTTCATTCGTTCTCACCAGGATACTAAATCTAACAACAGAAATAAATTCTAAAACAGAAATTAATACAGATATTGAAATACACAGGTAAACATTTAGTTCCAGATAAACATTTAAAATGTTCCACAGTGACCGTCTCATAATCGGAGAGACTTCACAAACAATAAATCCTCAATCACAATAGTTTCAAAGGGTTCTCTAATACAGACACCCAAATCAACTCGTGAGTCAAAACTCATTCAACCATGTGTCATAAGACACGCCACATCACATTATCATGCATGACAATGAAATGCAAAAGCAATAACACGAATGTGGGTGTTATAATACTAGTGTCATATGTTTATCCAAAAATCCTATCCAACACTCAAGGACTAAACACATTGAGATTCGTCATCACTTTATTCGCGATCATGTTCAAAAGGGGGATGTTGATCTTGTTTTCATCAACACCGATCGTCAATGGGCTGATATTTTCACAAAACCTCTTCCCGAAGAACGTCTTTGTGTTATTAGAAGAGAATTAGGCTTGTCCTATTTGAGTGATGTGCTATAAAATTCTGTTTCTGGACTCATGATCTCTTTCTGTGTCATTCTAACCAACACAGTCGACTGAGGTGTCGACCGTGGCGTCGACTGTTTTTGCGCACTAAATCCCTGCCTACTCCCGTCGACTGAGGCGTCGACTTTTTTTAGCATATCTAATCCCTGCCCACTTAAGTCGACTTCGGCGTCGACTGAGACATTGTTAGCCCCAATATTTTGTGCCCTAATTTGATATTCAGTCGACTGCTTATGCGATGCAGTCGACTGCTTCTCTATATTCTATATATATCGCGCCTTCATTTTTTTTTCTTCACTTCTTCTTCTTCCGAAAATTCCCTTTCTTGTTTTCTTTTTCTTTCCCATCCTAAATCCTCCATATCCTCTCTATCCTTTCCTTTACTCTTCTCCTTCCTCCTCTCATCTGAACTCCTTAGCCTCAACTCCTTCATCTCCTTCCTCTGTAACTTATCATCTCTGTTCTCTCGCTCTCTTTCCCTCTAAACCTTCCTTTTTGGTATCTCATGGCTCCCAAGCTCAAAAGGAAGACCCCTGCAAGTGGTCCATCCTCTGCTCATCAGGCAACCAAAGCCAAGTGCTTCCCCACTCAAGAGGAGCAAGAAAGCTTTGATGAAGTCTTCTCACACAGGAACGTAGTTTTTGGTAAGATTCTTCCCATTCCCTTCTCTAAATCCGCTAATCTTCGACTAGGATTTCTACTAGAACATGTAGGATGGCATCTCTTTACTAGTCTTAGCCAGTCTTGCTATCCCACACTTGTTAAGGAATTTTATTGTAATATGACTTTTGGACATCATGCAGACTCCCTTAACTCTTTCGTTCGTGGTGTTAAAATTCATTTGAATCCAGACTCTATTTCTTCTATTTTTCATATCCGTCGTGGAGATATTACTGAATATAATATTAATACTTGGAATCAAGGGCACGGATTCGACCCTCTTATTGCTTGCCGTCTTATCACCGGCAACAATGAGTTGTCATATCCCGTGAAGCCCAAGGCTTCTGCCCTAACCTTTGAGGCACGTCTTATTCACCATCTTCTCACCTATACCCTTCTGCCCCGTGCTGGCGGTCGAGATTCTGTCTCTTTCTTGGATGTCTTTTTAATTTGGTGCCTTCTTGAAAATAAATCTTATGATTTGCCGTATCTCTTTTGCCGCCACATTTGTGAATGTCAAAAGAAGTCCAAAACCAGTTCTTCACCTTATGGCTTTGCTTTGACTACTATTTTTCGGCACTTCAAGGTTCCCTTGGAGGATGAATTTGATCGTCATGACCCCATTTCCACTGACTTCTACTCTTCCACTATACTATCCCTAATGGGATACAAACTCGTGGGAAATGCTTTTGTTTCCAAGGTCTCTGCTGATCCCACAACTCCTACTGCTTCTACCCCTTCCATTCCTACTCCTTTTTCTCATCCGTCTTCATCTTCCACTCCTCCACCTCCTCCTGTTGTTGATACACCCGCTCCTAACATCTTGGAGCAGCTATCCATTCTTTCCGCTCAGGTTCTGAGCCTCTCTACCTCCATCTCTTCTCTTTCTGTCTCTCACACCCAGTCCCTTGAGACTATGCAGGCTTCCTTATCTTCCTCTCAACAGGAGGCAGTTGAGCTTCATCAGCGTGCTATCGCATCCTTACGAGCCGATGTTTTTGAGATTGGTGGCTCTTTGGATACTTTGCGCACTTCTACTGCTGCTACTCAAGAGCTTCTTGATCGTCGTCTATCGTCTCTTCAGGCTTCTGTTGATGATGCTCGTGAGGAGATTCGTATTATCCGGACTCGCTTACACTTTTGATTGTGTCTTTCCTAGTGTGTTTGGACAAGATTTTGGATAGATAAATGGTCATTGTGATTTTGCAAATTTACTGATCTTACAATTCTTTTTGGATCTTGACATAACTAGTTTGTTCTGTAACTCTCTTTTGGCTGTATAGTTTTTCTCTTGGAAATTTAAGTGTTTATATGACAAACTTCTATGTTAATACAATCTCTAGTGTTGTTTGTGGCTCTATTCGGAAATATGTTGATTCTTTTTATAATTTCCGACCTGTTTATATATTGTTTCTTGCATCATCCTAGGGGGAGCTCTGCCTCCTTATCTGTTTTTGTTGATGCCAAAGGGGGAGAAAAGTTGCAAACAATGAGATTATTAATATCCTATGTTGTCTATGATTAATTGTCTATGTTGCTGTTTTTCATGGGCAACAAGTAGTTTGTCATCATCAAAAAGGGGGAGATTGTTAGCCCCAAAGTGCTGATCCACTAGATTAAATGAATAATTTTGATGATTAACAAACTACTTAGTTGTATTTTCTAATGATCTTAAGTTGATTAAGTCGCAGGAAACATCAGACCTCAATATATGTTCACTTGATCGTATATCTTCTCACTACATAAAGTCTTGGTGATTTGTGCTCAAATAGTTACAAGCCAAACGGAGCTTTACAAGTTGAAGAATCTTGTTTTAATCATTGTTTTAGGACTCTATGTAAGCAATTCATTTATGTGAACATCTTACTTAAGGGCTCAAATTTGATTGGAAAAAGGTTTCACATAGTTAACCCATCATATCCTTGAAAATCTACAAAGAGCAGTCGACTGTGATGTCGTTTCAGTCGACTGATCATCCAGTCGACTGAATAGTCGACCTGGGTACACAGAGATATTATATGTGTACAATCCAGTCGACTGCCCTCGCGACGCAGTCGACTGAGCTTTGTATTTTACTATACCCTTTTGAAAATCAGTCGACTGCCCTGTGAAGTCAGTCGACTGAATGACTGCGATAAACACAGTAACGGCTAGTTAGCTGCATTTAATGAAGTATTAATTTCCCCCAACTACTTCCAACGGTTGGAAATCCAAAGGAAGCTATAAATACATTTATTTGAACTTCATTTAAGACACATTTTTTGAAAAATCCAACCAAAAACTTCATCACATTTATTCCTTGAGCCCTAGTTTGGTGAGATCATAAATTCTATTGCTCTAGTCTTCATTTGTATATCTTAAGAGCAATTTGTTGTGGAGCTTAAATCTTGTATTCATCCACTCTATTGAGAGAGTCTTCAATTCTTGTATCAAATCCTATTTATAAAGGTAGTGTGTATTAAGGGTTGGTGTAACCCTAGTTCAAGTGAAGAGGATTTTCTTCCTTGAAGAGATTGTAAGGGTTTAATCTTCACCCAAAGGAGATTGTGATAGTGAAATCCTCAAAAGGTGTTCTTGAGGGGTGGAAGTAGGGCGCGGCGTGCGGTTTCCCGAATCACCTAAAAATCGGTTTGCAAAGTATCTCTTCTCTTGTACTTTACTTTGCTTTTGCGATTTTTTATTTGGGCAATCAATTTGAACAAATTATTAAATTATTTTTTAAAACCTTATTCACCCCCCCCCCCCCCCCCCCCCTCTAAGGTTTCCTTTTTGGGGCCAACAAAAAGTATTTGGTAAATAACTTCATAAATTTCTTAAAATAATGTTTAAAACAAATATAGTATGTTTTGTTTTGTAAAGCAAATATTTTTCTACCTTCTCTGACTCCTCCTAGGCGATGTAGACTATCAAACCTCGATATAGTCCTACACTTCCGGCTGGGGACAGGCTCTGATACCATTTGTGACACCCCGCAAAAATAAAGCGTATTTCCATTGAAAAAATAAAATGAATTACACTTTGATTCTTTAAATAAAAGTACAACATTTTTTAAAACTCCTAACAGGTCCATATTCTCCACGGATCCCCTATATCATCCTTAGTCGTATCTCCCTTCCAGGCTTCGTTTACCGACACTACCTGCATCTAAAAACCACACCGAGAAGTATACAATATGATAGGAATAATAAAGGCTCAAAAGGATAATAACAAACAAATAAATAGCACGACATCAAATCAATTGACCAGTCTCACAACCCAACTGCTCACACTACCCAAACGCTCATACTAAGAGCATCATACCAGGTTCCTCTTGGTCACACAGCAAAGGCCACCAACCTCACCTCACCCGTCTCCAGTACGTCGGTCCCTAGGGCCTGTTGGCCTGTTAATAGGTGCCCCATGCTCATGAACCATTCAGTTCCATAGCACTTACTCAACCGCTTACTCAATCGCTCTCACCAAAGAAGTCACACAGCAAAGAGCCACCTCACTTCACCTCACCCGTCTCCAGTACGTCGGTCCCTGAGGTCTGTTGGTATATTGGTAGGTGCTTATTGCTTTTGGACCCTTTAGACCAATAACAACACATTCATGGATTCCAAATGAAAGCACAACAAAACTGCAAAAGAGTACAAATAGAAATAACAACAAATACTCCGGAGAATTAGAAGGCATATTGTATACAATCCGGTACCTATAAATGATGTTGAGCAACTCCCAAACAATTCTCTTATTCTTCTTCCTCTAACTTGCTCTTAGAAATTCTCTTTGACCTCTATGAAATTTAGTGTAAAAGAAATGAAGCATAGCATCCATATTTATAGGCTAAGCTTCTTGGTGACCAAAATGAATTGGATGGGCAGGATTGGTTAGCTTAGGTTAGGTAGTCTATTTGGTGGTCAAGATTATTTAGGTTAGGTAGCAACTAAATATTTTGCTTGGTCCCCACGTCGGTTGGATTTGAACCAAGTTAGTTAGGATTCAACTAAATGTGAAAAGTACTGAAACCGATATATCTTCTAAACGGAGATCGAAAAATCTTAACTTCCAACACGAATACCAAATCATTTAATCTCACGCAACTTTCCCAAAAAATTATATTTTCAATTCATGACTTATAAAATTGGGAAAATGGCCAAAATACTCATATGAGCAATTTTCGCTAAAATCGCACACGAAGTCTAAATCGTCAATTTAAACATGAAAATACAGGTTACTACAACCTCAAACCTCAGGGGTCTAGGTGATACTACTGAAACATGAGGGGGTTTAAATGTGATTAGAGCAAACCTCAGAGGGTCTAGATAATATTTATCCATTAATCTATTATATTGAAGCAGAATGTCATTACTTTTTAGGACAAAAAAGCTAAAAGATTAGATAAACTTTTTCTTTCTCTCTCCAAATCCGTCCACTTTTGGATGGATTGACAATTGTGGGTTCGGAGGGAAGTAGCATCCCTCCTCTCTTTCCCTCTCTCATGTCTTCCATATTACTAAACAAGTGATCATAACCTCTTCCTTCCTCTTTTTCCTCCTCCCCTCTCATTCATTTTCCTCTTCCAACCAAACATAGCATAACTGGAGGGTATTGCTATTCACTCCATGGATGTGAACTAGTGTATTCCATGAAATGCATTGATTGCATGATATGTCAGTAGCACTATGGAGTGCATTAGTTCAATTTTGAAATAGGAATAGAACCTCCATGATTAAAACACAAATGTAAAAGAACTCAAACAGCAGTACAGCACCAATGAAAATATTAATCCAACTAATAGAAATAATCATTGATATAAAGTCAAACCTAGGGGAGGTATCCATAAATAAATAAGATAAAAAAGGGGTGGGGGTGGGGGGAAGAAGATTAGAAGAACAAAGAAGTGACACCAACTAGAACCTTCCAAAACGTTCCAGAACCTGTTATCTCTCCGGTCCGATCATTCCTTCCGGTCCGATCGGGCTCCGACCTGATCTGAAGGTTCTCTCTCTCTATCTCTCTCTCTCTATCTCTCTCTCTCTCTCTCTCTTGAGTATTCAAACACTGTACCTTGCGTTCTTAGAACTCAAATTTTTTATACATATTTTTTTGTGTGTAATTATGTGTCTGTCTGTTCATTACATCTAGAATCACATCGATGTTATTCAGTGAATGTGTGATTGTTGATTTCTCTCTTTACGAATAGTTAAAATCACGTTGTTCTTAAGCTTTTTGGCTTCAATTGTTTATGTGAGTGCAGGTGATCGAATTTTGATCATACGCAATGCCTCGGTATGAAAAAATTTTATATATAACGAATGCAGATGCTTGAGGATTGATTGTATAGACGAAAATATTTGTAGAATTGCTATTGTATGTATAGAATATATATATATATATATAGATACTACATAGAGCAATTGTGTTTTATTGTTGCATTTTTCTTGTTATTATTGCAGGTATTATTGTGACTATTGCGACACACACTTGACCCATGATTCTGTAAGTTTTCAATTTTGGGGCTCTTTTACTTTATAGATTTTCCTCTTATTTGTTGTTAACAATAGAAAATTATTTTTCATGGTAATATACATGTCGACGGTTATGAGAATTGCGGTAAGTTGGGTCCTTGCAAGTTTTTTACTTTGTTTTTCAATTCAAAATTGTTTATATAATGGGGAATTGATCAATGTCAGTGTCTATAAAACTTTGTATTGTGTGAAGGTGTCCTTGATTTCCATTCCCATTACTGTGTTATCCTAGATATGAGTTACAAGTGAGTAAGGGGATGTGTAAGACAAAACTTCACAAGGGTTGAAGTCATGTCGAAATATGTGATAGCACGGGATTTGGTGAGTTACGGCCTTAGACGGAGAAAAACTTAGAAACGGGGTTTTTTTGGTCAAGATTGTGTGATCTTGGAGAAGGGGCTTTGTTTTGTTTAGTTGAGTTGAGTTGGACATTTTATTTTCTTTTTGAAAAGAAAAAAAATGAATTGTAACAAAGTTTTATGACTTTCTTGTCTTAATTAGAAGGAACCTTATAAAAGGGGAGCCTTGGCGCAACGGAAGGTTGTTCCATTGTGATATGGAGGTCACGGGTTCGAATCTGGAAACAGCTTTTCTGCTTCCAGGGGTAAGGCTAAGTACATCTCACCCTCCCCAGACTCCGCAATGACGGGAGCCTCATGCACTGGGCTGCCCTTTTTAATTCGAAGGAACATTATGCTGTTAATTTGCCTATATTTTCATTTACTGAGCTTTTTTGGAATTTGACCTTACATTCTCCTTTTTATATAGATTTTAGGATTCCTACTGTTTAACTTGTATCGTCGTATTTTCTTGAGACTCTCAACATCTTCACTTTGAGACATTCTAATGCTCAACCTCTTTATGCTTTTAGAATTAAAAAGATCTATGTCTTAACCATTTCTTTTATTCTATCAGCCTTCTGTCAGAAAGCAGCACAATTCAGGTTACAAACACAAGGTACCCTCTAAAATAGGAATCTACAACGAATTTTTATGTCAAAGCTAATAATTTAGCCAATGGTCTTATTGCACTTAGGCAAATGTGCGGACATATTATCAACAGTTTGAGGAGCAACAAACGCAAATTTTGATCGATCAGAAGATTAAGGAACATCTTGGGCAAACCGCAGCATTCCAGCAAGGGAGCGCGGCTTATACTTCTCATCTTTCTGCTTTACGGCCCCGCCTACCTATGCTACCGCTACCCGTGATGCCAATTCCTGGTGCTGTACCTTCACCATTGGTCTCAGGAGTTAGACCTCCGGTTTTGCCAGGACCTATTCCTGGTGCTCCAGGTAACCAAATATGTATCTATATGTCGATTTGTGGGGTGCTAATGTGTGTGATTGAATTCTTGCAAGGTTTATGCTTTGTTTGGTAGGAAAAGAGAAAGTGGAAGGAAGGGGAGTTTTGAGTTTTAGAAGAATTATCATTTAGTCAACAAACAGGTCCTTCCATCCTTTTCTTTCATAGGTGGAGAAGGAAAGGAAAATAATATTGCTACCACAGCCTTAGATTTTAAAGAATGATGGTATTTGAAGGGTAAGATCTGAACGAAGTTAAGAGGCCTTTTCTCTCCTTGCTCCCACTTTTGGAAGGAAATCGTATGGTGGGCCTAGATTGAAGGGGTCTCCTACTCCCTTCCACTTACTCTCCAACCGACAATTGGAATATATTGCATCCTTCCCATTTCATCTCTCTTTTTTCTTTTTTTTTTCTTTGCTTTTTTTTTTCTTTTTTTTTTTCTGTTTTTGTGTACGTGTTTGTCTGAAGTAGGAAAAAAAAAAGGAGCAAAAGGATTTTCGGGAATGATGGTGCTTGAAGGGTATATTTTGAACAAATTATAGAATCCCTTTCACCCACACTTGGAAGGGAATAACATGCAAGGCCTAGAGCGAGCGCTTTCCCTACTCTCTTATTTTCCCTTCCACTTTCTCTCCCGGGAGCAAAGTAAACTCTAACATCTTCCCCTTTCACTTCCATCCCCTCTCTCTGTCACCTCGTTCTACATGACACAATGTCCTGGGTCCAGTACGCATTTTACAACCTCAAACGCTAAGTAACTGCATTATTTTCATACTGACTGCCAGTCAGTAGAATCAAGGCCATCAATTGCAGTCACCCAAGGTAGAGCAATGTTTGGACCAAGGGGGTAAACGTTGCCTTTCTAAGGTTTAAGAAGCTCTTCGAAATACAATTTCTAAATAAATCAAGATGATGGCTACAGTTGATCTTTCTTTTGGTTGCGTAGTAGACCTTGTCCTACAAGGCTGTATGATCTACAACACTACCAATTCTGATTAACCTTTTTCTTGTGACTTGTTTGCTATAATAAAATCCTTCTCTCTTTTTTTTGCGCGTAAAAACAATTGTCCTTTTTTTTTTTGTGACTTTTTTCTTATTGTGCTTTGACGGGCTTCCTACTGTGAGTGTTTTCTGGGGCCTCTGCCAACCCCATTGTTCTTGCTGCCAATATTGACGAATGATGACTCATGTTGCATCATTTTCTTTTTGGATATTGACGAGTCACATGGAAGTGTTTGCATGTAATTTATGTATTTGAATTTCAATTTTGAACTTTAAGAAAGTAAATGAGGTGGGCGGGTTATGTGGATACATTTTTTACCGTCCACGATAAGTTCCTGTTTGATGCAGACTTGCATTCTGAAAAATGAAAGGTTATTTCTTTAATGTGTGTGTGTGTGTGTGGGAGAGAGAGAGAGAGAGAGAGAGAGAGAAGACAAGGGAGAAAAGGATAGGAGTACCAAAGACATACAGGGAGATAGAAGAAGAAAGTCATATTTGAGAGGGGAAAGATAAGAGTAGTTAGGTTGAGGGAGATCTTTGAGAGAGAGAGAGAGAGAGAGAGAGGCGGAACTAAGTGTATAGTGGGGGGTGCCATGGCACCCCTCACATGTGGTAAATTGGTTTTACTAATATACATGTATGTGTGCTATGCCTCATATTTGGTTGTCTGTTGGCACCCCCCAAACAAAAAGAATCTGCTGCTACTCATATTTTGTTGTTTCTGGCAACCCCAAACAAAAAAATATGCTACTCCCTTAGTCACCTTAAACCATTTTATTGTTGCTTTCAACTTTTAACTTCAACCACATATGTTTGAGAATCATTTGGGATACAAGATTTGAGCAGAATAGCGTTACTCTATACAATTATACCACTCATTATGATAAACTCAACCCACCACACAAAATAACCTTACATAGTAAATTTGTAGTCTTACTAATAAGAAAAAAGAAAGAAAAAAAGTATACTCATGTATAAATGGAACCAAAAAAATCGTCTCGGGAGCACTGCCCCCGAACCCCGTGTGTCATTGTTAGATAACATAAATAGTAACTCGGCACCTCCAAAGACAAATTCCTAGTTCCGCACTTGGAGAGAGAGAGAGAGAGAGAGAGAGAGAGAGAGAGAGCAACATATCCCACTTTTTTTTTGCTTTTGGTTCCTGACATGTTTGGGAACTCGTGTTAACGTCCCATGTGCTGGAATATAATATATACATATATTTATATGTAAGTTCTTTTGTTTCCTTATTTTGAGTTCTGGTAATTTCCCATCAATATTGCCCTTGTATTACTCAACCAGTAGGATACAGTTCAAATCCCAAATCCTCCTCTTTAATCCATATTGGCATTTTCACTTCTCTGGGATGAATAGGTATTTAAATTCGTAACTGTTGAAGCTGAACTTTAAACTGCTAAACTTTACCTTTTTAAGTTTAGGACTTCTACATTTTCATTCAAACGATCCCCGTCTTCTGTCTTGGTTTGTGAGGTTTCATTCTTTATTCTTTCAATTAAATGGCTAAGTAGTTGTCTGCAGCAGTATTAACCCAAAATTTGCCTGCAATTGGTTTTACCACCTTACAAAGCTATGAAATGTGCAAATTTTATTTAGTTCCTTTATTTTGTCTTTGGCTTTTTTCCTGTCCCAAGCTATTTTATATACCGATGCTGGTCTGCTCCTCTTTCCTATTTCAGCTATAATAGATTGCATCTAAGTCTCAAACTCTTTTTTGGCCTTTGGCAGGTTATGGGGCAATTCCATCAATGGCACCAACTGTAGCTCTGTCACCAGGTGCTCCTACCTTGCCTGTGCAAATAAATGGTCTTCCAAGGCCACCCACTTTGAATGCCCCCACAACTGTTCCAGGAGGAATTGCAGCCCCCGGTTCGAATCGTGCCCCCTCTTCTGTTTCACCATCAATGTATCAGGCAAATCCCACTGGAAGTACTGCCCCATCAGCCTCCACTAATCCAGATAGCTATTCAGCCTACCTTTAATCTCGCCAAGCTGGTGTGTATTTCAATCACCTTGTTTGTATGTGCTCTTAAAGAGACGCATTAACAGCATTTTTTCTCATACCACTTGATCTTCGGAACAGTTATCTTCGTTCTAAAATTTGGGGGGATTGAAGACAAAATAGAAAGTCATTTAGAATTTTTTTTTTTTTTTTTTTTTCTATTTTTTGGCTGAACAAGTGACTTTTTTTCAACAGGGACATGAATTTCTGTTTCCTTTTTTAAATATTTATTTTGAGGTTCCTGGTCAAGAACCAAAACATAGAGTGCGGTAGCAAGAAGGTTAAGAAAACATGGTGACTTATCAGGCACTTCTTGTCTTTTCATGTCTTATTTGTTTTTTTTAAGTCCGATTAGGGGTGTACACGAGCTGGGTCGCTCAACAAGGGCTCGTGGCTCGGCTCGATAAAGGCTAGCCTCGGCTCGGCTTGGCTCGACAAAACTCATGAACATGATTGATTAAGGCTCGTGAGATCGCTAATAGGTTTGACAAAAAGCTTGTATACTGACTTTTATATATATTTTTATCATAGAACTATATAATTTTAGAGAAAATATGTCAAACCTCGTAAATAAACTTGATAAATGACTGGTCTATTATTAGACTATATAATTTTAAGGGGCGCGAGAAAAAGCTTGCGATCACTTGAAAACTCGGCTCATTTAAGCTTGTGAGAAAGCTTACGAACACACGAGTTCGGCTCGTATACACCGATTGGTTTCAGGAAGACATGAGAATAGTCAAAAATCTACCTATTTGGTATGTGGGTCGATTTTTTCTCTTTTTCATGTACTGTTTTCTTTGCAACAGATGTTTATGAATTTTTTCAAGTTGTGGAACTATGTTATCTGTTAAAACTGATGTTTTACAGAGGCTACAGCCAAAGATGAGTGAATCAGAAAGGTTGACAAAAGAATTTTGTTGTGGAACACTCTTGTGCTGTATTGCAGGCTACACTGTTCTGATGCAATTGAAGGAACCCTGTAATTGGTTCATGTGTTTACAATGTGAAAATAAAAATAAAAAAAATGGAAATGTTGAATATCTTTGGTTTCATCTATTTGGTTTTTTTTTTTTTTTTGCCCTTTTGAGACTCGTACACCCTTGCTTGTCTGTTTTCCATTAAGAAACAATGTGTGTCAGCATAGTTTGTTCGAGATTGGGCTCGAGACCTTGTGTTGGATTGCTCAGGGGCTATGGCTGGCAGGCCAACATATTGTAGTTGAATGATTATTGTGTATATTTAGATTCCTTTGAATTGACTTTTAAATTGAGGTTCAGTGGGTTGTCAATGTCAAGAGCCCAATTTGTTCAAGCTCAATCTTAGCGCTTGCATGGTTGGTGAATGAACACCGAAAAAAAAAAATGAATGAACACCGAGTTCATGTGAAAAATATGTAAATATTCATCTGATTGTAGTTATGATGGCCAAGCCATTCCGCCACTTAAGACTGTACAGTCGGTTCAATTGGTTTTTGCTAATAACCAACTGATCAAGGAAATAACAGTTGGCTAATAATTATTACCTGACCGATGGTACGAAGACATTAGGGTAAAAGGTAATTTGCACCATTGAATTACAAATTAATTTTGCAGCTTAGCTTCCCATCTTTAAATTGTACTTTAGTAGGTTGTAATGTCAACCTTTCCTAGAAAAAAAAAAGTGACAGAAAACTTGTCAATTGGTGTCATGTGGTGGAATGTCAACCTTCCATGTGAAAAGTCTTGACTATTGCAGACAAAAATTGTCGAAAAGTTAATATTACAATTGGTCTAAAAGTTCAAGAACTAAATTGCTACAAATGAAGATGAAGCATCAAACTACAAATCAGTGTATGGTTCAAGTGTGCAAAATGCATTTTACTCGGAGAAATAATGTGTTGAGAATTGATTGAAAGAGGTAAGGGATGAGGATGTAGAAATACAATGTTGTGGAGTATATAGCTCAAGAATTAAATAGGCAATTTTTTTCGTTCTTCTGCGGCACTAAAATGGTCCAGTCTATAAAGAAACATAATGAGAGATAGTGGCCCAGTCTATAAAGAAACATAATGAGAGAGAGAGAGAGAGAGAGAGAGAGAGAGAGAGAGAGAGAGAGAGAAGAAGAAGAAGAAGAAGAAGAAGAAGAAGAAGAAGGGAAACAGTTACGTCCATGTTAGATGCACAGTGCGAGGATGGCCATGTTTTCCTGGAAAAATATAATCATGCGCAAGTTCTATAACAAAAACTGGAGCAGAAGCCCAAGGACATCATGTACGTCCAGAGTAAGGTGGTGTAGGCATTGACCCTACCAAAACTTGCTCCTATTAAATATTAAGAGCCCTAACCAACGAGCTACAACAATTCCGGACGTGCTATTCAATCTCAGAATCATTCTTTCCTAGTGTCATCAGTTTGAACTAGAAAATGTGCCGTCTTATGTAAACAAAAATAAAATTCTGAAACCTTTTTCTGTGAAACAAATCTTATGCAGAGCAAATACCCACACTGGAAGATCTAGGAATTTTCTCTTGCATTTGTGTCTTGATTTTTCCAAGGATTAAGGGCTTCTCTGATTGCCTGAGCTTCTGGGGAACTGTCCCAAGCTCTCTTCTCCGACTCCAACACAGTTACTTTGTCATCTGCCAATACCAAGGTATAAGACATCGCAAAAATGAATGTGTATGAGAGACAGTAGTAAGAATGGAACAAACAGGTTAAGCCCGTTAGTCCGTTACAATGGCATTACTTGATATGGGAAACTAAAATGGGTGAGTGTACAATAGAAGAAGTCTGTACCAATCACAAGCACATTCTCTTGTAGTTTATGGCATCATCTCTGGACAGCAGAACATAATATAGCTAATGGCAGTTTAGTCATTTGCAACAAGAAAAAGGGGATGTGCAAGCGGGGACTTAATGGCACTTTAAAGACCAGAGGTCGAAAATAATGCAAGTAATGATCTATGGACACAAACTCAGATAACGCTTTGTGGAGCTGAGTAAATAGAATTAAGCTTTTCATTTGTTCCCAAGAGGCCAAAGACTATTAGTACTTTTAAGATCTTACAAGCTCATATAACCATCTTAGATATATTAAATTATGCTGAAAGCTCAAAAGTAACTCAAGATGTGCATGTTATTTACATGTTGATCACAGACAGCAGTTACCAAAATCTCAGAGTCAAAAACTCAAAAAGTAATTCTAGATATGCATGTAATTACATGTTGAGTCATAGAGAGGAGTCACCAAAAAACACAAAAGTCAAAAGTCCTAAAGCATAGGTGTAAAACCTAGAAACCCAATACCCGCCTCCAGGTGAGAACCATGAACTAAAAGATGCACCTTGCAGTCTTCAAGAATCAAAACATTCACCAAAAGACCCAATACCAACCTCCAAGTTAGAATCATCAATAGAACCAAAAGATGCACCTTGCTTGCAGCTTCGAGAATCAAGACATTCCCCTTTTTTTGTAATGAACTTCTTGTTAAAATTGTATAAATATTTAGAATATTCTTGTATAGCTGTGATTAGGAGATATAGCATAATTTCCGTAATTAGTGAGTTGTATTATTTCCTCTTTGGTTTTCTTTCCTTTTTTTTTAGTTCTCTGTAATTGTGTATATATAGGGCCTTCCTCATTGTGAGAAATATACAGAAATTTTCTTTTTCTCCCAACTCTTTTGACATGGTATCAGAGCAAAAGACTTGGGACTAATCTTTTTCTCACGCTCGTATAGCAGCCTCGCTGCCTTTCATATCTCGATCACTCTCGGCAGCCATTGCTGCATCTCGAACTTCTCTTTCTCAACCCTAGCCGACTTTGCTGGACTACCTCGACACTCGTTGGACCTATCTGCAACCTTCCAAGTCTCTCGCAGCACTGATTGGAGCCCTTCGACTTCTTCGTGTTCACACAGATTTGCAATCTGTGATCTACCCTTTTTTTCTGGAACCTGCAGATCAGCCCCAGATTTCTGGAAAATTTCAAATCAGCCCCAAATTTTCGAAAAATTTCAAATCTGCCCCAACTTTTCTGAAAATTCCAGAGAAGCCCAGTATCTTTGACTCGGTTGATTTTACCACTATTATGGGTGACCAAATTGAAACCAAGGACTCTTTTAAGGACTCTCTCTTTTTTGGGTCAATGACGAGTACTAAATTGAAGGGTTCTAATTACTTTCAATGGTCTCGTGCAGTCACTGTTTTCTTGAAGGCACGTGGCAAAGCCTCTTATCTCACCACCACCAAACCCTCAGACGCAACCAAGGGTGCTTTATAGGAGTAAGAAGATGCACAAATTATGACCTGGTTGTGGAATAGTTTGGAGCCGGAAGTTTTCAATAATGTTTCTTGTCTGGAGTCCGCTAAGGATATTTGGGATACACTTAAGGAGTTATATTCCTCTGAGCAAAATCTTTCTCGAATTTATCAACTTTATCAGGATCTCTTTTCTCTTCAACAAGGTGATCGCTCAGTTGAAGAGTACTTCTCAATCCTCAAGGGTATGTGGGACGAATTGAATGTTTATCAACCATTGACAACTGATTTGAAGACTCAGCAGCAGCATCAGGAAGAGTTTCGCGTTGCTAAATTTCTTTCCGGACTTAAGCCGGATCTTGCATCTATTAGTTCTCAGATTCTCTCTGGGAAAGACATTCCTACTGTCAGTGAGACCTTTGCTCGGGTTCGACGCGCCTCCATTCATCCTTCTGCACCTGAGAAGGATGAACATTCTGCTTTGGCTGCCCCTGGTGGGCGATTTGACAATCCTATTGGAGATAATCGTGGTCGTGATGGTGGTCGCGGTGGTCGTGGCACCAACAATTATCGTGGTGGCCGCGGTGGTCGTGGTACCAAGCTTTGCACTCATTGTGTACAAAATAACCACACCGTTGAGTTTTGCTGGAAACTTCATGGAAAGCCCGCTTGGGCCAATCAAGCTACTGCCGACGGGAATTATCCTACTGGTACTTCTGACGAGCAGGTTGTTATGACTAAGTCTGAGTATGATTCTATTCTTCAGCAAGCTAATGCCGCCTCCTCTTCCACATCCAATCTCGTTGCTTCAGGTAACACATGTCTTCAATCCTCATCTACTCTTCCTTGGGTCATTGATTCAGGGGCATCTGATCATATGACAGGTAATCCGTCCATTATTTCTAATATTTCTCGTCTTTCTTCTCCCTCGTTTGTCACTGTTGCTAATGGCACAAAAATTCATGTTGAAGGCATTGGTACTGTTAGCACTCCTAACCTTACCTTATCCTCGATCTTCTATTTGCCTCAGTTTCCTTTTAACTTATTATCTGTGCACAAACTCACTCATTCTTTAAATTGTTCGGTAACATTTTATCCCACTCATTGTGTCTTTCAGGATCTAAAGACGAAGAGGACGATTGGTGGGGGATTTGAGAAGAATGGACTTTACTATTTTCAGCCCTATCTTGTTTCGGGTCGATCTGCTCTTCATACTACTACTTCACCATATCAGTGGCATTGTCGTCTCGGGCACCCATTGTCACTTAGTCTTAGGCATTTAGTTCCATCTTTACCTACTTTTTCTAATTTTAATTGTGAGACTTGTGAACTCAGTAAGCATCATAGAGCTACTTTTAAGCTTAGAAATAATGAACCATGTTTACATCCTTTTGAGCTGGTTCACTCTGATATTTGGGGTCCAGCTCGGACAACTGGTTTATGTGGTGCCCGTTACTTTGTTACTTTTATTGATGATCATTCTCATTTGACATGGGTGTATGTGCTTAAAGATAGATCTCAATTGTTTAATGCTTTTAAAACCTTTTATGCTGAAATTTCAAATCAATTTACTGCCAAACTTCTTGCTTTTCGGACTGATAATGCTCTTGAATATACCAAAGTTAGTTCATTTCAGCAATTTCTTAAATCTAGAGGTATAATACATCAAACTTCTTGTGTTCGTACTCCTGAACAAAATGGAATTGCTGAGAGGAAAAATGGGCCTATTTTAGCTATTGCTCGTGCTTTGATGATCCAAATGCATGTTCCTAAGCCCTTTTTGGGAGATGCAGTTCTTACTGCTACTCGTGTTCTTAAAGGCAAGTCCACCTTTCAAATGCTATTTGCTGACAAAAATCCATTTCCTCTTCCTCCAAAAGTATTTGGCTGTGTTTGTTTTGTTCATAATTTAACTCATGGCCGTGACAAACTTGATCCTCGTGCTTACAAATGCATATTTCTTGGATATTCTCGTACCAAAAAAGGATACAGGTGCTATAGTCCTACGTTATGTAAGCACTTTGTAAGTGCTGATGTGACCTTTTTTGAGAATGTTCCATATTATTCTCCAGAAGGAGGTCAGTTACAGGAACCTCTACTCTCTGCCCCTGTTATTCCTGCTTGTTTTCCTATCTCTCAGGGTATCCCTACTACTGCTCCTATCCCTCAGGTGTATGTTCCTCGTAAGCCACGGAGTATTTCTCGCCGTCGACCACGGATAATCAATCAAGTACCTGTCACTGTGGAGTCCACTCTGCTAATTCCCCCATCCGCCTCGATGTCAACAGATCCACCTATCCCTCATTCTGACTCGGATCTCGATCTTCCTGTTGCCGTTCGTAAAGGTAAACGTACATGTACTGATCACCCAATCTCTAATTTTGTCTCTTTTGATCATTTGTCTCCTTCCTTTTAAGGCTTTTTCTTTATCCGTATCATCTATCGCGATTCCTAAGTCCTATAGGGAAGCTCTTTCTCATCCTGACTGGAGGAAAGCAATGGAGGAGGAAATGCATGCTTTGGATTTGAATCATACTTGGAATCTTATTCCTAAACCTGCAGGAGCACAAATTGTTGGCTGTCGTTGGATCTTCACAGTCAAACAGAATCATGACGGTACTGTAGATCGCTTAAAGGCTCGTCTTGTGGCCAAAGGTTTTACTCAGACCCATGGCATTGACTATACAGAGACCTTTTCTCCCGTTGCCAAGCTGAATTATGTTCGTATTATTATCTCTCTAGCGGCTTCTCTTGATTGGCCACTTCATCAGCTTGATGTCAAAAATGCCTTTCTTCATGGCGATCTTATAGAGACTTTTATATGGCTCAGCCCCCTGGGTTTGAGTCCAAGGGGGAGTATGTTTGTCATCTCAAGAAATCTATTTATGGCCTCAAACAGTCTCCAAGAGCTTGGTTTGACAAATTCAGCAAGGTGGCTGTTGCACATGGCATGACCCGCAGTCAAGCAGATCACTCGGTCTTCTTTAAGAAGACAAGCATTGGCATTGTGATTCTTGTTGTCTATGTTGATGATATCGTCATCACAAGGAGTGACAAGAAAGGCATCCAGACTCTTATTCATCATCTTGGCTCGAGTTTTCTTACCAAGGATTTGGGTCAGCTTCGTTACTTTCTTAGTATTGAGGTAGCTAGGTCAAAAGCGGGTATAAGTCTATCTCAAAGAAAATATACTCTTGACATCTTGAAAGAAACTGGTTATCTTGGCTCCAAACCGGTCTCTACTCCCATGGATGTTAACTTGAAACTATTACCTGATATGGGTAAGCTTATTGATGATCCAGAGATGTACAGGAGGCTCGTAGGTAAACTTATTTACCTCACAATCACTCGTCCTGACATCTCATATGCTGTTAGTATTGTGAGCCAGTTCATGACCACCCCTCGGGTTCCTCATCTGGATGCTGTCATTCGCATCTTAAAGTATCTCAAAAATGCCCCAAGACGTGGACTTCTCTATCGACCTTCAGGACATCTTCGCATCGAGGGATATACCGATGCTGACTGGGCAGGCTCGCCATCAGAATCTACCACTGGTTTCTGCACCTTTATTGGCAGCAACCTTGTGACTTGGCGAAGTAAGAAACAATTTGTGGTTGCTCGGTCCAGTGCTGAAGCCGAATATCAGGCAATGGCACATACTACTCGTGAACTCACCTGATTGAGGACTTTGTTAAGGGAGTTTGGCTTTCCCATGATGGACCCAACTCCTCTTTACTGTGACAATCAAGCCGTCATCCATATTGCTAGTAATCTAGTCTTTCACGAGAGAACTAAACATATTGAGGTTGATTGTCATTTTGTGCGTGCAAAAGTGGAGTCAAAAGAAATCTCGACTTCGTTTGTTCCTTCTAACTGTCAGCTTGCAGATATCTTCACCAAAGCACTTTCCAAAGGTGCCATTGACACTATATGTGGCAAGCTGGGAATGATTGAATCCACTCTCCAGCTTGAGGGGGAGTGTTGTTAATATTGTATAAATATTTAGAATATTATTGTATAGCTGTGATTAGGAGATATAGCATAATTTCCGTAATTAGTGAGTTATATTATTTCTTCTTTGGTTTTCTTTCTTTTTTTTTTTAGTTCTCTGTAATTGTTTATATATAGGGCCTTCCATTGTGAGAAATATACAGAAATTTTCTTTTTCTCTCAACTCTTTTGACAGAACTAGCTAATTTCAATGCATTTCTACATAGCCAACATGATTTTAAATAAATGAAAGTGCGGCATGGGATTATGTCTGAGATTTGGAAAAAAATGACCAGTCAGACATTCATAAAATTCCACCTCATCATAAAATTCCACCTCAGCTCATTGTGGAACACTTTATAGGAAAAAAAAACTAACGAATTTTGATAGTACAGACACTAAAATCCAAGACGAATAACAAGTACTAAGCTAAGCTTTTGTTATGCTTATATATGGAAGTGGAGCGAAAATTCCCCCCTCTACTTTTCGCCTTTTTAAGAATTCCCTTCCTTTTTTTCTCCTAATGCTTTATCTTTATATGATACACTGAGATTTCATGAGACAATACACGTAGCTTTAACACAAATATTTTCTTCATAATTCATCTTTACACCTCTCAAGCTATAATTAAAATTTCTTTCAATAATCGATACTAGCCTGATCTAATATATATTATTCTCATAGTAAGATAACAAAAAAAGGAACAGCTTAGATTAAAATTCATAGCATTCCTTCTCAATCTTTTATAATCAAACCTGCCACAATAATAAAATGTGACCACAAAATTAAAAACACAAAGTGGGACATAGCTTTTCACTCAAGTATCACAAAAATAAGAAATTATCAGTTTGAAGAAGGAACTTTAATGGAGAGCATGCTCAAGAGTCTAGACTGAAAACATATAACCTGTTTACAGAGCAACATGTGAACTTGCTGGCTTCCTACTATAACCAAGCTCTGCAAACCGATTAAGGATGTGCAAATTTTAGGGATTAAATATTAAGTTTGTTCTAAGTCCAAAGGGTAAAACAACGAGGGAAATATGAGTACTCTAACTGACAACAAAGAGTTCCAACCAGCATTTAATGACAATTATACTACGGGGAGGGAGGAGAAGAATGATAAAGATGAAATGGTGGTTGTAAGCTTGTGAGTGGATCAAAAGATTACCCAAACTGGCATTCCAAAAACATTTGAACCGAAAATAAACAATATAATTCAGATGTTCGTCTATCCAATCAGTGGCGGATCTAGGATTTACTTGTGGGGGGAGGGAGGGTGTGCACAAGGGGCTAAGAATGATTGGGGGTTTGGAAGCAGTGCCCCCGAAGTGAATCTTTTTGGTCTGTTTTGTAGTGTACTTGCGTGCAGAGTGCAGACTGTCGCTATTTTTAATAATAAGGATGAAAATGTGGTTGTATCTTATATTTAGGATGTTCTAGATTAAAATTAAGGCAAATATTACATATAATGGTTTTTGTTTAATTTTCTTGGTGGGTTGGATTATAAATAGGCCAACATACTACATAAAAACTGTGTATTTTGAAGCACGCTAACATATTTTGGGGGGACATAGTAGGATCCACACAATTTTGTTTTTGTTTTTGGGAGAGAGAGGGTGTGTGTGTGTGTGTGTGTGTGTGTGTGTGTGTGTGTGGGGGGGGGTGTTTGCATTTCCCCCTCTAAAATCAGATTTCAGATTCCACACACACACACACACACACAAAAGAACGGTTCGGTCGGTCCAGTCGATTTTGTTACACCCCTAGCTTTGCATCAAGACTGGGATTAAAACAACCTCCGCAACTCAAAGTACTCAACTGATGCTCAATTGCATGGAGAGTGAAGGCATACCATTAGTAAAAAAAAAAGTTCTTCTCCAACTTTTGAGTGCTTTAGTTTTTTTTTTTTTATCTTCAACATTGTTCAATATTTGTAAATGCTTTGTTTAAAAGGTGAAGTCCCACTACCATGAAACTAATTGAAACCAAATTGATTTCGTTATTCTTATTTTAACATGCTTCATACTTCATTGTAGTCGTGCTAATTACTGAACCCAAAGTAAGATTTTGCCCTTGTAGTTGTTAAATTTAATAGTCAAATGAAGGTTCATCACACCATTCTCATTTGATTGAATAGAAGCTGAATGTTTGAGTAAACTTGTTAAAAATAATGTTTGTCGTTGGCACGTGATATCCTTTATTCGATACAGCTACGGTGCCTCAATGAACTATTCTCAACCCTTTCCGACATTAAAATAAAGGCGGCTACGTAGACAGAGTTGAAAATCAAAATCCTTCTAGTTCATTCTTTAGAATAACCGCAATAGAAATGATACTTGTCAGAAACAAATTTCAGTGAACTAGCCACAAATTTTGAGTTACATCGACCTCGATCGGAGTTCAAAATTTGCAATTACAATCGTACCAACTAGCAACACTTTTTTAAAATTTCGCATAATTCGCTATAATGTATACTCCCTCTGTCCCATATTTAGAGTCCTTGATGCCATTTTTTGGTGTCCCATTTTAAGAGTCCTCTTTGAAAAGTCAAAGTACTTTAATACAAACTTTCCAAATTTACCCTTTATTATATCCAACTACTCCCTCTCATTTTTTGATGTGACACTATAATTTTGAATTTCAAAAAGGGCTATATTGGAAAGTTGAAAATCTCACCAAAATCAAGGTGGTCCCCTTAATAAGTTGGAATTCCCAAAAGAGACTCTAAATATGGGACGGAGGGAGTATAACGTATCCAAAATTTCAAAAGTTCGAAACATATACAAGGAAGGTTTTTGCAGTGGAGTTCATAATCATATTGAGTTGGTTAAAAGGAAAAAAACAAGCGATTATTTGTTATTAATGAACCAGACCATCAGAATGAATATATATATATATATATATCACACATCAGAGGTGTATAAGAAGGATGGTTCTCACACAGAAGCCGGTTTTGATCATGAAAAACTCCATTGAACCTCCGATAGCGGCCGCCACTGCTGCAATCTTCAAGTACCAACCTACAAACTTCATTTTCGTTTCACTGCACAATAATAGATAGTAGTAACATTTAGGGCAAGTTCGTTTGAACAATTAAAGCAATAAATGAACCTATTTTGATGTAAAGATTTACAGGGGGCTCACCAATCTGCAACTCTGCTGTGTGTGCGCGCGGGCTCGCGCGCGCTCACTGAATTATTTCTGGAGAGAGCGAGAGAGAGAGAGAGAGAGAGAGAGAGGTTGCAAACTAGTGGATCCGACTTCCGAGAAGTGGGGTTGTCGGTTTTGGCAAATTGTGTGTTGAATCTAGAGGTGACAATCGGGCCGGGTTGGCCTGGCCCGAGCCCAACCCACTAGGCCCGGTTCATATATTCCGGGCCTGGGTGGACACCCATCCTTCCGTCCATGGTTCGGTCCGGCCCGAAATGGTGAAAAAGTCCGGCCCGCCACGACCCACTCCAAAAATTAAAGAAAGCCCGCTAGCCCGTCCAGCCCGGCCCGATGTTTGGTGAAGCCCGGCCCGAAACCCTCTCGAGGCCTGCTTTGACCGGGCCCGACCCGACCCGCCCGTTTGACACCTCTAGACTTGAATCTGCTCAAGCCTACAAAGGACAGTTTCGAAAAGTTAAAAAACGATTACATTTTTTTGCAAAAGTTCATTTTTGCTCATTCAAATTTTGCTCCTCAAACTAGGGATGTAAACGGTCAATTTGGTCGGTTATTTCTCCTAAAAACCTCACTAAGCTGATTTGTGTCGGTTTTGCATAGCATGAAACCGTTTTCGACCGTAGGCCGAAACGGCCGGTTATTTTCGACTGTAGTAAACATGGTCGGTTTTCGATTGGCTCATGGGCCAAAATTTGAGCCAAAATTTATCAAATTTTTGGCCTTTATGGACTGTTTTGGGTCTTTTTGGCTGTTTTAAGCCTTTTTGGGCTCCTGTTTAAGGCCTTTTGTGGCCCATTTCTAAACAAATAAATAAATAAAAAGATCAACCCAGAGCAAATACATAACATTATAACACAATTAACTCATTAAGTGGATGTCCAACAAATACACATCCAAAATACATGTAACAACCTGCATTTCATGTAAATTTAATTTGCATTTCCATATTTAATTTGTATTATCTGTGTTCATTTTATTTCAATGGTCGTGTTTTATAACGTTATGGCCTATTTTGTTGTACATTGTAATTCTTTTGGGGTCAAAATGTGATTTTATAACAATTAGCAATACCCGTGTTGAATTTCAAAGTTTGTATTTCAAAATGGTGAAAATAATTTCTTTTGACTCAATCAGTATTTTTATGAAACCGGAAAATCAATTTTTAAGTTAAAATGAATTTTCTGTATTTTTGTGGTGAACACCGCACCCCAAAAATACCAGTTTGTGCTTAAAACTGTCCGTGCCGAATTAAACTTCCACAGACTTTGGAAGTGATGTAAAGTTGTGAAATGACAATTGCTTTATTTCTAATTATGACAAGTGATGATTAATCATGCCTTATTTGGCAATGTGTGCTTGGTGTGTGTGTAATTTGTGCCTAAAGCTATTTACCCAAACACCCTTATTTGCCCCCTACTAGTCTATTTGGCTTTTGGTTAACTATTGAGCTAACACCATCTGTGTATATACACATACGCACCTGCTAATTGCTATATATAATTAGAAGGATATTAGTAATTCAATTGTTGAGTATAAGAGGTGGAACTTGGGGACCAAAAGAGTTCTATATAACTCACCCCTCTCTCAACTACAACCTACATTGAGTTTACATATTGAGAAATCAGAGAGAAAGGGTGAGTTCTGAGAGTGAATACAAGTATTTACAGAATTATTTTAGAGAGAACTTCCCAATTTCATAGTCAAAGCTTGGATTTGAATTCTTATTGTGCTCCTCTTTCTCAACAAAATCTCTATCGTCTTCTCTGTGAGTATTTAGAACTCACTCAGAATGTAATACATGCTTTAAATTTCTTTATGCTTGTTAAATTTTGAAATCTCCATTGATGATCACACGTTGGAATTTCAAAGCTTAGAAACTTGGATTTTTCAAACTTAACCAAAATCCATTTTTAGAGATAATTATGAAAGATTATACATCATATATACTATGTTTGAAGTTTTAGAGCCTAATTCATCCACATGAGAAAGTATATAAGAAAATTAGTTTTGTGATCTTTTAGTTTTTCATAAAATTCTTGAGTTATAGATTGATTCATGTAAAATTGGTTATAGATTCTTAATCCTCATTGAAAAACAAAGATTTTCATATGTTACATGCCTTATTTACTTCCGGATTCGGAAATGGGTCAAAAGAGCCCTGAAAACTAAAACAGAGCAGTTCTGACGAAGAAGATGAAGCCTCTGCTTCATCTCGCGCGCACGATCGCGCGAGCGGCCCGTGCGAGCGACTCTTCGCGCGAGCGAGCCGCGCGCGCGAGCCACGTGGTTTCTGGCAGACAGAAAAGGTTTTATATAATAAAATGGAAATAGGCAGGTTGCGTGAGCGAGGATCGCGCGAGAGACCATTCACGCGAGCGACCCGCGCGCGCGAGGTGGCTAATTTCAGGCAGAAAGAAAGGTTTTTATAATAAAATGAAAATTAGGCAGATCGCGCGAGCGACCCGTGCGAGCGACCCACGCGCGCGACTTCTGGCAGTATCTGGTTTTTGTGTGTTTTCGTATAAGGGACTGTTTGGATTAATTTTAAAGCACCATTAAGGTTCTGTTTGGGAATTTTATTAAAACAGAATACTATTGGTTATGTTGGAAAAGATTAAAACAATGTCTTATGACTTATCGATGCCCGTACGTACGTTGTTCCTTTAATTCAGCGAATTCCTTTATGTTTAAATTTCATGACATACATGTGGAGTCAGTGGTACATGCATGTGGGTGTCAGTCAGTGTGGAAAAGAGTAATGGTCAGTGTGGAAAGAGTATGAAATTGAAATTGAGATTGAGATTGTGTGGTGGACACTCCCTGGTTATAGTGTACCAAAGTGTGACGTGTTGAGGTTGCGGTGAGAGTATCTTTATAATGCGACGGTGGCAAATTTGGACACTCCCTGGCGCCCATGGTAGCGTTAAAGTGTATGACGCCGAACTTGGACACTCCCTGGCACCCATGGTAGTGCTAAAGTGTGGCCTACGGACACTCCCTGATACCCGAGTCTGGATACTACGTGAGGGTTCCTCCGGTATTTGCATGGCAGTTTAGGTATTCAAAGTGTGAGGCATTGGACACTCCCTGGTACCCCGGACTAAAGTATGAGGCAAACTGGACATTCCCTGGCACCCCGTTGCTAAAGTGTGGCTACCTTAGTGTTTCAAAGATACTGAAGTGAGATAGTGGGTTGTTGTGTTTGTCGAGAGAAAAGAGTCGG
Source organism: Hydrangea macrophylla (assembly GCA_033977485.1). Classification (NCBI taxonomy): domain Eukaryota; kingdom Viridiplantae; phylum Streptophyta; class Magnoliopsida; order Cornales; family Hydrangeaceae; genus Hydrangea; species Hydrangea macrophylla. The sequence goes on along the minus strand of CM066991.1, from coordinate 126,125,635 downwards.
TAAGATGAGTGTGGTGCATTGTCTCATACACGATCATATGTTTTAATGAATGAACGACTTTTAAAATACTTTCCCCGTTGTTTTATAATTGAATTCTTTCCGTGGTGAAACCGTTAATTTTTACAAACTTAAAAAGGAAAAATTTGTAAATGAGTATGTTTTACATTTAAAGTTATGTTTTTAATACTCACCAGCTTCTTGAAGCTGACGACGTTGATGCGTCCTGGACATTCGTGTTCAGACTTTTCAGGTTATAATCAGGAAGAATCTTATGACTATGCTAATTGAGAACGGCTGCTATTGGAAGAGAAACTGTTATCATCATTGTATATTTAAGTTATATGTTTTAAGTTTTAAACTGTATGTTCATAAGGATGGCTGTAATAGATGATAAGTTGTTGTTTTGTGTTAAGGCGGTCTATGCCTTAGTTGACCCCGTATCGTAAGATGTAATAAGTTAGTAAAACTTTTGTAAGCCTTAATTGCTCTGCTCTGATTATTATGTTTTGTTGTTCGACGTTTGGGACGAAATCGATCCTTCAAACTGTCGCGACCTACGGGTCCATAAAGGAAATTAAACGATTTCCTTATTTATGCTACGTCGGAGCGTGACAATACATAACACCATTACGTAGATGTCCAACAAACACACATCCAAAATTCTAAATGGAAAATACTTAACACACATAATCAAGTCACTAAATAGATATTATAGCCAACACTACCACAAGTCTTAACTAAAATTAAACACCAAGTCCATACTTAACAAATAACATCCAAAATGAAATACACCACATTGATAAGTTGATAACCATCCATCTTGCCCATAAGTAATCTTCATTCTAGAAAATAAACAAGTAAGAAAAGTAAGTTAACTTTAAAAAAAAAACAAATTTTCAAAAGTAGAGATCGAATTGAAAGAGATGTGTCTCACCAAGTAGGACACTTCATATCCTCAATAGTTGTAGGGTTACCTTTCATTAGAGTATCTTCCGCCACGAGTTCTAAACTAAAACAAAACATTCAAATGGACATGACAATTGTTTTAACTAGTAACGAATATAGCAACTTGAAAATTGAAAGCCAATCAAATATATATGGAATGATACACACCTGACTCAAATTTTCCATATTCCTCAACATCCTCCATTGTATCTTGAAGACTTATCGGAGTAGATGAAGAACGAAGCCAATTTTGTGAGCAAATGAGAGCCTCAACTATACTCGAAGATAACGAGCTACGAAAGGAATCAAGGACTCGACCTCTCATGCTAAACGCACTTTCAGAAGCCACAGTAGACACGGGAATAGCAAGCACATGTATTACAACTAAAGAAAGGACATGAAATCTGTAATACCCGTACCCGGAAAAAGGTAGTAATATTTATTTTTGCATGCATTAATTAGTATAATTAATTGCATGTGATGATTTGGGTGAGTTTCAGTCACCCCGATGTGATAAGTGCTTGATAAAGGGCACAGTTGAAAAGATGTGAAGTGGGACCCACGGGAGGTCCAGATTAAATCAATTGCATTTAGTTGCATTTATATGATTAAATGAATATTTGTTAAAGTATTTTTAATATTTTATTGTTAATTATGACCTTTTATGGTACCAGTTTGGGTACCCATGTGAGAGCAAATAAGGACATGATTCATAACTAGTAGGTTAATTAGCAATTTCATAAAATATTTGGGACCACATTTTAGACCCACATGTGACATAGACGCATACCCACTTAGATATTGGGTAGTTAATATAAAGTTTAGGGAATCTCATAATAAGATCTAGAAGTTTTGGGGATGTAAACGCAATTATGACTAAGAGTCATAAGTTTGTGAGTTTGGACAAGTCACGTGTGCCTTCATCATTTTTTTTTATAAAAAAAAAAAAGAAAAGAAAAAAAAGAAAAGAAAGAAAAAACAAACCAAGAAAGAGTCACAGAAAGAGATACAGAGAGCTTTCACGAGAGCGACGGTTCCGTTTCGACTTTGCGACGCCATCTTTCTGCCGTGTGACGTTCAATCTTAAAACAGAAGCCATATTCGGACTCGTGGAGGTGAGAGGATAATTTCTACGTCTTTCTTTTTCTGTGACCCATTTTGAGGGGTGATACATATATGTGATATACATATGTAGGATTATCATTGGAATCAATAGAAGCTAGAATTCTACATGGAATTTGGGATTTCTAGGCTTATTTGGACCTATTTGTGAGGTGAGTGTCCTAATCCCAAAATTGGATATTTAATGTTATTTATTTATTTTTAGTGAATGCTTAAATTGCTTAATTATTGATTAAGTAGAAAAGCATGTGATTAGTTTGTATTTAACATGTCTAAGATGTTGAAATTGCCATGTTGACATGTTGAGCTGTTTATGTGCTTATTTGGGTCAAAGGGTCTCAAGTGATAATCACCATTATTTAGCCCGTATATAAGGGACACCCATTCCTCAGAGAAAAGGGGGATGATGATGAAGTCCTCAGAGAAAAGGGGACGTGGTGACGACCACACAACGAATTGACTACGGTCACGAGAGAATGAGTGATTTCGCTATATGCGACGGAAAAAGTGAGAATGGCCCGGAATCAGGGGTCCAGAACGATGGTGGTTGATTACTTGACACGCCTGCGACCATTTATTGTTGTGATGTTTAATTGGTGTTATGATTCATTAAGTACTCCAATTGCATGATTAGTACCACGTACTCACTGAGCGAAAGCTTATTCGATTTTGGGGCTAATGACCACGCAGGTACAGATGAGCATCACAATGAGAAGCGTTGAACTAGGGGGTTCCGGGCAACATGGGAGTATGTTTCTTTTGTTGTATATTTTAATACGTTGTTTTTGGGCGTACTCATTTGGGTTGGGAATTAGTATAGAAATTTGATGTGCAAAATCCGCAGGTCTAATTTTTGGCCTGTCGACTTTTACGAAAACAGACATAACTTTCTCTAAATTCGAATTCGCGCGCCGTTTTTTGTGTTGGAACCGAGACTCAAAGGGCTATCTTTTGATATAAAATTTGACTATATTTTATTAATGAAAATTTTACCCTTGGTCCGGTTTAAGCTAATAAATCCATTTTTCCTATGTTTAACTCTTATTTTATTGCTAATAAGGGGTGTTTTGTTTTGGGTAACTTTTTTTTTTGTTACACGGTCCTAGCCTTGGGGACGGGTTGGGGTGTGACAATTTTTGGTATCAGAGCAATATGCTAGAGCTTTGGGAACGAGTGACGACTTGTGAGTGTGCACACAACAACATGTAAGTACACGAACATGTATACACGTTTAATTTAGCATGCTTATGGTGTTCATAACATAGTATGCATGGTGACCATTAAGGTTATTGGTTGTCAGTCTTAATTTTCTGGTAGCAATGAACTCAGAGAAGAGACAAATATCATCGACAATGGTGGATCGAATAAAAAGGGTTGTAGGAATCAATATCTTATCAGAGGAAGAGGCACATGAAAATCTGAACCCAGAGGTAAGAACAGAACTATTGACCACAGAAAAGTTTTTGAAAAAGTTTAGTCAACATAAAAAAAGTAAGAGATTAGGAGAAAGTCCAAGGGAAAGTCAAGATAAGTTGAAAAGAGTAAATGAGGGTAGTTCATCGATAAGTGGCATTTCTAGAGAAAAGAAATTGTGTTGTTCAATTTATCATAAATGACATTGAGATGTATGCTGTGAGTCTTCTGTAATTTGTTATGTTTGTCGGCAACTCGAGTACATCGCAAGAAATTGTCCAAGTCAAGAGCAGAAATTTAAGATAAGAGTTATGACTCTAGACAGTATGGGTATCGGGCACGACAAGGAAATCCAAGTTTATCGACATCTAAAATCACTTCAGAATTTGTCCAACTACCAACGGGAATAGAGCAAAAGGAAGACAAATTTTCTCAATTTATAGTTGAACCACCAAAGGCATCAGATACAAATAAGGGGTTTGGGGTTCAGGGGTAATTGTTTTGGATGTGGTCAGTAGGATCACTGAATGCGAGATTGTCCTACTAAACGACAATGGAATCCAAGTTCTTTGACACGTGGAACCACGTCAAGATTTGCTCAACCATCAAAAGGGAAAGAACAACAATAATTTATGCTTGGGATACCACATACATCAGATAAAGGTAAAATTATTCAATTATTTATTTATCCATTTATTTGCTTAATTATGATCTCGTAAGTGTTTCTGATTCTGAGAAGAGTTATCAATTTATTGCATCGTGGAAGCTGTTAACTGGTCATGTTTATGAATGGGGGAATCTTAGTTGGTAATTACCTATCTGGGGTTATCGTGTTTGATTCTGATATATCAATAGTGTGTGACTTCAGAGTAGTACAAGAATACTAATAGATGATATGGTATTTCAATTTTGATATATTTTAGGGTATGAGCAAGCTGTCAGTGGAGTATGTTTTAGTTGATTGTGTAACGGTCAGAAATCATACCAAATGGGGGTTCTATTTTCAAGGCAGTTAACGAAGTGTTATCAGTCAGTATAGTAGCAGTAGCGAAGTTTGTCGGTTAATGAAAAAGAATTGTCAAGAATTGAGTTTATTTAAATTATGAGAAGACATCAAATTGACGTTTGGAAATGTTTGGGTAATGAACAAATTTTGATACGTCATTTGAAGACTGGTTGAATAATTTGATTGGAAGAAGATAAAATTGCTATCAGTAAAATATTAGAAATATAACTAATATTCGGGGTACCGTATCTAATGGAGTTATAGAGTTAAGAATGAAGAAATTGCAGAACGTGAAATTTATTTGATAAGGGATTCGTTCATCCAAGCATAATATTGTGGAGATTATATGTGTTATTACAAGAAAAAAAAGACAGGGTAATCAGAATCTGAAATTGATTGAAATTATAGTTGAGAAGCAGTATATGAGAAACGAGTAAATGAATTATCTGTTAGTCTCAATGGTACGTACATGTGTTTCCTAACCCGAACTTGAGATTTGGGTACGAGTAACAGAACAACAGAGTGAAGACATTATTAAGATTTGTTGAAGACCCAGTACAGAAAATGTGAATATTTGGGAAGATAATTGGAGTAACCACATCACCAGTTGAAATTTATAAATTTATGAATACATGACGATATTAGTGATGATGTTATTATTCAGCGTTAGTGTATAAATAGTTTGGAAGGACACGGGACATGAAGAAAATTTGTGAGGACTATGTTGAAGATCCAAATTATATTGATGTTGATATATGAATTATTTTGCTATAGTATTGAGAATCTGTTATAGATAGTAAAGAAAAAAAAATGTTGAAGATTTGAGTTTTGATTGGAGAAGAATGAAGAAATTTTCTACAACAGTTGAAGCCCTAAGGTAAGAGATGAGCTAATAGAAGACCTAGGAGTGATAACAATCAAAATTGCACCATAGATTTGGTTATTTATACAGGAACGCTTGTGGATTTATATTGATCACATGAAAGATTTATGAGCAACTAAAGAATTGATTCATGAAGATATGGATTTGATTAGTTGTTCTATACGTAAACATTTGTTGATTCAGATGAAACTTTGAATTGAGATTGAGTTGTATGTTGATACGATAACTGCTTATATTTTATGGGAATTGGGAACTTCACGAGGTAAATCATCAGACACAAGATTTAAAATCTGAGAGATTACTTCTGTATTGAATATTTGGCAGTGTTAGTGTAGACACCCCATTTTGTCGGCTATCAGATTTAGGAGATCCATAGCTTGGTGGTTCACAATGATCGAAAAAGGACTCAAAAGGACTCCTGGAAGTTGGTTCTATTTCTCAAAATGCTCAGAATGACCAAAATGCCCTTGAAAGCCATAAAACTCCCAGATTTGGCCCCAAAGTTCTGGAAACATGCTATGTCGTAAGAAAAGTGATAAAATGAGTTTCTAAGAGAAATCGGGTGAAATCGTCAGCTCCCAGAGACCCCCGGAAGTCCCGAAAGTTTCCGGAAAGTCCCCGTTGACCGGTTTGACCAAGGTTTGACTAGGTTTGACCAAGGTTTGACCAGGTTTGACCAAGTTTGACCGAAATCGTCCGAATTCACCAGAATCATTTTAAATCATGAGATAAGTATTAAAACAAGTTCCAAAAGAAAATCGAGCGAGAACGTCAGCTCCTGGGAACTCCCGGAGGTTTCCAGAACTTCCCGGGAATCCCAGGTTTGACCAGTTTGACCAGAATTTGACTTTGGAACCGGGGCACCAAAACAATTTCCAAACATTTTTCATGGATACTAGAGGTCAATAGCTTTCCAACGGTATATCGCACATAATTTCTGGATTTAAAACGAATTTATTATAAATTTCCAAAGCCGAAAAAGGCGATCAAATCGGCTTTTATCGCGAATACCGTAAAACTTTTCAAAGTGACCTATCCCCGAACTATTTTTTATGTAGAGTAGACTCCATTACCTTTCCAACGGTATATCACAACCTCAATTTGGAGTTCGTATGCATTTTCTGTGAATTTCGGACGAAATAGGGCCTTTTCGCGAATACCGGAACCTCTGGGGGCCTAAAACGTAATTTTCTGGGCTTCAGAGGAGCACTGCCGCCGCGGCACTGGCCCAGTGCCGCCGCGGCACTCAATCCTCGCAGATTCCATTTTTGTAATTTTTTGGGGGGTCCAATTTGATTAATTGAAAGCCAAAACGACATAGTTTTATGTTCACAGTTGTTTGGGACCAATGGGAGTACTTCTAAAACCCCAAAACCACCCCAAATTGGCCTATTTAAACCCTCCATTGCTCTTCATTTTGGGGGGGCCAAGTGCAAAAGCTTGAAAATTTGTAGAGAAGAAGAGGGAGAGAGATAGGTTTAGAAGAGAGAAAAGGAGCTTCCTCCTACTATTTTGCTATAGAAAGTGAGTTTTAATCTTGTTTTCTTCCATTACCTCTCTTATACTTCACATTCCAAACACCCCCAATCACCATTCTTGAGCGTTCTTGAGTTAGAAAGCTACTTCCATGTCCAAATGTCAAAATCTATGAGTGAAACACCAAGCTACAAGTCCAAAATCACATTGATTATCATCTATTGATTGCTATTTACTTGCTTTGATTATATATATGTTCATCTCTCCTTATCTCATTTCTTTTTTCTTTTCTTTATTTACTTACTAGTTCATCATCATCTAAGTGATGACATGAAGTTTGGGGTGAGTGAATCCTTATGGATAGTAGCTCTTGACCTCAAAAACATGTTTGATAGATGATGATCATAACCTCAATACTTCCAAGGTATTCTTGAAATGTATTGAAGTTATGTTCAAAAATAAAAATAAATCTCTCCAACAATCTTGGAGGTTCTTGATGATGAGTTTGATGTAGGTATTCTAAGTGGCTATGATCCTTATTGAGTGTTGAAAATGTGTTTTCAAAACATCTATTTCAAAACCCCTCTCAATCCCTCTCATTTGGTTTCAAGAAACAAAACTTTGTTTTCTCCAAAATCTTCAAAACAATGAGTCAAAACAGTGAGTGAGTTGAGTTCAAAGATTTTTCTAGAACTCAATACTCAACATATGGATACAAGGCCACTTAGAAATTCTTCCTAACTCATTGGAGAACACCCATGATTTTTGGTTTGATTTGGAAGTACTTGGAAATGGTCCATTTGGGTCCCAACATTCCTTCCAAACATTCTGTTTTTACTGTCACAGCAGCTAGGTCAACTTACGACCTCTTTTCCAGAAAACTTTTCCAAAAGGGGTGGTCCTAACTTATTTTTCCCTTAAAATTCAATGTCTTAGGAAACTTTCTGTATAAAATGGGCCTCTAGATCATTCGTTTTCATCTTCTAAGATTTTTTAACATTTCAGTCGACAGTACGAACTCTGTTTCTGAGTGACCTCTGTTGTTTATATGATTTCTCTCAATCTGTGATAGCTATTCAAGATTGGCCTTTTGGGTTGTGTTCTAGACACAATAAGGAACATCTCCATAAAAAATCATGCATTGAAAATATTCCTAACCCCTCTTTTCAAATTCCAAAAGATCATGCTACTGTTCTGTCCACTATTCACAGCAAGCACATTTCAACTTTCATCCTTTGATTTGATGCTTGTATGCATTCCAAATTAGTTCATATCTTAGGAAGTAGTTCATACTACATTTGTACATATCCCATGATTATTTAATTCATTCATTCATACACATTTTAGACTTCTAAGTCATTCTAGAAATCCATGTACACAAAACACACTACAACCTTTGCACATTTTAGATACATACATTGCATTCATGCAAGATTTGGGGTTTTTGTAACTCTTAATCTAAGAAGATTATAAAGAATGATCACGATCATACGTTCATGCTTCCCCTTTGATCTAATCATCCTTTCTCATCCGTCCCGGGGATTGAGAGATCTTCTTTTCTCAAAGAATAACATGCATCATACTAGCTTGTTAAGCATATTTTGATTTCTTTGTTTATTTATTTCAAGAACAATTCATGTCCCTTTTAGATTAGGAAAGCTTGATTAATTGATATATGATTAGACGATTTTTCCTAGGTTTATTTGTGTGATCTTTCACTTCGCATTGTGTGATATTTGGCTTAGATCTTATGAATGATATCTTATCTTTAGATCTTTCATTTCATGTCACGCCCCGGAGCAGCATAAATAGAGAAAAATAAATTTCCTTTATGGGTCCATAAGGAATGACAGGTGAAAGTCACTAATAATCCACACCACACAGTACTAGTCCAAAAGAAAAGCAACAGTAACCAACTGAGAATAACACACAGTGTTAACTATTACAAAATATCAGAGTATGGTCCACAGGATCACAACAGGTCTGAAGACAACAAATGCCCAAGTACCCATTAACAAAAGTTTAACAGAACAACTGAAATTAAATCTAATTATAACATCTTCAGTCTTCAACTGGCATAAGGATAATCCTTCCTGGTGTAATCGTCATCGGTGGGGCCTTCCTCTAAATAACACTCATCAGTGTACTGGTCATTACCTGTAAAACAAGGGGCAGGATATTCTGGACGGGGAATGTCCAGGCAATAAAAGGCCGTCAGCTTACTGAGAGCTGAGTGAGCATAAACTAACGAGGTACCAGTTATCTGAAGTAAACACAAGCTTATAAAAACAAGAGTTAACATCTTATTATAAAGTAACATTATCTTGTTCTTCTATTCATTCTTATAAACCGACCCTTATCGTCTTGTTACTCAAATACCGAACTCAACGTATTCAGATATCATGAACAGACTCAATCGTTTAACTCTAGGGATACACCCTTATTCTGTCCATCGCTTTTAAGAGCAATGGTCCTGCTCACCGCATGTCATGGACTCCACGTCAGTCTGTCCCCAGCTTTTAAGAACAATGGTCCTGTTCACCGCATTTCAGGGATATAACGTTTCGAACAAGGCATATCAATCTATTGCCACGACTTAACGTCATCTACTAGTGATCCCAGCTCACCGCTTTTAAGAACCATGGTCCGGTTCACCGCTTTTAAGAGCATATCACAGATCATCCAGTCTATCTTAAGACTTCTTGGTCCAGCTCACCGCTTTTAAGAACCATGGTCCGGTTCACCGCTTTTAAGAGCATATCATGACCAATCATCCATCCACGTACCATTCCCAGAACTTACCAAACCTACTTACGTTCCATTCTACATCGACACATGACAATTCCCAATGTGGCCTGACTACTCGGATTAAAAGAAACGGATATCGAACTTATATCAGAAACAACACGTCAACCCACGTCTTCATATTACTTTTTATTCATTATCCATAAATCTTTGGTGTCACATTTCTCCTGTCTACCCCATAATCGCATAATGGAATTCCGAATCAGAAATCGAACAACTAAACCTCTTATATAATAAACAGGCAAAGGAAACCATGTACTGATCATGTCAATCGATTGGAACAAAAGTTCAATCGATTGGAACAAAAGTTATGTCAATCGATTGATAAACATGTCAATCGATTGGAACAATGTCAATCGATTGAAATCCTATTCAATCGATTGGGATGCAACTGATGTCAATCGATTGAGATCATGTCAATCGATTGGAACTACGTCTTCTCCAGCAGATTGTAAAAACAGCATATATAAACGTGCACTACATGCATTTAACCCATCTAAACATCATAATAGCTTATATAAACTTCATATAAAGGGACCAAGTGAGTTAGAACTCACTTAGGGTGCGTTTGGGGTGTGTTTAAGCTTGAAACCAACTTCTCTCTCTCTCTTTCTTCCTTCTCTGTCCAGCCTTCTCTCTCTCTGTCTCTTCCTTCCTTCTTTCTTCTTCTTTCTGTTTCTCCTTCTTCTTCTCTCCCAACTGCCAAGGTAGTGTGTGTGTGTGGAGTATGTATATATGTGTAGATATAGATATATGTATGTATAACTCAAGAGGTAAGTATATTTCTCCCCCAAGGTCTGAAAAACAGCCCCAAGGCCACTAAATGAAACATATATATAGACATAAGGGAGTGCCACGCGTTTAAAGCTGAAGGAAAGAAGAAAACATTTCTCAGCTTATGTCAATCGATTGAGACACCAGTCAATCGATTGGCAACAGATATTTGTAGTCAATCGATTGGAAACAATGTCAATCGATTGAGATGAATAGCAATCGATTGGAAAGTTTGACACGTCATCACTTTTAGTCGGTTGAATGTCAATCGATTGGGATACTTATCAATCGATTGGTATCAGAAAAGTGTCAATCGATTGGGAATATGTCAATCGATTGGTATCAAAATTTACCAAAAGGAAGAGAAAGTTTATACGAGTATAGAAATGAAATACCGGGTCTTATTAAAATACCAAAATACAGGGTATTACATCATCCACCACTCAACAAAAGATTTCGTCCTCGAAATCAAAAGCAACAAGGTCTAAAACAAAAACGAAAACTTCTCGCGCATCTCTGACTCTAGTTCCCACGAAGCTTCTCCTTCATCGTGATGCTTCCACTGAATCTTGACTAACGGGATCTCCTTGTTCCTGAGTTTCTTGATTCCTCGATCTAGAATACGAACAGGTCCTTCATTGAACGTAACGTCGCTGTTGACTTCGATATCCTCAAAGTTGATCTCGTGCGCTGGGTTGTGAACACACTTCCTCAACATACTGATGTGAAAAATGTTGTGCACTCCTGACATCTTTGGTGGCAACGCAAGGCGATAAGCAACTTTCCCAACACGCTCCAGAATCTCGAATGGTCCGATGAAACGTGGCGATAACTTGCCCCTTTTCTGACCAAATCTGACGATTCCTCGAACAGGTGAAACCTTGAGTAATACGTGATCTCCAACGACAAACTCCAAGTCTTTGCGTCGCTTGTCAGCATAACTCTTGTATCTGGTCTGGGCTGTCTTCATCTTCTCACGTACAACTTGAATCTTCTCATTCGTCTCGCGTACCATCTCTGGCCCAAGAAGTTGACTATCTCCGACTTCGGTCCAACATAGCGGCGATCGGCAAGGTCTTCCGTACAAAGCTTCAAACGGCGCCATATCTATGCTCGAATGATAACTATTATTATAGGCGAACTCAATCAGAGGTAAGTGTATCTCCCAAGAACTCTCAAAATCAATGACACAAGCTCGTAACATATCTTCCATCACTTGATTAACTCGTTCCGTCTGTCCATCTGTCTGTGGATGAAAAGCTGAACTCAAGTTCAATGTCGTTCCCATCGCTGTCTGGAGACTCTTCCAAAATTCTGCAGTAAAGCGCGAATCTCGGTCTGACACAATAGATACAGGCACTCCATGTAATCGTACAACATGTTGTAGATACATTCGGCTCAAACGTTCTACTGAGTACGTCATGCTATAGGCAATAAAATGTGCCGTCTTAGTAAGTCGATCCACGATTACCCATATAGCATCGTGATTCTGCTGTGACTTCGGCAATCCTACCACAAAATCCATGGTTATGTGTTCCCATTTCCATTGAGGAATAGGTAACGGCTGTAGAAGTCCAGGTGGTTTCTGATGTTCTGCCTTTACTTGTTTACAAGTAAGACACTGAGCTACATACTCTGCCACATTTCTCTTCATTCCTTCCCACCAGAAATTTCTCTTCAAGTCCTTGTACATCTTTGTACCTCCGGGGTGAATAGTCATCCGTGACTTATGAGCTTCATCCAATATTTCCTTCCGGAGATTTTCTTCGTCAGGTACACAGAGTCTACCTTTACATCGTAAGGCTCCGTCTGTACTTATACTCCAGACTTCTGGTTCCTTGGCTGACATCTTGGCGAACCATAATTTCAAATCCTCTGTTGTCTGTTGAGCCTCTATGATACGGCTGATCAAAGTTGGTTGTACCATAAGACATCCAAAATGTTGTCCTTTCATTGGCTCCACTGGCTGAAGATCAAATTCGGCTAAAACTTCTAATGATCTCCATTCTCTAATTAGTAATGCAGCGATCACTAATCGAGGTTTACGGCTCAAAGCGTCTGCTACTACATTTGCTTTACCTGGATGGTATTGCAAAGAAAAGTCATAGTCTTTGAGTAACTCCATCCATCTCCGCTGTCGCATATTCAACTCCTTTTGAGAGAACAAATACTTCAAGCTCTTATGATCGGAAAATAGATCAAACTTTTCTCCGTAGAGATAGTGTCTCCAAATTTTCAATGCAAACACTATTGCTGCTAATTCCAGATCATGCGTGGGATAATTTTTCTCATGTACCTTCAATTGTCTTGATCCATATGCGATAACATTTCCAGCTTGCATAAGCACACATCCAAGTCCTTGGTACGATGCATCACTGTAGATCACATACTTTTCTCCACTCTTAGGTAATGCGAGTACTGGTGCAGAAGTCAATCTTTCTTTTAACTCCTGAAATGCATCCTCATGCTTGTCTGTCCATTCATACTTCGCCTCCTTTCTTGTTAAATTCGTCAAAGGTCCTGCTATCTTGGAAAATCCTTCGACAAATCTTCTGTAATATCCTGCTAAACCCAGAAAACTTCTGACTTCGGTCGCATTTGTCGGTCTGTTCCAGCTTAAGACTGCATCAATCTTAGATGAGTCTACCGAAATACCTTCCTGAGATATAACGTGTCCCAAGAATTTGACTTCCTGTAGCCAAAACTCACACTTGCTGAACTTTGCATACAACTTGCTATCTCGAAGTGTTTGCAAGGCAACTTGTAAATGCTCCTTGTGATCCTCTTCTGTCTTTGAGTAGATCAGTATATCATCAATGAACACAATAATGAACTTATCCAGATATAGTCTGAATACTCTATTCATCAAGTCCATAAATACTGCTGGCGCATTCGTCAATCCAAAAGGCATAACTAGAAACTCGTAATGCCCGTATCTTGTCCTGAATGCAGTCTTCGATACATCCTCTGATCGAACTAACAGCTGGTGGTATCCTGAACGCAGATCGATCTTAGAAAAAATCCTAGATCCTTGTAACTGGTCGAATAGATCATCTATCCGAGGTAACGGATATCTATTCTTAATCGTAACCTTGTTCAACTCCCTGTAGTCTATACAGAGTCGAAGTGTTCCGTCCTTCTTCTTTACAAACAGAACTGGTGCTCCCCAAGGCGATGTACTTGGACGAACAAATCCTAGATCCTCGAGTTCTTGAACTTGCTTCTTCAATTCTAACATCTCAGTTGGTGCCATCCTGTATGGAGTCTTAGAAATAGGCAATGTATCAGGTACTAATTCCACACAGAAATCTATTTCTCTTTTCGGTGGAAGTCCTGTAATATCCTGAAATACATCCTGAAAGTCTCGTACAATAGAAATTTGATCCATCTTAAGCTCCGTACTCGTACTAATGATCGTAACCAAACTACTCGTTAGAAACATGTCGCTTGTCGGTTGACACTGAAATCTGATCGTCGGCCTTCCTTGTATTGGAAATACAATCGTTCTAGTAGGGCAATCCAGATTGGCATTGTACTTAGTTAACCAATCCATCCCTAGGATAACATCAAATTCTGACATCGACAGAACTACCAAGTCTGCTGGAAGATTCCTATCTCCCAAAGTCAAAGGGCAATCTCTACACACCTTACTCAACTTAACTATCACTCCCAACGGTGACACAGCATTCAGTGTTGGCTCAAGTGTCTGGGGTTCTAAACCCAACTGACGCACAATCTTAACAGCAATAAAAGAACGTGCGGCTCCAGTATCAAATAAAGCTTTAACTGGACTATGAAAGAGTACAAGTGTACCTTCCAAATGTTGCTGCTCATCAGCATTAAAGCCTGCTTCTTCTGGAATAATAGCGTTCATCCTCGTCTGATCAGGAGGTCCTTGAATTCCTTGCACTGGTGCCCCGTAGTATCCTCCTCGTGGTGCACGACAATCCTTGCTCAAGTGTCCTGGTTTGTTGCAGTTGCGGCAGACAATATCTGGCCTGCGATTTGGTCTGAAGACGGTGCAGTTCCTTGCAATATGTCCGGGTTTTCCACAGTTAAAACATCCTCCACTATTACTTGGCGGGGCTGTTAGTAATGCCTGTGGCTGTAGTCCTCGCTGTTGATTTTGCTGGGGCCGATTATAACTCTGCTGCGGTTTCCTGGTTCCTTCCCAGATTCTCTTGTTTCCTTGAAAATTTTCCTGAGGTCTCCATCCTTGGGTATTTCTCGGTGGTCGATTATGGAAATTCCTCGGTTGAAACCCTCGTGACGACTGAGGTCGATTCATCTGTGATTGCTGTACTGAATTAGCATCCTTTTCTAATCCTGTAGCAAATCTAACAATTTCCTCATACGTCTGGTTTAGATGACCAACCATCATATGTCTAAGGTGGGGGTTCAGTCCTTGGTGAAATCTCTTCACCTTCTTTTGCGGCGTGTCTATCATATGCTGAGCAAATCTGGATAAACGCTCGAACTGTGTTGTGTATTCCCGTACATTCCATCCTCCTTGGATCAAATTTAGAAAGTTCCTTTCCTGTTGATCTCTCTCATCTTCTGGAAAATACTTATCCAAAAATCTGCCTTTGAATGTCTCCCACGACATAGCTCTAGCGGCATCGATCCCAACAGTGGCTTGCTCAGCTTCCCACCAATCTGCGGCGGCATAGGTGAGCTGAAACGTAGCAAGGCGACGTTTCTCTTGTTCATTGCATTCCAATGCTCCAAATATCAACTCCATTTCTCTTATCCATTGCTCTGCTTTCCATGGTTCTGTTAGTCCATCAAACTTTTCGGGACGTAACCCACGAAAATTTGCTAACAGCTTATCTCCAGTCTGTCTTGGTGGCGGGGGTACAAGAGGTCTCTGGTGGGTGGAGTGATTATATGTATCCCCCACATGCTCCATCCTCTGCATAAATGCTTCAAAAATTCCCGTTGGATCCATCCCTTCCGGTATAGGTGCTCCATTACGTGCTTGGTGATTTCTCAAGGGTCCTACCATGATGATAACGAGTATCGCCTACAAATGACATATTGATCAGCTGAAAGTCTTCTCGTAGAAACGAACTCAAGATAGAACAAGAAACAGCAAAACTAACCATTCTACTAAACAACACTGCACAACGCAATAACCAAACAATAATAAAAGTACTGCTCGTATATATATATATCAAAAGATGTACCGTATAGTACACACTAATCAAACTGTGTACCATATGGGACAAGAGTTACAACAACTAAAGTCAGCTAATACTATACAAGGCTATGGTCAATAGCTATCTCTCAAGCTCCCAAAAATCTAGTGGACAACATGTCCTAATATAAACTAACAAAATCTACACCCTGCCGATCCTGACTCAAAAGTCGTCAGCATCTGATCCTGCTGGTGGTGCCTCATCCTCCGGGTCTATATCCATTTCCTCGAGTGGATCATCCTCAACTGGTGCGACAAGATCTCCAACTACTACCCCTATATCCCAATCCTCTATCATCTCTGCATCATCGTCCTCCATCACGTCTACTATCGCCTGGTTAGCGACATCAACAGCTACTGCAGCAAAACCGTCAGCTATGTCAAGAGCTCCTGCTATAGCCACCTCTCCCATAACAAAATCTGCTGGCTGTGCTATCATCTGAGCTATCCATCCTACTGCCATATCGGCCATGGCTGCCATATGCATAATGGGTCCAGCTGGTATCTGAAGCACAACGGGTATCTCTGGCACAACTATCTCCTCGTCGGGTACCTCCTCGTCTACCACTATGTCTGCCTCAATAGCCTCTGGGTCTGGTACTGGATCCTCTGGCTCAAACTCTGGCTCCTCGGGGTCATCCTCAGCTTCATCATCATCTGCATCGTCTGCATGCTCATCCTCTACTGGGTCCTCATCATCTATCGGCTCCTCCTCTCCATCTCCACCCATGTCCTCATCGGGATGCTCATCCTGAGGCTCTACATCTTCCTCATCCTCAATCGGCTCATGCTCTGGCTCTGGGACGGGTACGTCGGGCACTGGTGATGGTGGGGCTGCTGGAGCTGCTGCTGGTGCAGTCACAGGCTCTGGTGGACCGGCTACAATGGCTCTCAACTCAATCTCATCCATCTCTGGTTTACTCAAAACTAGTCGCAACATCTCCTGGCAAATGTCTCTGCCAACTCTCGCTAAGTGATAAGCATCCATGCGCATCTGGGTCGGGTGAGTACTCCTGGTCACATAAAGTGCTCTCCACATGTCTTCCTCTAAATGTCGACTAGCTATCTGGCACACACGCTCACGATAAAACTCTGGGTCAGCTGGCTCCACGGTATCTCCATGGATAATATGTCCTCCATAAGCATCAGTCACAAACTGGTGAAACTCCGGATCCATGCTATCCTGCAAAGGAAACTATCTATCGTCAGGAAGACGAACTTATCTTATACTCATATCTTATCTCAAAGAATCTTAACACACTAGGACCAGATGGTGTGGAAATACTTAGTGAACAAAAGTATCACAACCTAGAGTACCAAACGCAGGCTCTGATACCAAAAATCCTGTCACGCCCCGGAGCAGCATAAATAGAGAAAAATAAATTTCCTTTATGGGTCCATAAGGAATGACAGGTGAAAGTCACTAATAATCCACACCACACAGTACTAGTCCAAAAGAAAAGCAACAGTAACCAACTGAGAATAACACACAGTGTTAACTATTACAAAATATCAGAGTATGGTCCACAGGATCACAACAGGTCTGAAGACAACAAATGCCCAAGTACCCATTAACAAAAGTTTAACAGAACAACTGAAATTAAATCTAATTATAACATCTTCAGTCTTCAACTGGCATAAGGATAATCCTTCCTGGTGTAATCGTCATCGGTGGGGCCTTCCTCTAAATAACACTCATCAGTGTACTGGTCATTACCTGTAAAACAAGGGGCAGGATATTCTGGACGGGGAATGTCCAGGCAATAAAAGGCCGTCAGCTTACTGAGAGCTGAGTGAGCATAAACTAACGAGGTACCAGTTATCTGAAGTAAACACAAGCTTATAAAAACAAGAGTTAACATCTTATTATAAAGTAACATTATCTTGTTCTTCTATTCATTCTTATAAACCGACCCTTATCGTCTTGTTACTCAAATACCGAACTCAACGTATTCAGATATCATGAACAGACTCAATCGTTTAACTCTAGGGATACACCCTTATTCTGTCCATCGCTTTTAAGAGCAATGGTCCTGCTCACCGCATGTCATGGACTCCACGTCAGTCTGTCCCCAGCTTTTAAGAACAATGGTCCTGTTCACCGCATTTCAGGGATATAACGTTTCGAACAAGGCATATCAATCTATTGCCACGACTTAACGTCATCTACTAGTGATCCCAGCTCACCGCTTTTAAGAACCATGGTCCGGTTCACCGCTTTTAAGAGCATATCACAGATCATCCAGTCTATCTTAAGACTTCTTGGTCCAGCTCACCGCTTTTAAGAACCATGGTCCGGTTCACCGCTTTTAAGAGCATATCATGACCAATCATCCATCCACGTACCATTCCCAGAACTTACCAAACCTACTTACGTTCCATTCTACATCGACACATGACAATTCCCAATGTGGCCTGACTACTCGGATTAAAAGAAACGGATATCGAACTTATATCAGAAACAACACGTCAACCCACGTCTTCATATTACTTTTTATTCATTATCCATAAATCTTTGGTGTCACATTTCTCCTGTCTACCCCATAATCGCATAATGGAATTCCGAATCAGAAATCGAACAACTAAACCTCTTATATAATAAACAGGCAAAGGAAACCATGTACTGATCATGTCAATCGATTGGAACAAAAGTTCAATCGATTGGAACAAAAGTTATGTCAATCGATTGATAAACATGTCAATCGATTGGAACAATGTCAATCGATTGAAATCCTATTCAATCGATTGGGATGCAACTGATGTCAATCGATTGAGATCATGTCAATCGATTGGAACTACGTCTTCTCCAGCAGATTGTAAAAACAGCATATATAAACGTGCACTACATGCATTTAACCCATCTAAACATCATAATAGCTTATATAAACTTCATATAAAGGGACCAAGTGAGTTAGAACTCACTTAGGGTGCGTTTGGGGTGTGTTTAAGCTTGAAACCAACTTCTCTCTCTCTCTTTCTTCCTTCTCTGTCCAGCCTTCTCTCTCTCTGTCTCTTCCTTCCTTCTTTCTTCTTCTTTCTGTTTCTCCTTCTTCTTCTCTCCCAACTGCCAAGGTAGTGTGTGTGTGTGGAGTATGTATATATGTGTAGATATAGATATATGTATGTATAACTCAAGAGGTAAGTATATTTCTCCCCCAAGGTCTGAAAAACAGCCCCAAGGCCACTAAATGAAACATATATATAGACATAAGGGAGTGCCACGCGTTTAAAGCTGAAGGAAAGAAGAAAACATTTCTCAGCTTATGTCAATCGATTGAGACACCAGTCAATCGATTGGCAACAGATATTTGTAGTCAATCGATTGGAAACAATGTCAATCGATTGAGATGAATAGCAATCGATTGGAAAGTTTGACACGTCATCACTTTTAGTCGGTTGAATGTCAATCGATTGGGATACTTATCAATCGATTGGTATCAGAAAAGTGTCAATCGATTGGGAATATGTCAATCGATTGGTATCAAAATTTACCAAAAGGAAGAGAAAGTTTATACGAGTATAGAAATGAAATACCGGGTCTTATTAAAATACCAAAATACAGGGTATTACATTTCAAGTTTCTTATGTGATGTAATATACTATCGTAGTATTATTTGTCGAACCATACATAGTATAAGATGATTATTTGGATGCTAATTGAGGCCCGTCAAAAGACGGGGCGAGTTGAGGGTGTTTTAGTCGCGACAAAGGCTCCTTCCTCTCTCGTACCAAAACCCCGAACCAAGTTCTTTGGTTATGAAGGGCCGGTGCCCTTATCCGCTTGGGTGAGTCAAAATTAGGTTTCTTGGTTCCTTAAAGACCAAGTGGCGACTCTGTATCTGTTTTCAACAGACCATTTTCTTTTCTTTGATCCAAGTCAAATTCCTTTTCAAAACAATCTCAAACAAGAGAAGTGGTCCACTTCCGGTGTCCACAGTTAGTTTGCAGGCATGAAGCGTACATGAATTCCAGAGATTTGAAATAGTTGATTACATGACAGGAATTCAGTATATTGTAAAGAAGACAGTTGAAACTCATGCTGAGCTACAGTTTGACAATCAACGTTATTCAGGTAAAGCCAAAATGATTATTAGTATTTTGAATTAGAGATTGACAGAAGAATTTTGTATGTGTATTGATTATCCGGATATGATTGTATTGAAATAGAGACTTGATAGAAAATTGAAATTTTCTGAGACAACTAGACAAGAAATGATAATAGCAGAAATGTAGGTACAAGTGACACTATTGCATCAGATTAAAGGGAATTGGCTCAAGGATCCGTTTGCTTTTGTGCTTTTTGGAGAAAGAAAATTTATGATGAAATTACTGAAAGGGGAATGATCAGATTTCTACTTTACAGTAAATTAAGTAGGTATTTCGAATGAAATTGATTCAGGGAAATGATTGAAATTGTATTCTGTTATATACAATGATTTGACGATCAGCTGCGGGAATATAAGTTGTTGATATTTAGTTGGGAGTCTGGATTACCGGTAGAAGTTAAAATTGAAGTATTGAGAAGATTATCTACAGATGATGAATTGTTAACTATGTGCTTAACTATTGAGTTAATCAAGTATAGAGACAGAATATCAAGGAATCGTAGAGCTGGTGCACTTATTGTCAGTATTTTGACAAGTATGAGTAAATAAGGTGTAATTGAGTCAATCGATGCTATTATATCACAGGGAAGACGTTGACTGAAAGATATGTTTGGGCTTCCGATTTATTTAAAATTACTGATATAATACTAAAAGGGAAGCGATTTGGATATCACACTATAATACGATGTGTTGAAATTTAGAAGCCTATTATATGTTTTGAATGCAGATAGCTCAAGGAATGGATTTTAGAAAAAATATTCAAGCTCATAACGGGATTGTGGAATAATATGTTAATAGGCAGATATGAGACCGTGCTACTTGTATTTTATTGGGCAGGATGACTCGTTAATCGGTTACAGGGGATAAAAACTTTCGAGGATAGATTCAAAATTTGGGTACCATCAGTTAGTAGTTAAAGCTAGGATGTTGATAAGATCATCTTCAAATGAGAATTGTAAAACATATTGGGGATGTATGGTTTAACAGAGAATAAAAGCATAAATATTGAAGAGTCGTGGGGTTATTCTCACTAATGTTAATGACCAAGTCGAAATGAATATCTGTCGAGATAAACTTTGTGACTGGATGGTCAAAGTCAACAGAGATTAGATATTGAAAAGTGAATGATTGTAGACAGGTGATCGAACTCGACTGTATTGATGAATGAAAATACAAATTTGTTGGGGTTAATCGATTTGTATGTGGAAGGGAATTGTGAAATTCTATGCTTACTGATATCTATCATCATAAAGTGGTATGTTTGACTTGTACTGATGTTTTGAAAATTCGCACGGGGCAACGGGAAAGAAATTGAATATTGGAAGAATGCATTTTGCAAGTTGACGATTGGTTGAAAATACATCACAGGTAAGTGAATTTTGTTTTCAGGAAGTTGATAGAAATGTCTACTACACGGACAGATATATTCTAAATGTGTTATCATCAGAGAATTGTATAGTTTGCAGAACTGAGTGATTCGATGGGATCATTTGAAAATGTTAAAGAGATTGGGAATCAGTAGACTACCAATTGAGATTGTAGTGGTATTAACCAATGAGCGCAATGCATTCTAAATTGCGTGTACAGTGTTGAAGGTCAGAGTTGAACCGTGAATTTACTTGAGACAAGGAAAAGTTTGGGGACAAACTTCCTAAAAGGGAGGAAGAGATGTAATACCCGTACCCGGAAAAAGGTAGTAATATTTATTTTTGCATGCATTAATTAGTATAATTAATTGCATGTGATGATTTGGGTGAGTTTCAGTCACCCCGATGTGATAAGTGCTTGATAAAGGGCACAGTTGAAAAGATGTGAAGTGGGACCCACGGGAGGTCCAGATTAAATCAATTGCATTTAGTTGCATTTATATGATTAAATGAATATTTGTTAAAGTATTTTTAATATTTTATTGTTAATTATGACCTTTTATGGTACCAGTTTGGGAACCCATGTGAGAGCAAATAAGGACATGATTCATAACTAGTAGGTTAATTAGCAATTTTATAAAATATTTGGGACCACATTTTAGACCCACATGTGACATAGACGCATACCCACTTAGATATTGGGTAGTTAATATAAAGTTTAGGGAGTCTCATAATAAGATCTAGAAGTTTTGGGGATGTAAACGCAATTATGACTAAGAGTCATAAGTTTGTGAGTTTGGACAAGGCACGTGTGCCTTCATCATTTTTTTTATAAAAAAAAAAAAAAAGAAAAGAAAAAACAAACCAAGAAAGAGTCACAGAAAGAGATACAGAGAGCTTTCACGAGAGCGACGGTTCCGTTTCGACTTTGCGACGCCATTTTTCTGCCGTGTGACGTTCAATCTTAAAACAGAAGCCATATTCGGACTCGTGGAGGTGAGAGGATAATTTCTACGTCTTTCTTTTTCTGTTTTAGTAACGTTTTTCTGTGACCCATTTTGAGGGGTGATACATATATGTGATATACATATATAGGATTATCATTGGAATCAATAGAAGCTAGAATTCTACATGGAATTTGGGATTTCTAGGCTTATTTGGACCTATTTGTGAGGTGAGTGTCCTAATCTCAAAATTGGATATTTAATGTTATTTATTTATTTTTAGTGAATGCTTAAATTGCTTAATTATTGATTAAGTAGAAAAGCATGTGATTAGTTTGTATTTAACATGTCTAAGATGTTGAAATTGCCATGTTGACATGTTGAGTTGTTTATGTGCTTATTTGGGTCAAAGGGTCTCAAGTGATAATCACCATTATTTAGCCCGTATATAAGGGACGCCCATTCCTCAGAGAAAAGGGGGATGATGATGAAGTCCTCAGAGAAAAGGGGGCGTGGTGACGACCACACAACGAATTGACTACGGTCACGAGAGAATGAGTGATTTCGCTATATGCGACGGAAAAAGTGAGAATGGCCCGGAATCAGGGGTCCAGAACGATGGTGGTTGATTACTTGACACGCCTGCGACCATTTATTGTTGTGATGTTTAATTGGTGTTATGATTCATTAAGTACTCCAATTGCATGATTAGTACCACGTACTCACTGAGCGAAAGTTTATTCGATTTTTTGGCTAATGACCACGCAGGTACAGATGAGCATCACAATGAGAAGCGTTGAACTAGGGGGTTCCGGGCAACATGGGAGTATGTTTATTTTGTTGTATATTTTAATACATTGTTTGTGGGCGTACTCATTTGGGTTGGGAATTAGTATAGAAATTTGATGTGCAAAATTCGCAGGTCTAATTTTTGGCCTGTCGACTTTTACGAAAACAGACATAACTTTCTCTAAATTCGGATTCGCGCGCCGTTTTTTGCGTTGGAACCGAGACTCAAAGGGCTATCTTTTGATATAAAATTTGACTATATTTTATTAATGAAAATTTTACCCTTGGTCCGGTTTAAGCTAATAAATCCATTTTTCCTATGTTTAACTCTTATTTTATTGCTAATAAGGGGTGTTTTGTTTTGGGTAACTTTTTTTTTTGTTACACGGTCCTAGCCTTGGGGACGGGTTGGGGTGTGACAAAATCTCTCACACCCGTTCCAGAAATTTTATGATTCTGAAAATGCATCCTTTGAGATTTTGAAATTTATTAATGTTATTTGAGTTGAAGTTGACTGTGAGTCAACGGTAAGGTGTCAGTGAGGACACGGGAACATTGTAGTTCATATGGCATGAGCATGAGTAAATGGCATTTATATGATTTAAATATTATTTGACTTATATGGTATTTTGTGAATAGTGAATTATACCCGTGTAGTATAATTTCTGGTATTTTCGGTATTGGTTGTTAACATTTTGAGAACGTTGGTGAGAACGTGAGTGATACATTAATTAAAAAGTTAGGTTGTGTAGAGATTGCACAGAATTAAATTTTCGGACGTTATTTTTTTGGACCAAACGAAACCTAGTCGAAAACTTTTGAAATTTATAGTTTTCACTCGTAAAGGCATAAAATGGAGATGTGCGAAGTTTCGGGAGTTAATTAGAAGTTTGAGGAACTCGTGGGGAGGTAAACGCAATTCCCGAAGAGTTTTTCTATAAATAGGTGGGGGGGTGAGATTTCATTCTCATCCAAAACTCACAAATATCTAGAGAGAGGAGAGAGAAAGAAGATTTGGTTGCCACGAGCTTGCCGGCGACATACGACAACCTTCCGTCCGTCAGATTTTCTCCAGATTCAAGATTTGTACTCGTGGAGGTAAGACCTACGTTTTGATACTACTTAGGTCGTGTTTAAACTTGTAGGAATTTTCTCAAATTCGAAATCCGAAGATTATTTAGCCTCCGAGTCGATCCTTCAAAGTTTGGGAGAAATCGCACGAGGTATGAAGTTCTAACTTATGAAATATAGAAGAATACATGTTTTATATTTCGAATACGAAATTGAGATCCGGGCGAAATCCATGTGTTAATTGTAGGCCTGTTAATTATGCACGCGTTAATTTGTGAAAAGCATGTCTAAATTTACGCAAGCACGTTGAGTTGTCTATGTGGGTCAAAGGGGAGTCTTATACAAATTCATGCCGGAGTAAGCTTCTCGATGTTTGAGAATTTTAGTAGCGACGGCTACTGTGCATGATTGTAGGCTTGGACTTGCCATGGCACTTGTGGGATGTAATGGTTGTAGGCTTGGACTTGCCATTGACATCGCGGTTTAAGGCTTGGACTTGCCGCTACCGGATGAATGCGTATTTTCCTCCCTAGAGACTATTGATATAATTTATGAGATAAAAGCATGTTTTGTCATATATTGCATATGTTAGACTTGTATGCTCAACATATAGCTGAGCAGTGGAGATGTACTCCATTGCAGGTAAGAGGAAAGACAGGAAGAATCGTGAGGAGTGAGGCCAAGGAACGCCGGGGAACCACAATTGTATATGCTTTTGTTTTAATCCTAAAACTTGTGTAAGGATTGGGAATTCGTAAAATGTTGTAATAGATCTTTGGATTAGTTCCTTGGTATTGTAATCTTATAATTGAACGTCTGTAGTTATGTTTTGAATGTTGAAAATCAGTTATGGTTGTGATTGTGGTTGGTGTGGAGAAGTATGAGTTGTTAATATTTCATTTCAGGCTGCCCAGCAGGGGAGCAGTCGACTGGACCCAGGATCAGTCGATTGGATCTCTTATGATTGAGACACTGAAAGTGAATAGTAAGAGAAGCAGTCGACTGGACCTTGCATCAGTCGACTGAGACACTGTTGGTTTTGGCTAGTGCTTTTAATAATGGCAAAACCAGTCGACTGGACCTCCAGATCAGTCGACTGGACCCCTTTTGAAATTGTTACATTTTGGTTCTGCTTAGCACAGTCGACTGAGCAGTCGACTGAACCTCTGTTTTCAAAACTGAGTATTTTGGATGTGTTTCTAATTGGCCAAAACTTTTTATAACTCTGATTTCAATGGATTTTACAAACTCAGAGGGTAATGTTCCCTAAGTTTTAAATACTCAGGGTTGTTTTAAAGTTCTTTCCGCTGCGTATTGTTATATGATGTTTGGATGAGCCTTGATAGCGTGCCACGTGTCCTATTTCCGCGCGTAGCGGGATGTGTCGTGACAAAATCTACTTGAATTCCCCTTCTACCATTCTAACTCATCAAACCCATCCCTATCTTCTTCACAACTCTCCATTAGGTATTTTTCCAATTCGGTCATGTTCTCCACCGAATCCTCCGATTTCAAGTGCTTCTTAAATTCAGACATCATCATTTCCCTCATATCCATAGGCCTAGGCTCACTACTTGATCCCTCCATTGATTGACCTCTCATTGGACCCACTCCTCCCTCATTTGTAACATACAAGTCAAACAACCTATTCAAAGTATTATGCACCTTTTTTTGTCAACGGATCGAATGAGTCAAAATAAAATTGATATACCGCATTTTCCAACGAGGGTCAAGAACCATAGCAACGTACAACAATGCATTCATATTACCAGTAGTTCCCCAATACTTAGCAAACTTTATTTTCATGTTTTCCGCCATAGATTTCAAAAACAAATCACCTTCCTTAACCTCATTTTCAATTGTTTCTTGAATTAACACCATCTGCATTAAAAAAAGCATTACATGTAATATGTTTTGAATCCAAAAACCGTAAAGTTGCATCATAGAAAAGTTTTAAGAATTTCACAAATAACCTACATTTGTCCCAATCTTCATAAGTGATAGGGCCCAAATCCTCCCCCATGACATTCTTGAAGTTATAGTCGTCCTCATCCAACCTCTCAAATGCTTTTTGATATTTTTCTGCCCTATCTAACATCAAGTAAATATAGTTCCACCTAGTAGGCACATCTAAGACTACTTGGTTCTTTTATGGATGTTTCTCCTTCTCCGCACATAGCTTAAACATTTTCATCCGTTGTGGAGAGGACCTCACATACCTTACCGCAGTCCTCACCCTCACAATAGAATCATCCATGTCCTTCAACCCATCATGAACAACAAGATTCAAGATATGAGCACAACATCTAATATGCAAGAACTCATGTTGTAAGATAGTACTCCTCCTATCCTTAGTCTTTCACACTAAAAATTCAACTATAGTATTATTTGAACTAGCATTATCAATTGTGAGTGTGAGAATTTTATCTATCCCCTAATGAAGTAAACACATTTCTAATGTTTTACCGAGTATGGAACCCTTGAGACTTTCAACCAAACAAAAATTAAGAATCCTTTTGTGTAGTTTCCAATCATTGTCTATGAAGTGCGTAGTTAGACACATATAATTCAAATTTTGCAAAGAAGTCCATGTATCCGTGGTAAGGCAAATCTGTTGCCCTTTTAAAGCATTTTTCAACATTTTTTTCTCTCTCACATACACTTTGTAACAATCTTTTGCAGTGGTCACTCGACTTGGGATCTTAGTCCATTTAGGACATGTAACAAGAGTATACTTTTGAAAACCCTCACCTTCGACCAATCTAAAGGGTAACTCATCAGTTATCAACATCTCAGCTAAAGCTAGTCGATCTACATCTATCAACACTAAAAGCAATTGAACAAGACCGCTAGTACTTCTCCTTCCACTTTAGGCTTGAATCACAAAGTGGTTTGGCCCTTCTCCGCTTTTGATATGGTTAATTCAGACATTGGTGCTCTAAATGATGGGACAAAGAGGTTGTCCCATTTAGTTTAGGTTCACAAGCATAAGTGTTAGGACAATAATTACATGATGCCCTATGTCTAGACTCCGGATTTTCATTCTTCTCAACAACATTAAAGTGTCCCAAACCCAAGACCTTTTCCTATTACCACCCGGATTATTCTTCTTAGCTTGACTTACCTTGGGTGGGAGAGGTGGGAGAGGGTGGGGGTTGTCTTTCTTTGTCTCATCCACTCGATTAGCATCCACGTCAATTGGAGAATTTTTATCAGCCATCTACTATTATACATAAGAGATTAGCAACAAAAAAAAAATCAATGAGAAACATCATAAAAATAAACAGAAACGGCATTTGTTGGACACTAACAAATGAATAAACAGAAAACATCATAAAATGGGACACTAATTTTTGCCCCTAATTTCACTATCACAAACCAAGTGATTATTAGCCTTCCTAGATTGCCCCTAATTTTTGACAAGAGTTAAATATAGTCCCTACTACCCAACAAAGGGTGTTATTATGATGTTATATGGACTGCTAGAATATTAATTTCCAAATATTATTATGTGCTTTGATTCCAAAAACCTATGTTGCGCATCTATGTTGCGCATCACTACCATATCAAAGTTGGTCATTTTAAGTGAGATGAAATAGTAACACTTGTCTTACAAGTTTGGCCCATCACTATACAGCTTCATACTGGTCAACTAGAGCTTAATTGAATTCATTAGTGTGTGCCTATCTAAATGAGAAAAAGGGTTGATTAAACAGTACACATATCATTTTTAACAAATGAGATAAAGGGGAAAAATAACTAGGAAAAGGGTCCATACCTTGGGTTGATGAGGGCTTGATTCTGAAAAATCCAAACAAAAACAAAGATTAAATATATAAATATATATAGTGAGAGAGAGAGAGAGGGATGGAGAGAGAGAGAGAGAGAGATCAAATATGGACTGATCGAGATAGAGAGATCGAGATCAAGAGAGTCAGAGAGAGATCAAAAGGAGAGAGAGAGAGAGAGATCAATATATAAATATATATAGTTATATACACATACGGACATACCTGATACCTTAGCAGTCCGGTTTGGTCGGTTCTGGTCGGTCGGTTCGATTTGGCAAAAATTTCTTACAGCCCTACCCCAAACACCTCATTGGGTGGAGTGAATATTGGGTATCACATTGATACCGCGTGAAATTGTGTAACGTCTATAGAGGAAAGACTGTAAGGCTTATGTGGATAGAGTTTGGAGTGATGTGGGAAGAGATTCCCCTAAAAATAGGGGGTCAAATGTTTGAATAAAA
The DNA here is from genome assembly GCA_033977485.1 of Hydrangea macrophylla. NCBI lineage: Eukaryota > Viridiplantae > Streptophyta > Magnoliopsida > Cornales > Hydrangeaceae > Hydrangea > Hydrangea macrophylla. The sequence continues at coordinate 126,097,485 of CM066991.1, read as the reverse complement.
GAATTTGATTGGGTTAGGATACGAGATTGAGATATCACCGTGATACCCATGTGAAACCCACCACTTTTAATCAGTTTTGCTCATCCAAATTTTGCTCACCCATTACCCACCACTTTTCATCTAAAAAATATATGAAATTTGGTGATTCCACATTGGATGCTTGGATGAGCAATGAGTTACCAAAATTTGGCTGAGCAAAAATGCACTATTCTCCATCAAATGAACTAGTCGATAACCCGTGCTATACCCGGGGCTGTATTATAGTTAGCTAAGAAAATAAAATGTTATTCAAAAAAAAATTTGCATCATTTTAGGTTAGTAATTGGGAATATCCTCGGGATACATCCCATAAATAAAAAATAAAAAAATAAAAAAATAAAAAAGAAGAAGAAGAAGAAGAAAAAAAGAAAAGAAGAAGAATTTAAGCTTATCATTCATATTAACAAAAGAAACAATAAAACATAATAATAAAATACGAAGTTCAAATTATATATAAAAAAAAAAGAGAAAAAAAAAAAAAAAGAATAAGTAGAAAAACTAAGAAAATGCCACGCGGTGAATTATGGAAGAATGTTTTACTTAAACCATTGCAAAAAGCTTTTGGTTTTTCTCAACCTTTAGGGTTTTAAGGCCATGTTCTTCTTCCTTTTTTTTTTGGTGGTGGGCGGGAGAAGAAAAACAATTGAGAAGTATTTGGTTTCTCCACTTTTAGGCTTTTTATGGCTATTTATTGATTTCTTAAACATTGCAAAATAATTAAAAATAAGAGGGTAAAAAAGTCTAAGTGATTTCCACAACTCGTCACATGGTGCATGCGGAATAAGTTTTAGGTTTGCTATTTAGATATATCCAATAGATTGTGGAATGGGTTAAAATTGCTCTTTAATTTATGTTCAAAGATTATTGATTGCATCCCAAAAAAAAAAAAAAAGAGATTACTGATTGCTCTCATAACTGACCAAAAGCAAAAGTTGCTAAAAAAAAAGTGTGAGTTTCAAAGGAGGTACATTATAATAGAATTTGAATATAATTCATCTTTAAAACTCCAACATTTTGAGAAAACAAATAATTAATGTACTTTGGAGTTAAACATGGCTTTTAAATGACAATATTCAATGTTCTCCATGTATCTACATAGAGATTGAAAGTATATTAAAGAGAAAAAAAAAATGAAACATGAAGAAAATTTCACTTGGCAAGCTAAGAAAATGTTTTTTTTAAGATGAAGAAGAAGAAGAAGAAGAAAAAAGGAAGAAAATTATAAGTGGCAAGCTAAGGAAACACTTTTGGCCTTGGCTTTTAGATATATATATATATATATATATATATATTAGAAGAAAAATGAAACATGAAAAAAAAAATTCCACTTTAGCTAAGAAAAGACTTTTGGCCTTGACTTTTCGAGATATATATAATAAATGTGCTAAATCAAAATGTACATTCAACTGCTTGAAATGCATTACAAAAATTGGATAGACTCTTTTTCTATCTTATGACTGTGAAAAGAGTCTAATGTTGTTGGTTAAAATCTGTTTTTGAAAGTGCTTTTAAAATGGTCATGAAATTCAATATAATAGAAGGGCAAGCTAAAGGTATCACCCAATCAAGTGCTGAAAATTAAATATTTTCAGTACTTACTTTTTTCAGTGTGTTTGGTAATGTATAAGAGCTCATCACTTAACCTTGAAAAAGTAGCCAAAAACTACTGAAAATTTTCAAGTAGAAAAATGCAACTAAAAAATCACTAATTATGATATGCTTTCAATGAAAAATAATTTACTTATCGACTATCATAGATTTGTTTATAATTTTCCGCACTTAGAATTCAGTATCCAATTTGCAATTATATTAAACAATGTCTACGGATTTGAATATATTAGAATCATTTCATTTGTGAATCACTAAACCATTTCTTCATGGAGACATTTTCTTTAAAGAATTTTTTGAAAACTGGTTAGTGTTTGATATTGCAGTGGAAATATATATATATATATATATATATTTTTAGCTTTTTCTAACCAATTTTTTTTTTTTTTTGTTTAATGCTATTAAATTAAACTCATTTTTTTATTTTTTGAAAATAGATTTTTAAAAAGAGCTATAAAAAGTTATAATACATTTCTCTACCTACTATTATATTTATGGGTAAGTTACACTAACCACCTTTGAGATATGATCTAATTACATGTACCTCTCTTCCCGTTTTCAAAAATAACAATCACCCCTTGTCAGGTAGTAACAAAATAGCCAAATTTACTAATTTACCCGTATCTTGCTAATTTAATTTTTTCCATATCCCAATCCGTCTCTTGTCGATATGAATAATATTCAATTCCTACAAGAAAATCCCAATCACAAAATGGGAATAACTGACTGAATACCATGTAAACCATAAACTGAAACAACTTATTACTGCTAAACATGGTGTTCAGTCTTCCTCCAAGCTCAACATGAACTAAACCAAAATTCAAAAGCAAGAAACTAAATTACTTATGCACATATATAGCTATCAGTATCCATATGCATACATAGATACACGCATGTACACCACCAAATAGGAGTTGATACAGAGTTTGGAGAAGGTATCATAGGAGTTGAAGCGGGTTTGGTAATTGAAATTTTCCCTTATTAAAATCCACTCCGTCCCGATTAAAGTATCAAATGTAATAATATACCCTTATATTTACCCTTTGTTCACTAAACTACCATGACTTATGTATATAACTTAAACCATGATACATAAAAAAGAAGAAAAAAATTACTACACATATAGAACAAAAGTTAAAAAGTTTGACTTATGAAATAAGAGAAACCCACCATGGTTGCTTGTCAATTAATCATTCAATCCATTAATTTACTAAAATATAAGTTTTTTTAATTTATTTGAGCTACCCTTATGGTAAACCCGTCACTGCTCCGATAAAAAAAAACGGACCAAATTCGACTCCACTACTAATAGAGTTTGTGCGAGTTTGGTAAATAACTTTTTAATTGGAGTGGGAGTTGGAAAGATGTTACTCCTTACCAAACCATTGCCATCTCTTATTGGAACTGCTAGGCCCCCAAGATGTGGGACAAGTTGGTGTCAGATAGGACTAAATATTGGTTACTTACAATTGTTACACGTAAGGGTGTACATCGGACGATTTTTGTCAATTTTTTATGTTTTAAAAATCGACAGAAGTGGTCGGTTCAGTCACCTTTGTCAGTTTATTTATCGGTTTCGGTCGATTTAGTTTGTTTTCAACTGAGATTAGGTTTTAGAAGTCAACCGAATAGGTTGGTTCGGTCTACTGATTTTTTGTTCACCCCTAGTTACACGAGTGACATGGTATCACAATTCATAGTTTGTCTATTTGTCCCTCCTATTTCCAAGAAAAATATCTCTACATAAGCACAACTTCTTTTATGGTGTCTCAATTTTCTCGACTTTTTCATATTTTAAAAAACGATCTGAATAGGGCTAATTTTTTCGGTTCAGATCGATTTTTAGACCATAAGTCATTTTTTAGGAAATCAACCAGCTGGTTAGTTCAGTTCTATCCACTAGTTTTTTTGTACACCAGCACCGGACATTGTGACTAAGAAAAATGATCAAATTAGATATGCATTCCTTCCTTTTATTCCAACATACTATATAGACTTCACTTTTTTTAGGAGCTTTATAGACATCATTTTCAGTATATCATTTTGTTGCGTAAAGAGAGGGCCACTTCCTAAATTCTAATTATTTTCAATGTGAAGATATGTTACTAATTCTGACTCTTAATTTTGGTTTCAAAATCCTAACAGCTGTAACACATGTTAAAATCAAATTTAGATTAAAACGTTTTTTTTTAAAAGCATAACATTACTTTTTTCTACATGTGACAAGTGACAACTACAGATAATTAAAGGCGTTGTTGATATGTGAAAACATTTGAGAAATTTTGCCAATTTTTTTCCCTCGTAAAAGGTTCTCTATGTTTTATACGTGTAAATATTTAATACCTCAAGCCAATCCGGGTCTGCATGGGCCGTCTATACCTGCGGGGCCCATAGTTGCTGGGTCTGGTGGCACCCAAAGTTCTACTCCTGGAACTCTGTTGGGCCATTTGCTGGTTCTGTTATTGGGCCAACCAACAATGATGATTGTACAGCCCCTATGAATTTGGTCTCCGAACCTATTGCAAAGCTCACATAGTCCTCTCTATTAAAGCCTACTGATTGTGATTATGAGCTGGACCACATTGACCTCAGTGCTTGTAGAGACAATTGTAAACTTATTGTCCCCCACTGCCATATCTGACCAAGGCAGTCGTGAATGGCACAACACTATTGTGGGATTCTTTTTGGATAGAAGGTTACCTTATTCTCTTGTTCATAAAGCCACGTGGAAGTTATGGGATAAAGCTGGCCTCATCGATATCCTAGGCTTAGTTTGGTCCCCATGTGGTTTTTTAAAAGGAGCTTATGAAATTTACTACTAAGTTGTTTGATAATTTTGTACTAGTGACACACTACTCTTCAAAAATGTATCATGAAACCAAAAAGCCACCTTGAGCTTTTAAAAGCTCCATTCTAGAGCTTTTAAAAGCTCCCCCAAAAAAGCCCTAAGTTCAATTTTTACAAAGCGTATAAACTAGTTACCAAATGAATTAACATGAAATTGTGCTTTAAAAAAGGAGAAGCACCAAAAGGGGGCCAAACTAAGCCCTAGTCACAGACCAAGGCACTTTTTTCTTTCAATTCAATTCAACTTCTGCAGTTGAGGTTGTTTTAGAAGGAGGTCCGTAGAATATTGCTGGAAAGCCTTTCATTCTCCGTAGACGGGCTCTTCGTCTTTCTCTATGATGTTCCTCTCGAGTATTGGAATCCGACAGGCCTTAGCTACATAGCTAGCATGATTGGGAAATCTCTCCAAGTAGATAGAATGACAGCTAAACGAAGGAGGATAACCTATGCTAGAATTTGTATTGAAGTGGATGCTAAAGATGATTGGATTATTAGAGTTAGCTATTGTAATTATTAGTTTTATTAGTTTTAGGGTAGTTTAGTCTTTTACTTTCTATTAAGGTAATATTGTATACCTAGATATATTATTATTGTCTCTTATTTTCTATTGTATTCATTCATTCAGTTTTTTTGTGTTATGAGAAACTCTAGCTCTTTTTTCTATTTGTTGTTTTCTTGATTATTTAATATATTCACATGGTATCAGAGCATGTTCGAATCTCATCCACGATCTTCGCAGATCCAACTCTGCGGTGAGTTGGTTGGGAGTTGCAGGGGGTAGCGCGCCCCTGCCGGGGTTCCGCCCCGAAATTTATTTATTTTTGGATGATTCTGGTTCGTTTTTGGATTTCTCGCTGATTCATATTCGTATTTGGATCGATCTCGCACTGATTCACACTCGTTTTTGGATCTGTCCCAGATTCTGGTTCGTTTGTTTTGTGTTTTTGGATCTATCTTTGATTTTGATTCATTTGTGTGTTATTTAATTGCTTCGTTTTCATTATGGCTGCTGAACGCGATGATTCGCTTCAAGCGATTAATGTTAAACTCGATGGAAAGAATTTTGCATATTGGAATTATGTGATGAAAAAATTTCTGAAGGGGAAGAAGATGTGGGGTTATGTCAATAGAGATTTTAGTAAACCTACAAATGAACAGGCTAATAAATTTGCAGAATTGCTAGATGTTTGGGAAACAAACAATTCGAAAAGAATTCCTAGTGATTTTGGGGAGAGGTTGTCCTTACTGCTGTTAATCTAATTAATAAAATTCCGTTACCTTTTGAAAAATTGTATGGGCATGCTCCTGATTATTCTTCTTTAAAGGTGTTTGGTTGTACTTGTTTTGTCCTTTGACCTCATGTAAAGCGTACTAAATTGTCACCAAAGTCTGCTATTTGTGTTTTTCTAGGTTATGGTGAGGGTCAAAAGGGATATCATTGCTTTAATCCAGTTACTAAGAAACTATATATCTCTCGCCATGTTGTGTTTCTCGAGCACATACCCTTCTTTTCTATTCCTAATAATCATCATGAGTTGACTAAATCTGATCTCATCCATCTAGACCCATTCTCTGATGATACTGATAGTGTGCATTCTCAAGCCCCATGCACCACTGATATTGTCTCACCTCATGGTTCTACTTCTGCTGATACTGGTACCTTGCCGCCTGATGTTACCTCCCTTCCAGAGGGCACCCAAGCACCTGCTGAGGTTGTAAAACCTTCTCGCTATCCTACTCGCACTCGTAAGTCCACTCAATTACCTGATTTTGTTTATTCTTGTTATTCGGATTCTTTTGCTTCCTTTTTAGCTTTAGTTCATGATCTCTCTAAGCCTCTGTCCTATAAAGAGGCAGCTCTTGATCCTCTTTGGCAGCAGGCTATGGCAGAGGAACTCTCTGCATTGTATAAGACAGACACTTGGAGTTTGGTTCCCTTACCTTCTGGTAAGAGCGCTATTGGTTCTCGTTGGGTTTATAAAATCAAAACCAAGTCAGATGGGTCTGTTGAGAGGTACAAAGCAAGATTAGTTGCCAAGGGTTTTTCCTAGCAATATGGTATGGATTACGAGGAGACTTTTACTCCTATTGCTAAAATGACTACTGTTCGTGCTCTTATTGCAGTTGCTTCTGTTCGTCAATGGCATATAACTCAGATGGATGTTAAAAATGCTTTCTTGAATGGAGACCTCCAAGAGGAGGTTTATATGGTTCCTTCTCCGGGTGTTCCTCATGGTCCAGGTGAAGTTTGCAGGCTTAAGAAAGCCTTATATGGTCTTAAATAAGTCCCTCGAGCTTGGTTTGAGAAGTTTTCCACTGTGATTACCTCATTTGGGTTTTCCCCGAGTGAGTATGATTCAGCTCTCTTTATCAGGTGTACCACTGCTGGTCGTATTATGCTTCCTTTGTATGTTGATGACATGATTATTACTGGTGATGATGTTGATGGGATTGCAGTGTTGAAGTTTGAATTAGCTCGTTGTTTTGAAATGAAGGACTTAGGTCCACTACGTTATTTTTTGGGGATTGAAGTGGCCTTTTCTCCAAAAGGTTATCTTCTTTCTTAGTCTAAGTATACAGGTGACATTCTTGAGCGTGCTCGCCTCACTGATAATAAGATTGTTGATACCCCTTTGGAGCTTAATGTTCGTCTTTCTCCTTCTGATGGTGTTCCTTTGCCTGATCCTACCTTATATCGCACTATTGTTGGTAGCTTGGTTTATCTTACTGTTACTCTTCCGGATATTGCTCATGTTGTTCATGTTGTTAAGTCAGTTTGTTACTTCTCCTACTACAGTTCATTGGGCTGCTATTCATCGTATTTTGAAGTACTTGAGAGGCACTCGGTTTCAAAGTCTTTTACTTTCGTCATCTTCTTCCTTGGAGCTGCATGCATACTCTGATGCTGATTGGGCCGGTGATCCTACAGATCGCAAATCTGTTACTGGATATTGTATATTTTTTGGTGATTCTCTCATTTCTTGGAAGAGAAAGAAGCAAGATGTTGTTGCTGTGTCTTCCACAGAAGCTGAGTATCGTGTTATGGCTTCGACTACATGTGAGGTTATTTGGTTACGCCGGCTACTTACAGATATGGGTGTATCCTTTCCTCGCCCTTCACCTATGTATTGTGATAATAAAAGTGCTATTCAGATTGCTCACAATTCAGTTTTTCATGAGAGGACGAAGCATATAGAGATTGATTGTCGCATTACTCGTTATCACCTTAAGCATGGAGCTATCACTTTGCCTTTTGTTTCTTCTTCTGCGCAGATTGCTGATTTGTTTACAAAGTCACATCCGATTCAGCGTTTTCATTTTTTAGTTGGCAAACTCTCTATGCTTCTAGCTGCAGCATCGTGGGGGGGGGGGGGGGGGGGGGGGTATTAGAGTTAGCTATTGTAATTATTAGTTTTATTAGCTTTAGGGTAGTTTAGTCTTTTACTTTCTATTAGGGTAATATTGTATACCTAGATATATTATTATTGTCTCTTCTTTTCTATTGTATTCATTCATTCAGTTTTTTTGTGTTATGAGAAACTCTAGCTCTTTTTTCTCTTTGTTGTTTTCTTGATTATTTAATATATTCACATGGATCACTAGCTTTGAGTTGGAAGGTGATAACCCCCTTGTTGGTAACAATCCTATCACTATCCAAGTTGAGTACCAATGAACTCCTACTAGCTGCAATATTTGCAAGTGTTTTGGACACCGATACCGCAAAACTATGCCCACCCGCTAATCCTAATCCTCCCCAGCAATAGCGTCCTGAGCTAGAGTCGAAGAATGCTCCCTCTACTAAGGACATTTCCCTAGCTGGCCCCTGTGATAAAGGTCTTTGGACCGAGGTAGTTGGAAAAGGTAAAGCTAAGGCTACTATTGCCTCGAAGAAGCAAAAAGCTCCATGTTCCGTTTTGTCCTGTTCTCCCTCTACTTCTGCACTGAATATTAAGATTAGTAACTCCTTCAATGAGTTAATCCCTTTTGTTTATGATACTGGTCCTGTCACGCCCCAAATTTAATCACAGATACCAATATGGTTATGGTGTATATAGTGAAATTAATGAAGCTATGACTGTATTAATATTTTAAATCACCACTTCCTGATAATAAAATGCTTATATTTCATACTACAACTTCTTAAAGAGAAATCTCTTATTACATTGCTTCTTATTCCAAACAGAAAGGAAGTAAACAAAAGAAACGATCTTGATCCTTCAGCAGCCACTTTCCTTAGTTCTCACCTTCTGTCCTTGTCCCTGTAATTTTTATTTATAAAAATAATGAGTTGTGGGCCCAGTAAGGATATAATTTTATTTATAAAAATAAATCATTGTGTCAGGATTAATACATATATCAATACAAGTTAAATAAATTGCAGAATTAAATAAAGTATTTACCAGTTGCATATATATTAATTATAACTGGGAGTACTTACAATCCTGTCAAAATAAAACAAATTTTAAAGATTATATCAACCAAGCACATAATGTTTATTATATCAAGGCTACAACAGCCCAGCCCAGCTCGAAAGGTGTATACCACCTACCAACCCCGCTCGAAATAGGTAGTATATTAGTGCACTAACTGTGGAACTATCTCAATCCTCGCCTCCTCCAAACAGACCATTCCAGTCTTATATTTTCTGTCACGCCCCGACGTAGCATAATTCAGGAAAGCATTTAATTTCCTTTATGGACTCGTAGGTCGTGACAAGTGAGTATGACCAATTGTCCCTGCAAAATAAATAACTTCACAACATTTCTAAAGCAAAGGATACTAACAGAACATAAGCTCCGAAATAAAAACTTACTAAACTATTACAGCAGTCATAGTCTTAGGCACAAACGCCTTATTCAAAAGTCTAAACTAGTTTATTACAAAACCCAAATTTAAAAGACATAGGAAATATAAAGCAGCCTCCTGGAAAGTCTCCTGACTCTAAGTAGCATAGTCAAAATACCCTGGCTGCTCCTGACCCTGAAAATCTGGACATACAGTCCAGGACGCATCAACGCCGTCAGCTTATGAAAGCTGGTGAGCAAAATAAACAAGTGCTCGCAATGTATATATAAGCATATAAACAACGGTGCAATTAACTTTTAAAAGCAATAAATTCAAGATTCCAATTCCAACATAAGCCACGGGGAAAAATAAAGAAAGCAATAAATAAGCGACCATGCATGAGCAATGTAATATCTCATCTTTCTGACTCTTTTCTCTCAACAAAACTCAACACAACCAAACCATTATCTCAGATACCAGGAATACTATCCGATCGATATCCAAAACAGCACACCAAACTATCGCTTCAGATACCAGGAATAATATCCGATCGATATCTAAGCCACACTCAATACCATCATTTCGGATACCAGGAATAATATCCGATCAATATCCGAAACAAGCGCCTTAGATACCAGGAATAATATCCGATCGATATCTAAGCCGTACACAATACTACCACCATCGCTTCGGATATCAGGAATACTATCCGATCAATATCCGAAACACGCGCCTTAGATACCAGGAATACTATCCGATCGATATCTAAGTCGTACACGACACTGTCGCCTCCAATACCAGGAATAATATCCGATCGATATTGAGGTCGCACACCAGACCGCCACTCTTTACTCTTTTCACACTTTCTCACACACATGCATGTTGACACAACCTCAACCCTAATATGTATGTCAATGTTTCATAAATAACACCATTAATAAATCACAAAGCCGGATAATCGTACGAGCATAAATTTTGGCCTAAGTTGTTCTTGTTTCGTACAATCATTAAAACATAGACCTTTAAAACAATATTTTTGCCAAACTGTTCTTTAAAAACTTTTAAAACATTTTCCAAACGGTCCCTACTAAGAAAACATAGAAACTGCTCAAACTGCCAGATCGCGCGAGCGGGTCGCGCGAGCGGGAGAGAGGTGATATCGCGCGCGCGGGTCGCGCGAGCGAAGGGGAAGGCCAGATCGCGCGAGCGGGTCGCGCGAGCGGGGGAGCTGGACAGGTCGCGCGAGCGGATCGCGCGCGCGAAGGGGGGGGATGGTCCGCGCGAGCGGGCCGCGCGAGCGAGCCTCGCGCGAGCGGGTCGCGCTCGCGAGTTCTTGCAGAACGTCGTCTTCTTCGTTTTCTCCCCTGTTTTCAATTTCTGGACTGAAATTACCCATTTTCAGATTATGTTCGTACCAGGACATGTGATATATGGTTCTCCTCGGTTTTTCACGTAGATTAAGAATACGCGATCAATTTTAACTAATACGGATTATATCACTAGTTATTCGCGATTAAAGTGAGGGTGTCAAAACTTAAAATCAACGGTTCATCGCGATACGGATAAATTACTGTGTAGGAATCGAACCACAGCTTATCGGGATCAATATCTTCCATTCCCAATTTACAGAATCGATTTTGGTTACGATTTCTAGAACTTCAATTTTCAAACTTCAATGGTGTATTGATATATATACACATATACACACATGTATACACTGAAATTTACATATATATACGTTGAGAGTGAGTTTAATTTACTCACCGAGGCTAATTAGACTGAGAATTTGAGACCGAGAAATCCGCCGTAATATCCGTCGAAGTTTCCGTCAATAGAGTTTATACTCCTCCGTTCTTGATTTATATATATGTATATATAACTATTTATGTGTGTATGTATATATCATATGTATAAACTGTGTGTGTGTGTGATCTTGAGAGCAAGAGAGTGATAGAGAGAATTTGAGAGAGTGAGAGATGAGAGACTGTGAGTGAACTTGTGAGAGAGAGATACAACGTATATATATAAACCCAAAGTTTTGGGCTCCAAGCAAGGCCAAGAATTCCCCCGGTGTGGTTGAGCTCACGTGCTCCCACACCAAAACGCGGTAAAGGCGCAATTTTAAAACAAAACTGGTATTTTTACGGTTGAAAATAAAATGCAGAAAATTATATTAACATAGGAATTCAATTCCCGGTTATACAAAAATATAGATATCGATTTTGAAACCACAGAAAATATTTTGGAAATTACGGTTTGGCCCCAGATAAATATTTATAAATAGAAATTAAAACAGATGCTCATGGAAATGAAATGCCGTATTTATTTATTAATGATAATAAAATACAGGGCGTTACATTTTCAAAAAGGCCTCAGCCTTAACTGAATCCAAGAATTAATAAAGTACTATTCCCAAAAGAAAAACATTGAAATAAGCCGAATACCTTAAGATGTAAAATTCAGTTCACAGAATAATTTTAATCAAAGTAAAATTTTGAAAGACAATTATGTGGTATTAGTTGAACCCCTTTTTAATTTAACTTGAGTTTCTATTTTAAGTCCCAGTCTTTAAATGTAAATTTTGGATATGAGAAGGTATATTGAAATAAAATGAAACTAATCAAATTTAGGTTGAGCTCTACAAATCTGATAAAGTGATCATGTATATCTCCTTAGATGTGAACAAGAAAGGTTTAAGAGATTGAATGGTTTGCTGGAAAATTTTCAAAGGTGTTGATCAGGGTTCAAGATCTACAGTATACATATCATTAATTTTTTTTTTTTATATACTTCTTCCTCTTCTCGTCTTCTTCTTCTGTCCCCCTTTTTTGTTTTGTTTTTTTTTTTTCTATATATGGTATAGTGGAATAGTGTACTATTTATATAAATCTATTGGCAGCCTATTCCTCTCTCTTATGATTGCTTTTAACAGTTTTATCCCCAAAGAATCTCCACCTCTTGCTAGAATACGTGGAGATAGAGGATTTAACTTCTAGAAGTAATTTTAACCTTATCTTTTCTTACCCTCCAACTCACTTGCTTCCTTGTGGTGTAAATCAGCTGCCTTCAATTTCTTCCCATGTGAGACTCATACAACACCAGTTTATGATATACATACATGCTATGCCATTATTCAATTTCCATGATTATATTATTTATCTCAAATATGAACTTATATAGTACTATTATATTATTATTATTTTTTTTTTGTTTCAGCTATGTACATTTATTTTTATATACATATTTATATTTATATGTTTTTTTTTAATTATTTATAAGATATCACATTCTACCCTCCTTAAAAAGGATTTCGTCCCCGAAATCAACGTACCTATTCATTGAAGATGTGCAGGTACTTTTCTCGTATTTCTAATTCCAATTCCCAAGAAGCTTCGTTTTCGTCATGATGGTTCCATTGAACTTTGACCAAAGCAATTTCTTTTGTCCGTAGTTGCTTTATTTGACGATCGAGGATTCGTACAGGTCCTTCTTTGTAAGTGGCATTGCTATTTAACTCGATATCACCAAAGTCAGTGACATGTGATTTATCATATACGTACCTCCTAAGCATTGATACGTGGAAAAAGTTGTGTACTCCTGTTAATTTTGGAGGTAGTGCAAGACGATATGCCACTTTTCCAATCCTTTCTAAAATCTCAAAGGGTCCAATAAATCGTGGAGATAATTTTCCTCTTTTCTTGCCAAATCTCATAACTCCTCGAATCGGGGATACTTTTATCAGCATATGTTCCCCAATATTGAATTCTAAATCTTTCCTCCGATTGTCTGCATAGCTTTTCTGTCGGCTTTGTGTTGTTTTTATTCGATCTTTAATTATTGCAATCTTTTCAGTGGTTTCTCGAACCATGTCCGGTCCAAGGAGTTCATTTTCACCTATTTCAGTCCAACAGATAGGAGATCGACACGGTCTTCCATAAAAGCTTCAAATGGGGCCATGCCAATGCTAGAGTGATAGCTGTTATTGTAAGCAAATTCGATCAATGGTAAATGAGTTTCCCAAGTGTTTTCAAATTCCAAAACACATGCCCGCAACATGTCCTCCATAACTTGATTAACTCGTTCGGTTTGCCCGTCAGTTTGCGGGTGAAATGCAGTACTCAGACTTACTGTAGTTCCAAGGGCCTTTTGGAGACTTGACCAAAATTTTGAAGTAAACCTTGTATCACGGTCTGATATGATGGATATGGGGATCCCATGTAATCGGATTATTTGCTGAAGGTATAACCTACTCATTTTTTCCACTGAGTCTGTCAGGCGATAGGTAAGAAAATGTGCAGACTTCGTTAAGCGATCCACAATTACCCATATCGCATCATAACCTTGTTTAGTCTTTGGTAACCCTGTGACAAAATCCATTGTTATATGTTCCCATTTCCATTATGGTACTGGTAGATGTTGTAATAGTCCAGAGGGTTTCTGATGTTCAGCTTTTTGGTACTGGTAGATGTTGTAATAGTCCAGAGGGTTTCTGATGTTCAGCTTTGATTTGTTGACAGGTAAAACACTTTGACACAAATTCTGCCACATTCCGTTTCATACCTTCCCACCAATAACTCCTTTTAAGGTCCTTATACATTTTTGTACTACCTGGGTGTATGGTTAATCGTGATCGATGTGCTTCTTCCAGAATTTCTTGTTTCAAACTATGTTGGTGAGGTACGCAAAGTCTTCCTTGAAATCGAAGTCCTCGATCAATTCCAATAGTCCATGTAATGGGTTCCTTCTCCATCATTTTCCTGAATTTTATCTGGAGCTTTTCATCTTTACCTTGTTCCTCCAAAATTTTTCCTACCAATGTAGGCTGAGCTGTTAAGTTATAAAGACACGGTGCTTCGTTTTGAAATGATAATTGTACCTCATGTTCTGTTAACGTTTCCAACATCCGCCACTCTTTGGCCATTAAAAATGCAATCATTCCTCGAGGTTTACGACTTAAAGCATCGGCTACCACGTTGGCTTTACCTGGATGATATTGAATAATGAAATCATAGTCTTTGAGAAATTCCATCCACCTTCTTTGTCTCATGTTGAGATCTTTCTGTGAAAATAAATATTTTAAACTTTTGTGATCTGAGAAGAGATCGAATCTTTCTCCATACAAGTAGTGCCTCCAGATTTTTAAGGCAAATATGACTGCTGCAAGTTCCAGATCATGGGTTGGATAATTGAGCTCATGGGGTTTTAATTGTCGAGATCCATAAGCAACTACTTTGTCGTCTTGCATCAAAACACATCCAAGTCCTTGGTATGAAGCGTCGCTATAAATGACAAAGTGCCCACCACTCCTTGGTATTGTAAGGACAGGTGCTGTTGTCAATCTTGTTTTCAGTTCCTGAAATGCTTGCTCACATTTTTCATTCCACACAAATTTAACATCCTTTCGAGTCAATCGAGTGAGTGGAATAGCTATTCGTGAAAATCCCTCAACAAACCTTCTATAGTACCCAGCTAATCCAAGGAAACTTCTAACTTCAGTGGGTGTTGCAGGTTGATTCCAGTTCATCACTGCTTCAATCTTAGATGGATCTATAGATACACCTTCTTTAGAAATCACATGGCCCAGGAATTTGACTCGTTCCAACCAAAATTCACATTTACTAAACTTGGCATATAACTGGCACTCCTTGAGTGTCTGGAGTGTAATCTGCAGATGTTCTTCATGTTCTTCCCTTGTTTTTGAGTAAATCAAAATATCATCGATAAAGACGATAATGAACTGGTCCAAATGTGGTCGAAAAACTATGTTCATTAGATCCATAAAAACAGCTGGGGCATTAGTCAATCCAAAGGGCATTACAAGAAATTCATAATGACCATAACGAGTTCTGAAAGCTGTTTTAGGAATGTCCTCCTTTCTTACCAGTAACTGATGATATCCTGACCTTAGATCAATTTTTGAAAAGACTGTTGCACCTTGCAGTTGATCAAATAGATCACCGATTCGCGGTAACGGGTATTTGTTCTTGATTGTTACTTTGTTGAGCTCTCTGTAATCGATACACAAACGAAATGTCCCGCCTTTCTTTTTCACGAATAATACTGGTGTTCCCCAGGGTGACGAGCTTGGTCTTATAAACCCTCGCTCTTCCAACTCTTGAATCTGCTTTTTCAATTCTTGCATTTCCAATGGAGCCATCCTGTAAGGGGTTTTGGAGATAGGGATTGTGCCTGGAGCTAAGTCAATGCAGAAATCAATTTCTCTTGTTGGAGGTAACCCTGGGATGTCCTGAAATACTTCTTGAAATTCACATACCACTGGAATTGTTGCAATTGATGATTCTTCATTCACTACCTCCACGTGTGCTAAAAGTCCAGAGATAAAAACATCACTTGACTGATCACAATAAAATGTGAATTGTTCTTGCCCCGGAATTGAGAAGGTGATGGTTTTCTTGAAACAATTGAGACTAGCATAAAAAGTTGTGAGCCAATCTATTCCCAAAATAAGATCGAATTGACTCATTGTCAACACAATTAACTGGGCAGGCATGTTTCTAGTGTCCAAGCTCACCATGCAATTCTTACATATTTGTTGAAGGTTTAAGGTAACTCCTGATGGTGTAGCTACTGCTAGAGGGATACTTAATCTATCAGGTATTATCCCTAATTCTTTTACTCTATTAGTTGAAATAAAGGAATGTGTGGCACCGGTATCGAATAAAACTTTAGTAATACTGTTAAAGAGAATTACAGTACCTTCCAGTCCAGCCTGCTCTGGCACCATTGCATAAATTTTTGCCTGATTGTCTTGCTTCTGAGGTAATGGCGGCTTATTATTCTGTGAGCGATTCCAATCATTTTTCCTTGGTTTTGGACAATCCCTGCTGTAATGTCCTTTTTCTCCACAGTTATAGCAAGTCACATTTGATGCTCGTGGTTTAGTACATTCACTTGCCCGATGATTCGCCTCTCCACAGTTAAAACAGGTACTTCTAGGCCGATTCATATTGACTCCAGTAGAAAAAGGAAGAGAGTGCTGAACATTTCTTGTATTAGCTTTGCGTCTTTTGTTCATCTGTTCATTCTTCCAATTTGAGATTCTTGACTGTCCCACCCTAATCTGATTTCTCACTTCTATTTTCTTTTTATATTCTTGATTATCCTCTTCTAAGGTTAAAGCTTCTTCCACCACCTCCTGATAGGTTTTATGCTTGTCTGCAATAACAATTCGTCGAATTGAAGAAGTCAACCCTTTAGCAAATTTTCGGGCACGCCTTTCAGGGGTATCAATCAGGTGAAGACTAAATCGAGATAATTCCTCAAATTTATTCTCATATTGTATGACAGTCATTTTTCCTTGAGTCAAATCCATAAATTCCTTTTCTCGTTTTTCCCTCTCTGTGTGTGGAAAATATTTTTCAAAAAATTTTGTTTTAAAAGTTGCCCATGTCATTACTTGAGCAATTTCTTCCCCAACAATGATTTTGACTGAATTCCACCAATTCTTGGCTCCCATAGTTAATTGAAAGACTGCCAATTTCTTTTTTTCTATTTCATTACATTCCAGTACTTCAAAGATATCTTCCAAATTTCGGATCCATTGTTCTGCTATCCTGGTTCAGCATTTCCAACAAACTTTTCAGGTTTTAGTGCTCTGAATCTACTGAGTAGGTGATCATTTGTTTCTGTGGATTTCTTTGCATTCATCTGTTCCATTTTGTTTCACAAATGCACCTAATAGCCCAGTGGGGTCAATTCCCGGTGATGCTTCATTCTGACTGCTAGAGTATTCTGCCATGTTTTTTTTTTTTTCCCTTTTTCAAAAGAAAATATAAATTAGTTTATACATTCCCAACATAAAAGTTATGGAGTAAAACAAAAAAAAAAAAAAAAAAAAAACTAGAATATTTCACATATATTTATTCAATAACAGAAAAATATATTACATGCCTAATATCCGTTAGTACCCTATATATAGTCAAAATTTGGGTACTTACTACTTATATATATAATCATCTTACATTATTTATCTACATTTAAAGACCATCCCCCTCCACCACTACTCATTTTCCATTTTTAAAGAAAACTAGAGTTCCCTTGCTGGAGAACAAGGACGAATTTAGAAAATTATTCTAGGGGGGGCCTGATACGGGGGTTCGGGGGCAGCGCCCCCGAATTTTTTTTTTTTTTGGACCTAGTATACATATTTTGCATATATTTTAGACCTAATATGACAAATTTATAAATATCAGAGGGACATTTCGACCTATTTATACATATTTTGTGTATATTTGAAATCTAATATGACAAAATTTATAATGTCAGGGGGCTTTTGGACCTATTTATACATATTTTGTGTATATTTTAGACTTAATATGACAAATTTATAATGCCAATGGGGGCTTTTATAATTTTTAGGGAGGGCTTAACTGTATTTAGTCCAAATATGCAATTTTCAAAAAAAGTGGGGTGGGCTTGAGCCCCCCTACCGTTACACGTACATCCGCCCCTGCTGGAGAACCATGTGTTGAACCCTCGGACTCCCTAAGGTATAATTCAGGTGCTAGGTCTGAGGTCCATTCTGGCAAGTCTCTAGGAGGTGCCACCTCTGGGATTACTGGATCATTTGCTGGCTCCAGATTTGGAATTAATAAGGTTGGAACTTCTTGGTCTAGTAAGGGCAAGTTCGGGAAGAGTTCATACTCGGTTGGGTTTCCCATGAGAGGTTGGTCCCATACAACATTTTCTTGTTCCACATGATCTCTAACTTGCATAAAGACGTCCCTATTCTCCGACCAATCCACCACCAGTTGCCAGGAAGCGGCCTGGTTCTTTGCCACATGGTTCACTACCTTTCTTTGTTGTTCTGGGGTATACACTGGCAATGGACGGTTATACCCTGCATTTCTGATTTCTTGCGTGAGCAAACCATATGCATTATTCCTTACTGTCTCCTGGTGAAGGGTGGGGTCAGTGGGCATAATGGTTCTTCCTGGTGATAAATAGAACCCTCCCCATTCATCATAGTCTTCAATGCCTGGCATCTATACATGTACAAGAAGAAAAACAATAAAATGCAAGATTTAAAGAAAATAATTAAATAATGATCTAACAGGGAGTAATATTAAGAATTACCTTATAATCTATCCTTAATCTAGAATTACAACCTAAGCTAAAAAATAACCCCTAAATTTTAAAACAACCTGGCTCTGATACCACTTTATCTGTCACGCCCCAAATTTAATCACAGATACCAATATGGTTATGGTGTATATAGTGAAATTAATGAAGCTATGACTGTATTAATATTTTAAATCACCACTTCTTGATAATAAAATACTTATATTTCATACTACAACTTCTTAAAGAGAAATCTCTTATTACATTGCTTCTTATTCCAAACAGAAAGGAAGTAAACAAAAGAAACGATCTTGATCCTTTAGCAGCCACTTTCCTTAGTTCTCACCTGCTGTCCTTGTCCCTGTAATTTTTATTTATAAAAATAATGAGCTGTGGGCCCAGTAAGGATATAATTTTATTTATAAAAATAAATCATTGTGTCAGGATTAATACATATATCAATACAAGTTAAATAAATTGCAGAATTAAATAAAGTATTTACCAGTTGCATATATATTAATTATACCTGAGAGTACTTACAATCCTGTCAAAATAAAACAAATTTTAAAGATTATATCAACCAAGCACATAATGTTTATTATATCAAGGCTACAGCACCCCAGCCCAGCTCGAAAGGTGTATACCACCTACCAACCCAGCTCGAAATAGGTAGTATATTAGTGCACTAACTGTGGAACTATCTCAGTCCTCGCCTCCTCCAAACAGACCATTCCAGTCTTATATTTTCAAAAAGGCCTCAGCCTTAACTGAATCCAAGAATTAATAAAGTACTATTCCCAAAAGAAAAACATTGAAATAAGCCGAATACTTTAAGATGTAAAATTCAGTTCACAGAATAATTTTAATCAAAGTAAAATTTTGAAAGACAATTATGTGGTATTAGTTGAACCCCTTTTTAATTTAACTTGAGTTTCTATTTTAAGTCCCAGTCTTTAAATGTAAATTTTGGATATGAGAAGGTATATTGAAATAAAATGAAACTGATCAAATTTAGGTTGAGCTCTACAAATCTGATAAAGTGATCATGTATATCTCCTTAGATGTGAACAAGAAAGGTTTAAGAGATTGAATGGTTTGCTGGAAAATTTTCAAAGGTGTTGATCAGGGTTCAAGACCTACAGTATACATATCATTAATTTTTTTTTTTTTTTTTTATACTTCTTCCTCTTCTCGTCTTCTTCTTCTGTCCCCCTTTTTTGTTTTGTTTTTTTTGTTTTTCTATATATGGTATAGTGGAATAGTGTATGCCTATTTATATAAATCTATTAGCAGCCTATTCCTCTCTCTTATGATTGCTTTTAACAGTTTTATCCCCAAAGAATCTCCACCTCCTGCTAGAATACGTGGAGATAGAGGATTTAACTTCTAGAAGTAATTTTAACCTTATCTTTTCTTACCCTCCAACTCACTTGCTTCCTTGTGGTGTAAATCAGCTGCCTTCAATTTCTTCCCATGTGAGTAGGGGTGTACGCGGTCGGTTTCAGTCGGTTTTTTGTGTATTTTAAAACCGACCAATAGGTTCGGTTTCGGTCGGTTTTGCGGTTTTGGTCAGTTTTTCGGTCGGTTTTAGCTTGTACATGTATTTTATAAACCGACCAATCGGTTTTTTGGTCGATCGGTTTCGGTCGGTTTTCGATTTTTCGATTTTTCGGTTTTTTTGTTCACCCCTACATGTGAGACTCATACAACACCAGTTTATGATATACATACATGCTATGCCATTATTCATTTTCCATGATTATATTATTTATCTCAAATATGAACTTATATAGTACTATTATATTATTATTATTATTTTTTTGTTTCAGCTATGTACATTTATTTTTATATACATATTTATATTTATATGTTTTTTTTTAAATTATTTATAAGATATCACAGGTCCCCCCCTTCTTGTGAGGTTGAGCCTCATCTTGGTCTCCAAGGAGGTTCTAAAGGTGACATTTTGGTGGATACTGAATTAGAAGATGCTTATGATGAATAGACTCTGAATCCTACTCGCACCATCTCCTCTAGACAACGTAAAAGGGAGGCGAAGATGCAATTTAGTGGGAGTCGTCATAAGGGCCGCCACAGGTATTGAGTTTCCCCTCAATTGTAGCTCCTTGAGCATTTGTGTTTGTTGTTCTGTATGTTGGGCCTTTGGCCTTGTTGCTCCTCTGGAAGGTAGGATAGGTCCTCTCTTTGGCCGTCTGGTCTTAGATAGCCTTCCTTCCCTGTTTCGCTTGTTTTCTTTGCATGTTTTGGACTTTATGTTTTTCTTAGAGTATGCCCCTTGTAGTTTTTGTAAGTGTTGTTTGGCTTTTTTCTTTTAACTAACATTTTTTCCAAAAGAAATAAAACAAATAAATAAATACATAGTATCACAAGTCAATAAAAACTCTTTATAAGTCTATTTGTGCCTCCTATCTCCAACTAAACAAAATTTAAAAATATATTTGTGGGCATAACTAGTTATGTTGTATCTCATTTCCTTGAATATTTACTCGTTCTATACAAACACAATGACACCTTAACAACAAACAACTTTCCAGGAAATTTTGCAATACGATATGCTTTGGTTGTGACTTTGTGTTATGCGATTGACCAAAAAACAAAAAACAAAACAAAACAAATTTAAAAAAAAAAACAAATAAAAGAATAAGAAGAAGAGAGACTTTAGACTTGTGCTATGCGCTTTCCTTGTTCCCCGAACGAAAGTGTATATATGAATTAGGTGTATCTTTATTTACTTTGGTGGTCGTCTGCCGTTGTTAATATATTACTTGGGCTTAGTTTGGCTTCTATTTTGGTGCTTTTTCTTTTTAAAGTATAATTTCATATTAATACATTTGGTAACTAGTTTTTGAGCTTTGTAAAAAATTAAACTTGGAGCTTTATTTGAGAGAGTTTTTAAAAAGTACTAGAATGGAGTTTTTAAAAACACACAATTACTTTTTGATTTCCTGATAATTTTTTAAAAAATAATATATTATTTGTATTAAATTATCAAACAAATTAATAATAAATTTCATAAATTACTTTTACAAAGCCACAACGAGCCTTAATAGTCAGGTGACTTTTGACCCAAAAAAGAGGTCCATCTCATCATCATTGGGGAAATGGCACCACATCCATGACGACATTAAAATAAGGTAAATTGTATTTTGAATGAAAACATTAAATATCTGTTTGGTAATTAATAACATGAGAATATTATTGAAAAGATGAGTTCGTTTGATATATAGTGCTCTTACTAAGTAAAGTACATAGTTAATTTTATTTTTATTTTTTATTTTTAAAACTTAACATTAAATGTCCAAATTAAAAGCCCACTACTGGCATCCATAATTTTAGATATGGAAACAACAGAGGGTTGGATAGTAAAAAAGAACATAAAATATAAGAGCATCTACAATCACATTATCTAAAATTTCTTTAATTTTGAGTAATGATATAGTTAGCAGCTTCTTATATGAGAAAACAATTTTGTAACCGTTAGACGAAGTTTTGTTAATTACTTAATAATATTTTAGTTACTATATTGAGAAAAAATCTTCGTCTAACGGTTAAAAATTGATTTTCTCATATGAGAAGCTGATTAGAGCATTTCCAACAGTGAAATGGTTTATAACTAGCAACTTTAGTTGAAATTTTTTTTAGCAATCAACTATTTAACCTTCAATTCTGACAGTGCTTTTTATTTTATCTAGCTATTTTACTTTATTATATTTTATATGATTGAGATTTTGTGTCAATTAAAAATGAAAGATCCAAAGGTTGAGATTTTGATAGAGAATATAAAGAGTTATTTTTGGTTAGATAAATGTGTCTAGTCAAAAAGCCAAATTCTAAAATGAATAGTTGGATAGCTAGCCTGCTGGAGCACATAAAACTCCATCTGACTAGTTATTTTGTCTTGAAAAATTAAGATGCTCTTACTATATCATTACTCTAATTTTTAGCCAAAATAGATAAAAAGTTATTTTAGCTAATCACTTTTAAGCCTCTAACCCGAACCATGTTCCTCATTATAGGGAGATTTGTAGTGTTATATTAATTTTTTATACAAAAGTTAAAAATTTTAGGTTAATGCTAATGCCAAAGTTACATATGCTAATACCAAAGCAATCCGTTATAAATTTCTAACGATTAAACCGTTATTGCTTTGGCATTAGCACTTCATACTTTCTCTCCTCAAATGTAGAGAACCAAAAAGTGATTCCCTAAAATGGAGAACGATTTGAAAAATCCGTTGGAGCTCCAAAATTCATTTGAGTAATACTTCACACACAGCTTTCGCACAACTTTTTAATCACAACTCACATAAGTGTGTCTATCTTTCTCTTGTGTCACATGGTCAATCACATGATGACACAAGAAAGAGACATACACACTTTTGTGAATTGTGAATAAAAATTTATGTGTGAAGTTTTATCTCATGCATTTTAATTTTCCAAGCTAGAAAGTAAGTATGGATAATGTGATTGGAATAAGCAAGACTCCAGGGTTAGTGACGTGGTGTAACTAACCAATAAAATCCGTTCATGTATCTATTTGTCCTCCTATTTACATGAGAATTGTCCTCTACACCAGCACAATTTCAAAATATGTGTGAGGACATAAATAATGATATGACATCCTGTTTCATTCAATATTTGTTAGCAAAAAACTTCAGTAAAGTTTCTTTATGCAGTTGGTGGAGCTCCTCTCAAATGAACAGTAAAAATAATGTGGACAAAATTGTAATAAATATATATATATATATGTAATTTACTCTGTTGAAGTGTTGTCCATTTTACTCCACATGAGGACACCTGACAGAGAGTTTTTCGTCTTCTTCCAAAGCAAGACTCCCCATGAGAGAGAGAGAGAGAGAGAGAGAGAGAGTCCAACACCAAACGTTTTCTTGGTCTTGGTCCGCCTCGGCTCTCTTTTTTCCCTTTTTCCCCTTGTTTAAAGGGAAAAAAAATGAACTTCGTGAATCAAATATATATATAAAAATATAGTTGTTGTATAGATATATCAACCACCACCAACTGTGCTAGGTTTTCACTTTCCCTTTGTCACTTTATTATTCCAAATAATCGAAATTAGGCATCTCATTTGTTCATTTCAAGTGATGCAAACATCCCAGGAAGTCACTATTTCCGTCGCAGATGATTCTCCTCAGGTCAGGGCCCCTTTCCTCTCTCTCTCTCTCTCTCTCTCTCTCTCTCTCTTCATATATCTATGCGCATACATTCATATATATATATATGTATGTATATGTTTATTGTTCTCCTGAAATTGGCCTCTCAACTTCCTTTTGGTTTTGATATTTGGTTGTTATTACAGTGGATGGTTGCTTAGTTTTTGCGAATTAATTAGGTGAAATTGTTTGTTCTTTAGGGCTTATACTTGTCCTGAGTTTCTATTCATCTGAACTTACGCTTAGTTCGAATAGTCCGTACACGAATTTATTTTTTAAAAAAATTATTTGTCAAGCGACCAATTATGAGTGCAAGATCCATCTTGAAAATATATGAAGTTTCGATCGAACTTGATTTTATGAATATTATAAGTGAACTTTGCTTATAAGTTCATTGGTAATGACGTAATTAAGGCAACTAGATACCACAACTTTCATTTTGGCACCTCAACTAAACAGTATAAACTCAACTGAGCCTTGTCCGGAAAAATTTGTGGTCAGTCACATGAACCATTTTCATCCGTGCCACTATCCGATACCATAGCCTCACTTAAGCTGCACATTATCAGTTTTTTTTTTCCTATCTCTACCAAAGTCAATTTTTGTCTTACCTACCCAATCACATTTGGCCTGTTTTTGACATGCTTATGCTAAACTCTTATGACTCTATATTAACTTCTTCCCGAATTGTAATTTAGCATTTGACCCTTTCCTACGTTCATCAAGTATATTGGCCACAAATAGCCGATTTTTCACTTGACTTCTAAAATTCCGGGCAAGATAGAAATTAGCGAGCAATGTGCATGGGCTTTTGGAATGTGAAATGTTAGTCTAGTGGATTTACGTTTTACGCTAGTAACTCGTGACATTTTTGCATCTACATTGATTTGCAAGTAATACTGCCCAT
This sequence comes from Hydrangea macrophylla, assembly GCA_033977485.1. Lineage (NCBI taxonomy): Eukaryota > Viridiplantae > Streptophyta > Magnoliopsida > Cornales > Hydrangeaceae > Hydrangea > Hydrangea macrophylla. The sequence goes on along the minus strand of CM066991.1, from coordinate 126,073,027 downwards.
TGAATGGTCAAAAAGGATTTGGGTAATACTTGGGACACAACCTTCATACAACTTTCATACAACCTCCCCAAAAGATGTGTCTATCTCTTTCCTGTGTCACTGTGGGGTCCAGTGACATCATAGGAGAGAGATAGACACATCTTTTGAGAAGGTTGTATGAAAGTTGTATGAAGGTTGTGTCCCAAATATTACTCAAAGGATTTTATGCCACCCTTATTTTGTATTTTATTTTATTTACTAGTAAGTGCCCGTGCCCGTGGGCACGGCGCAAAAAAAGGGTATGTGGAGCTGCAATTTGTTCAACTTGTTCGGGAAACCGTGAGCGAAACATGTTTTGTAAAAAGATCCAATTTGTAGCCTTTTCAAAGACCACTTATAATGTTTTAAAAAAAAAGAAGGACATGTCATTCCTAAGAGTGACAATTTTAAAGATTACATTTTGCTAACCCCAAAATTGCTCAACTTTGCTCACCCTCCTCTCGCATTGGCCAATGCAGTGGGACCCAAGATTAAATGAGAATTAATTAATGGTGTAAAGTACTGGACCCCACTGCATTAGCCAATGGGAAAGAAGGGTGAGCAAAAAGTGAGCAGTTTTGAGATGAGCAAAAGTGCACTCAAATTTAAAAGCTACCCCAAAGCAGATTGTAGACAATTTTACATGAACACAAATGAGCAAATACATCATCCGAAAGCAAAAAAAGAAAAAGAAAAAACGACAAAAAAAAAGAAGAAGAAGCATACAGTCAGTCTCCAATCCCATATGATCAGGCATACCCAAAATATACTGATCTGTGCAATGCAAATGAACAAAAAAAGCGTACTTCCTCTCAAATCCATGCTGCTTGTGTTCTCTGGGGAATATCCTCAATAAATTAGAAAGGGGTTCAAATGTAAAAACAGATCAATTAATCGCTTCCAAGTATTTCGAAGAACAAATGAAAGAGAAATTCAAATTATTTTCAAAGAGAATAACTGAAAGAAAATAAAAACACAGAAGTGTAATCGTTTCTTTTCTGTAGCCAAAAAGGCTCAATTTGACTTAATACTAATCGCAAAACTAGTCAAGTTTTACACCATTGCCAAAATTCTCAATTAAAAAAAAAAGTGAAAAGGCAAAACCCGAATCTGAAGCTGAGAAGCCAAACATCTCTGTAAAAATTTGCACCGGAAACAACAAAAAAAAAAGGACAAATATCAGACATACTGTGAAATGATTGAAGATTTTGGACCATAGGAAAGCCTAAAATAAAACAGTAGATAGTATATTAAAAGCAAAGTAAACAAAAAGTGTGGTGATGAAAATATCTTTCTGAAAAAAAAACCAATCAATAAATAAACCTAGGTAAACTGGATCATATAGTTGATCCCAAAAGGTTGGTTCAAAAAAATTGTTGAATTGATTTCAAAAACTATAATAGCCAAACAGACCTCCTCTTCCCGTTGAAGATTTTTAGTAGACTTGGGTATGTATATTTAAATTATCATATTGATCTGTTTCCAAAAAACAATAGGTTCTCCACAGATATGAATTCACTCTTCTGTTCAACATATAAAATTGCACCAGTTCAACCCATAACTAGTGCCAATGTATTTGACACACTAATGTCTTAATGTAAACAGTGCTAGGTGTATACCCTTACACACTCAAAAGGCATCCGCACCCTGAGGTGGACCAATGGGAAGAGATTGACAGTGGACCTCTCATTTTATTGTAAAGAATGTTAATAAGAAAACCTAAACTTTGTGTCAAACAAAGCCATAGTAATCAAACAAAGAGCCTATTATGAAGAGCTACAATTTTCAATTCAAATTTTTTTTTCAAGAGTCAAACTTCAACTCATAAGCTTAAGGTGTTCACATAGCAAATCTATATTATCAAGACTCACTGACCTGTTTCTATACTTTCAAAGACACCTTGGCTCTCAAAGCTTCAATTACGGAACTTGCCCAAGAGTGGGTTTCTTGTTTGGATCTGCAGAGAGTCGAAACAGAAATTCATAATTATTTGGGCCTTCGTTTTTTCACAAAATATCTGTTTTTGTATTTACATGTAAACTCACCTACGTCAAATTCATACAAATTAGAAGGGCGTTCAAACCACCACTCTTCGGAAATCCTAGAACTCCAAACCTCTCACCATGAAATTCAGTTGTTCGTCTCTCTCCAAAAGCTTAATGACCTATAAATATTAAAATAAACATAATGCAAAAAGAAAATTCAGAAGATTATTCAAATTACTTGTCTTGCGTTGCCAAAAATGGTTTCAGATTTTAAGCAACTACGGAGTAACAAAATAACAGTCAATTCTTAATTTATAGCAAAAAAATACAGATTCATGTACACCATTGCATCAGACCTTTTAATAGGAGTAGCCATTATCTACCCCTCTAATATATTTGAAATCTGTGCATAGGAGTCAAATGGATAAGTGAAACAATATTATCAGTTAGTGATACCACATTAAATTATTAATACAACGGAGGCCAGAAAACCATAATGTAAATGAAGTGATTTTTTATTTTGACCTGTGCTATCTTTATCTTTACATGGGTGAATATTAATTTAATAGAAAACCATTATTTAAAAAAAAAATGCTAAGTGAAATGCTAAAAATTTAGTGTTCTTTGCCAAGTGAAATGCTAAAAAAATTTAGCAAATCAAAATCCTTAATATTTGTGAGCCTACAACGGATATTTGTGATCACAATGTTGGTTGCTTTCACAATAGAATGAAAAGAAGTGTATGGCTCAAAGAAAATAAAAATAATAAATAATAAAAGTGATATTGTTCAGAGAAGCATCTTTCTTCTATACTAAAAAACTGTGATGCTTTCTTTGAAAAATGTGATTCTTGAAAACCTCTTCTCCACTCTTTCCCAACATGGAATATTGGAATCACATGCGGAAGGTTTTTTTTTTACATTCACTCCCTCTTAAAAACAAGAAGTAAACTTGTACAAAAAAAAAAAAGAGAGAGAATAAAATCAAAAAAGCAAAATTAAAAAAAAAGAATAAAATCAAAAAAGCAAAATAAAAAAAAATGCTAAACCAAATAGATACTGGAAAAAAAAATCGCACCTGCAGTTGTCGTTGTCTTCACAAATCAGGTTCTCTACAAAAAAAAAAAAAAACAAAAAAAAACAAAAAAACAAAAAACAAAAAAAACAAAACACAGAGGGAAAGAGATGTAGCGAGAGAGTAAAAAATGGTACTCCACACTCAAATAATTTTTTAAAAAAAATGTACCTTGGGAAGAGAGGCGTTAGTTTGCTTCATACCTGTGGAAAGCGTTGCAAAAAAATATAATTTGTGTGTTTTGAATGTGTTGTGTAGTAATGGTGATCTCCATAACCCAAATATGGAAAACAAAAACTGAGAAAAGACTAATACCCTAGAATTAGACTTATGAATAATCAATTTACTTTGGATACATATCTTCGGGCGGATTCGCTGCTGCTGCACAAAATCAATTTTAAAAAATCAACAATCAACTTAGATGATTAAGAGAGAGAGAGAGGGGATGAGAAGAAGAAGAAGAAGAAGAAGATAAAGAATGACATTAACACCTCAAACCCTTTTCCAGTTGGATTTGGTCAACTCCTCACAACTATAACATCAGTGGGTCAATGCATCATGCATGACCCATAATGGGATCTGCAAAAGGATTTGTAAAAGCCCTAAATACATAAAAGTCCCAAATCTATAAACATCAAGAAGCTAATTAGGCCAAGATTATTTTAGTGTGATGGTGGTGGAAGCGAGAGTAGAACACATAGGTTGGTAATTAAAGCCCTCTCATAGAGGGAGAGGGCTGAGAGATGGAGAGAGTGACCACTTTTTTTTTTGCCGAGAGGAGAGAGTGACCACGACTTGCTAGAGAAAGAGAGATAAAACTCTAGAGAGAGAAGAGAGGAAGGGGAGCTAGAGAGTAGAGAGAGAGAGAGAGAGATTTCAAATAAAGTGCTTTTTTACTTTTTGTGAGTGGACTGGTGAGAGAGACTGCCGGCATTCGTGAGAGAGAGGGTTTAGTTAGCTAGAGGGAATGAATCACAACCATTGGATTAAGAAATCTACAGTTGAAAGTGTCCAAAATTAGTGGACGGTTGTGATGCCAAATGTCAGATGGAGTTAAAATTTTGGCCGTTAGATTAGTTTTTTTGTCCAGAAAATTTTTGTGGGTTATTATATAGATTTTTTTTTTTTTTAAAATAAAAAAACACACCATCATCATTACTAAGAAGATACATTCAGCAGGAATATTCGTCCATTATAATATCGGTTGACTATGAGAACTTTGGTCATAGCAGAGGCTTCACTCTTTGTTCTCCCTCGAAGGGGTATAGAAGAAGACTGCTAACCTGTGGTGGTCCTGCCTACATAGGGTAGTGGGGCGAGAACCTTTGGCATATTCCGCACAAACTAACTGCATTCAAACTCCAAACCACAATTTCGCAGTTTTCAACTAGAGGGTTACAGACTTATACAGAAATATATTATAACTTAAAATGTTTGTCGTTTGACCATGAATAGATAATTAACTTTTAAACAGGATGAGAGATTCAAAGAGTGGTTGTTTATCCCAACTCTCCCAAGTGTGCGTTCACATTATGAGATCTACTCTCTTGCTTTTCATTATGTAGGACATGAATGGGCCTTTTTCTGCATCAATTAGAATGTATTCTGCATCAATTAGAATGTACTACGCAAATCCATTGACAATTCATTTTCTTGTATCAATGTGTGATTAAAAAAACTGAATGAATTGCATATGAAATGCATGCTACACACAGGATGTTCCCCGAACTGGGGGACCCGCAGATGAAGTAAATTCTGGACCAAGTGTGAGGCACTCAGATCTTTCCCTTCAAATACCTCCTAGACCCTTAGGTTTTGGCAATAGCCGTAGTGGAAAGGGTCTACTCCAATCTCAATGTGCCTCAAATGGTAGTTCTTCACCAAGAGGCTTTTTCAGAGGTTTAAGCTTCAAGAAAAAGGTTACTACACCTGATGGTGAAAAAAGCTCTCTATTGAGTTCAGATCCCAAGACAGCCCCTGAAAGCCCTGTTTTGTCCAATTTTATGTCCTCGTGGAAAAGATGTACCTCTCTTCCGGTGACGCCAGCGTCAAATATATCGCCTTCAACTTCCGCACCCGCTTCAGCTAGGACATATGTTGAACGGCCGAAGCCAAATGTAAGTTATCTTGTGTATTACATTTATATACACATATATAGTTGTTGTAAAGTGTTGTTTTCTAGGTACTATGCTGGTTGTAAAAGCCTCGCTTATCATCTTTCCTTCAATATATATTCCATACCAGCATTACAATTCTGATGGTATCTGCATCGTGGTCAATTTCTTGCAGATAAGCGCAGTGCAACCCACTGTTTCGAGGTCACTTTCTGTGCCTGGGCGAAATCTTGTTATTGTAAGATCAGTATCTTTTGCTTCCCGTAGAGAGAATGTTGAAACTGGTACTAGTGATGGTATGAAGTAAGCATATTTACTGTACTATTTGACCTCTTTGTTCATGTTCCACTGCTTCGTCCTAGCTTCCTCTTGGAGTTATTGGCAGAAGTTTATTTTAGCTCGTGATATGTCTGAGCTACCCCATTGTCAATTTGTCAGTGTATATGATGTTGCAATACAGATGATTTTACTATGCTTTAGTATTTCTCCATTAGTCCAAGTAGATTGAGTTTTCCAGTGCCTAGACCATAGTTCAACTTTTTACTGGGCAATATAACGAACATCATTATCTAGTGAAACAATATACCCATTTCCCGTTGAAAAAAAAAAAAACTATATGCACTTGAAATTTGATACCATGAAAAGGAAAATCACAATATTGTCAACTTGTAACACTATATGCACTTGGAGTTTAATTTGAGATTTTCTTTCCTGTTCATTAGTGAGGTTTTTGATTTATAGGGCAATCATGTCAAGCATTTTTATTTTTTAGTCATGTCATGAATCTTCAGTAGCTCGTCACTCAAATGTTTTTTTAGCTTTTCCTTGGGTTTACAAACCAGTGCTAATGACTCATGGGTTATGTTCACATTTTAAGTATTAAGAAGCTGGCTGAATAATCTTTGAATGAATGTCGGAACACTTCTCTATCATTCTTTTGTTTATCGTTATTTAACTTATTTCATCTGCAATGTTACTTTGTGTCGAGCTAGATCAAATAATTCCTCTTCCAATGGAAAATGATGATGAAGAGATTCCTGAAGAAGAAGCAGTTTGTAGGATTTGTTTTGATTCATGTGATGAAGGAAATACACTCAAGATGGAATGCAGTTGCAAAGGTGCTCTTAGACTTATACATGAAGAATGCGCAGTTCGGTGGTTTAGCACGAAAGGAAACAAGATCTGTGATGTATGTGGGCAAGAGGTTTTGAACTTACCTGTAACTTTGCTTCGGATGCCGAGTTCTACCCAAAGAGATAACAGGCAGGGGCATAATCAACAAAATTTAAGTTCACAAGCAATAAGGTGACTTACAGTGTATGGAATGACATTTTCAGAATGCATTCACTTTCATCTTATTTTATCGTTTCCTTTCTAATACAATCTTTTACTTTTTTAAAAAAGCAAGTAACTTTTAAGTTAGAGATGGTGTTTTACATATAAGAACACTGGTTGAAGGTTGACGAAAAGTCAAAAACCCATGCTCCTGAAGTTTTATAGCTAATAACTTTCACTCTGTCATGTTTCTATCCTTAACTCTACCCTCTTTTTGTACTTTCTTTCCTTATAGATCAATGTTAATACATGTACTTCGGAAAATAAGGTACTCCCTCCGTCCCATTTTGAGAGTCCATCTTTGGGAACTCAACTTATTAAGGGGACAAAAAGAATCTACACCCACTTTCCACAATTGCCCCTAATCATTACAACAACTTTTTTAGTTTTGTCTTGATGTAGATTTCAAGGAGGGATAATTTTGGAAAGTAAGTAAAAATTGTACATCAATTTTAGGAAAGTGGACACTATTTTGGGACATCCCAAAATGGAATAATGGACTCTCAAAATGGGACGGAGGGAGTAATTCGCTTCCAACAGAGCATTAATTGCAGTGCGAAAGTTTCATACCAGAATATTTGAGGTTGATAGTGGGAGACTAGTTAATCCATGTCATCAATGATCTTCCAGTATATGCATTACCTGGAGTCAAACATTCGTACCCTGGCTAGGCCAACTTTCTGAGAAGAGTCTCAGTTTTAGTCCAAAATCCCAATCCCAGATAGGGCCTTGATTGATTCATGGATTTAGTGCGGAAAAAAGAAAAAGAGAACACCAAAGAAACATTTTTCTAAAGTTTGGTTATTGATAAGGAAAAGAATGAGGGAAATAGGAAAGAAAAGATAATGGGTTGAAAAATAACTTGTAATTTTGAGAGTCACTTCACTCCCTCCTTTCTTTTCTGTTGTATTTTGATTTTCTTTTTTGAATTTCTAATGTTATTTAAACATCAAGAGGATCACTGGAGAAAACAACATGGAAATAGTTTTCCTTCTGATTTTACTTTCCTCTTCTTTTTTCCTTCTTTAATTGAGAACCAAACGCTCATGTTCCAAGTTCTAAGTTCTAACCTTCTTTAGTTCCAAGTTCTAACCAACAATGCTTATGGTCCAGTCGCTTTTTGTTTCTTTCTGCTTATGTTCTTCTTTAGTCTGATAGATTTCTTATTCATAACTTATGCAGTGCATGGCAGGACTTCACGGTACTCATCCTGATTAGCACAATATGCTATTTCTTTTTCCTCGAGCAGCTACTGGTATGCTATTGGGTTACGAGAAAAAACATCCATAGAAAATCAGTTTGATTCTTTTTTGGCTTGATTTTGTATGTTTTCTATTTCTGAAAAAGTAACTAAAATTGGTTTTCAGATATTGATAGAGGATATGAATTGCTTCAATCTACTGTATTTGACTATTTTGTGCTTTAGCTTGTCTCTCAGCTTGCCACCCGAGATTGCTACTGTATTTAGGCCATTTTTATTCATTGACATTAGAATCTACAGTGCTTCCCAAATCACTTCTATAGTCCCATATTTACTCTTTTTTTTTTGGTTTTTGGGTAGGGTAAATTTTTGTCTTGGCTTATGTGAGTCAAATTCACTAGATGCTTCATTTATGGGTAAATATTGTCGTAAAAGCCCTCCATGGTTTAACACAGAGAATGTGGGATCATGACCGCTTATCGATGCACAGTTCATGTGGTCCTAAGAGTACCTTAGGGCCATGTTTGGTAGGTCGGATAAAAATGTTGGGTTGGACAAGATAAGGCAGGATCGGACTAGATTAGTAATCATGTTGGATAAGCTGTTATGCTGTCCTATGTTTGTAACGTGCAAGATTTAAGTGTTCTCATAAAACTAGGTAAATGTGAGACCCATACTGGGTCTGAACCTGATCTAGTTTTAAGCATTTCCAATAATGGCCTAAATGTTTGTCCAGAAAGTGAGAATTGATACCCACCTTGAATTTTGACTTCCAAGTTTATGCGTTAATATTATACACATCTAAGTTAATTGTATAATCTTACATGTAGATCCGTGACATGAAAACTCAAGCTATAGTGATCGCTGCTCCATTCTCTTTTATGATGGGCCTTTTGTCATCTATTTTTGCTGTCATCCTAGGTATGGCTTGACCCCCAAAATTTTGAACTAGTTTTTAAACTAGGCACTACTTCTTAGAATTGGCTTGTTTTACATGCAGCAATCAAGGAGTATATATGGACATATGCAGCTCTTGAATTCGGACTTGTGGCCATAATTCTCCACATATTCTATTCGATGGTGAGTACTGCATCTTTATCTTGGTCATTTTAACTGACAATTAGTGGAAATCTTGTATCTATTCTGCTATACAATTTTGCTATGATTTCTTATTATTGTTTTAAAAAATCTTGTTGCTTTTGGTGTCTGGTCTTAAGAGAGCCAACTTTTTTTGGGCAGCTTCAATTGAAGGCAATTTTCGCAATTATGTTATCGTCAATTTTGGGTTTCGGAACAGCGATGAGCCTCAACACGCTGTATATTAGGTATTTTCTTTGGCGAGTTCAGGTTTCCCAGAGTTCTAGCGCAGCATGACCTGATTCTGGGATCAACAAGGATTTGCCTCACATGCAGACCGATTAGCTCTCACAAACAATGATATGGGGAAAGCAGAGAGAAAGAAAAATGGAATAAGAAGCATAAATTTTCTCTCTTAGATTTCTTGCGATAAATGTTTGCGACTTTACTATTTGCAACCACTAGTTGGTGCAGTGTAGCTTATTTACGTGACACCTTAAGTTATGTGTATAGATTCATTATCATCCAAAGACCTGCTGGAGTGAATGGAAAATGCTGTTTTTTTTTTTTTTTTTTGCACTTAAACTTTTTCAATGAAATAGCTACACCCTCCGTCCCATTTTTTTAGTTGTATATTCCATTTTTTGATGTCCTAAAATTAATGTCCATTTTTCTAAATTAGTATACAATTTTTATTTACTTTCCAAAATTATCCTTCCTTAAAATCTACTCCAGCACAAAATTTAAAAAGTTATTGTAATGATTATGGACAATTGTGGAAAGTAGGAATATATTTTTTTTTGTCCCCTTAATAAGTTAAGTAGAAATCCAAACTCAAAAAATGGTGGGGAGGGGGTGGGGGAAATGGGGATAGATTATTGTTTGAATACCATTATTGTAATCAAAGCAAAAAAAAAAAAAAAATACCATTATTGTAAGCTCGTTAAATGTACAATCCTGAGGGAACATTGTAAATGAAAGAGACAGTATAAAAGTAGGATTTATCTCCAATGACATGGGCATTTGGTCTAGTGGTATGATTCTCGCTTAGGGTGCGAGAGGTCCCGAGTTCAATTCTCGGAATGCCCCTTATTGTTTTTTGTCTTTTCAACTTCTCAATTTTTCCTTGTAAATTGACCGGGTAGCCTTCAAGCAAATGTATTGGCATTATTGCTAAGGTACAGTTGATTTGCAATCATCGTCTCTATCTCTCTCTTAAGTGTCCTAATTGTTTAGGGGAACAAATCATTTAGCATTTAAGTATTACATGTTATGTCGTGAACCCTACACTAATATAAAATGAAGAGCATCGTTGAAGTTTATTATCAAAAGGTGACTAGTTGAAAAATAAAATGGATTAGTAACTAAAATTTGAACAGTTGGAGATGCATTAATAACAACAATTCAGATAAATAGAAAATACAAAAGGGAAAACACTGTCAAATAAAAAAGGAAAGCATCGTTGAAGTTTATTATCAAAAGGTCACTAGTTGAAAAATAAAGTGGATTTGTAACTAAAATAGCTTGAACAGTTGGAGATGCATTAATAACAACAATTTAGATAAATAGAAAATACAGAAGGAAAAAAAATTTGTCAAATCTTGCCAAAAGCAAAATGGAAATTTTGCAAGATGAAATAATGGGACGTGAGAAAAGATGTACTCCTTCCGTCCTTTTTTTTTAGTCCATTTTTGGGAACTCAATTTATTAAGGGGATAAAAAGAATTTACACATACTTTCCACAATTGTCTATAATTATTATAACAACTTTTTTAGTTTTGTCTTGGTGTAGATTTCAAGGAAGCGTAAATTTAGAAAGTCAATAAAAATTGTATATCAATTTAGGAAAATGGACACTAATTTTGGGACATCCCAAAATAAAATAGGACTAAAAAAAAAGGACGAAGGGAGTACAAGAATAGAAGCAGAAGAGACGTGAAAAAATTGATAGTTTCTTAGTTTTAAATTTCAAGTTTTATGCAAAATGCAGAAAATAAATGATCACTCTGGCACTCTTCAGCCTTGCTGTGCATCCGAATACTCCTTTGGATGTTATTTTTTTCCTCATGAAGGATAAAACAGGGCAAAAGTAGAAAAATAAAGGGCGGCACGAAAAGGGGGCATTCCGAGAATCGAACTCGGGACCTCTCGCACCCAAAGCGAGAATCATACCACTAGACCAAATGCCCACCATGTTGAATATTGTGTACAAATATGATATTATATATATGTTAATATTGGTTGGATGCCAAATTGTATACAAATATGATACCACAGGTCCATATAGACTTATATAGGTTAATATTATTTGGCACTTCATCGAATAAACTTCCTTTACAGTATTTATATAGTCGAATTTTTCATACTTGGATTAGTTATTAAGCGAAATACATTAAAGTATTGTAATATTTTGTCCCTTTGATCAGTATAGAAAAATATTGACAAGGAGACTTTTTATAATCTTTGGGCATTCCCCTACTTGAGAAACTGGACCTAGTATTCTGTGGAACCTTCTGCATACAATCAGTCACCTCCACCCTGCAATTATAGTGTTTTTGTGTATTTGTGCACACTCATTAGACAACACGGGGCTTTTTTTTCACTATGTTGGACAACATTCTTCAAATCTAAGAATGTTTTAACACTTTGAAAATGGAAAGGCTACAAGCGCACACATTCACAAGATAGTTTCCTCAGACAAAAAAGTAGGTATGTATGCACAAATGTTGTCAAATTTTTACAACCCAGTGGTTGAATAGGTCCCAAGTTTCTCCCTTCCGAGGATATATCATGCAAGTGTTCTTTTGTGCCCCTTCCAGGCTTTCCCCATAAATCAAATTTGATAACATAACAAGATCTTCAATGTTTTCAGAGCTCGAACTTTTGTGGAACCTGGAAGTGCGCAAACACCCTACAATCCATATACACTGCTCAAGGCTCCATTTAGCTTGCACATTCAGAGAAAGAAAAGACAAGGAAGATTGTTTCCCTTATAGCATAACTTCCGCAATTAGACTTCCCACGCCACAATAAAAGTGGACCATACACCCACACCCAGATGGAAATGTGGGAGTGGCCCATCAATGTACATGTTAGGGTCGCAAAACAAACCACTCTAACATTTCATCCCATTAGTTGTGCCACACAGAGCTGAGCAGAGCTTGAGGCCCATCAATTGAACGGTTCTGTGAAGTTAAGAACATGGATTTCTCATTTGATATTCAAGAAAGTATAGTATCCCACATAACTCTTCCATGCGTGGATGTGAATGCCTTCCTGCCACAAAAGCCGTCATCTTGCTTCTTACTTCAATCCAACTACAACCAGGCATCTTCTTCACCCCTTGATCTGCCATTGCCTTCCTGACCATCTCTGCCTCATTCCACATCCCACTTGCGCAATATAAGTTTGATAGTAACACATAACTCATCTCATTTCGAGGATCCAAAAATTTCAAATCTCCCCCCAACTTTGCCCCCATTTCTACATTGTTGTGTGAAGCACACGCTCCAAAGAGAGCTTCACGTGATTTCATATCTGTTCCCAAATACTCGGAAGCCAACTTTCTTGCTTCTTCCAAATGCCCGCCTCGGCCAAGCACATCCACCATGCACGCCACGTGATCTTTTTCAGGGATAAGCCCATAATCTGAACTCATAGCTTCAAAAAGGGCCCGGCCTTTCTCTATATGACCCGAGTGGCTACAAGTCATCAGCAACCCAATGAAGGTCACTTTGTCAGGTCGAATCCCAGATTCAATCATTTCATCATAAACCCATAGAGCTTGGCTTGTTAAGCCATGCAATCCAAATGCAAACAACATTGTATTCCATGATATTGAATCTTTGGCAAGAATGTCATTAAATGCTCGGCTTGAATCTTCTATGTCCCCACACTTGGCGTACATATTAACTAAGCCATTGCCAACATACACATAGGAATGGAAACCTCGGTGAATCAAACACCCATGAATCATTGTACCATGCCCTAGAGTTGCCAAGTTGGAACATGCATGCAAAACGGCTCCAAATGTAAAACCATCCGGTTTGAGACGCTCTCTAATCATATCAATAAAAAAGCTTAAAGCTTGTTCTCCATGCCCGTTTCTTGCATACCCGGCTATCATCGATGTCCATGAAACAACATTCTTTTCGGGTACCCGTTGAAACACAAGAAATGCTTCTTCGGTGTCTCCAAATTTCAAATGGGCATCAATTATTGCATTCCATGACACTTGGGTTAAAATTTCAATGGACTCAAACACCTTCACAACATCATCTCGAGAACTAAATTTGGCGTAAAAACTAAGAATTGAGTTATTGGCCTCCGCTGCAGAGCTCCAACCACTTTTAACAACAAACGAGTGCACAACGCAACCAAACCAAAATTCCCGTGACTCAACACAAGCATTGATGAGGGCACTGAAAGTCCATTGGTCCAGTCTGCAAGAACTCTCTAGCATCTTCTTAAACAAACCAAAACAGACTTCAATTTTCCCATGTCTAGCATAAGTAGCAATCATTGTATTCCAAGCAATACCCACCTTTTCGGGCATAGAATCAAAAGTTTTATGGGCAATGTCAAAAAGGCCAGCATTGTTGTATGCAAACAAGAGTGAACACCATGAGACTTCGTTCCTCATGCCCATCTCTTCAAACACTCTATTTGAACTAGAAGGTCTAACACACTTTCCATACATATCAATAAGCGAATTGTTCACGGGTAAAGAAGAACTGTACCCCAAAACAATGACTAACCCATGAACTTTTTCTCCATGGCGAAGCTCGCATGAGCCAGAACAAGCACTCAAAGTGGCAGTGAAAGAGAAGTGATCGGGCTTAGTGTCGGCAATTCTCATGTGATTAAACAAAGATAGTGTTTCTTGGTAAAGACCCAGTTGAGAATAGCCACTGAGCATTGCATTCCAAGCAATTGAGTCTCTGTGAGGCATTTCATCGAACAGCTTACGGGCGCACACAATGCGTCCTGATCTTCCGAGGGCTGTGATCCTAGATGTAATGTGGACCAACTGTGAATGCATGTAAATGTACTACACGATTCGAACTTTTTTTTATACATATATATATATATATATATATATAATTTTAGTAAGAATACAGGGTACCTCAGTGACATACTTCTTGCTTTTGCAAATAGGGGTGTAAATTGGGTCGTGTGGGGTAATAATTAAGGGTGGGCATTTGGTCGATTCGGGCAATTTTGGTTCCTTTTTGTTCGGTTCGATTTGGGTAAATAGCAACTGAAACTGAAATGAATTAAAAATCGGTTATTTCGGTTCCATAATTGAAATTCTCGGTTCAGCTCGTTTGAGGTATTTGTTATAACAAAAATACATCAAAGTATCAAATTAAGAAGTAACAAAGTTAGCTCTGTGGTATTTGTTATAACATTTGAAAAGTTGAAGGCTTAAACTGTTGAAAACTAGAAGTCTTGAAAAAAATAGTGATTTGAAGAGTTGAAGGCTTGAAATGTTGAAAACAAAAATAGTGATTTGGTAGTTCATACATAGATATATCATGCATAATGCATTCATACATATAAATATATATATATATATATATGCGGTCCAGTATGCGGATATACGTATACCTTGAAATCTGGAGGAAGAGCCGTGGTGGCCTGCGGGGAGGAGATGAGGTCGTCTCGAGAGCGGAGAGACTGGAGGTTTGGAGGAATGGAGGCTGGAGCCGGAGGTTTGAGATCGTGAGAGGGGATGGAGGTTGGAGTGCTGGTCCGCTGGAGTGGAGTCGCTGCCTGCTGGAGTGGTCCGAGTGGAGGACCTGGAGGATGCTTTGTGTTTGAGGAAGGAAGAGGGAATTAAATTTGGGTTTTAGGCCTTGTTTGTTTCGCATGATTAAGGGTGGAGTAGAGGAGGATTGGACTAATAGTCCATCTTAATTGAATAGTCTGGCGTGACGTGTGGTACGGTAATTCTATTCGGGACTAATTGTCCATTTTAAAATAATAGTCCTCCATATGGGGGATTAAGTTATCTTATGAGGAGGTGGTTTTATTAGTTCTGGGACAATCAATTAAAAGGGATTAATTGTCCAATCTCCTCCCTATCATCCAAACATAAAGCCACGTTTAGTTGACAGGGAAGAGATTGGACAATTAGTCCCTTTTAATTGATAGTTCTGGGATTAATAAACCTACTACCCACATGGTATAACTTAGTATCTCATATTCAATTAAAATGGACAAATAGTCCCGAGTTGAATGACCGCGACAAACGCTGGACTATTCAATTGGCCACGTTTAGATGACAGGGAGGGGATTGAACAATTAGTCCATTTTAATTGATAGTCCCGGGACTAATAATACCACCTCTCCCATGGAATAACTTAGTCCCCCATATGGGGGACTATTCTTTTAAAATGGACAATTAGTCCCGTGCAGAATGGTCGCGCCAAACATCGGACTATTCAATTAAAATGGACTATTAGTTCAATTCCCATCTATCCCACCCTTAGTCCCGCGAAACAAACGAGGTATTAGTCCAATCCTTATACTATTATATATATATATATATATATTTATTTATTTAATATTTCGATTTTTCGGTTCGGTTTGGTTTGATTTGGAAATTTCCTATCGAAAATCGAACTGTATTATAAATTTTAGTTCGGTTTGAAACTGAACTGAAATTTTTACCTGAACTAATTGAACTGAAACGAAAATTTAGTTCGGTCCAGTAAAGTGGACTATTTGTCCACCTCTAGTCATAATCGTGTCGGCTCATAATCGTGTCATTTTAAACGTGTCATAATCGTGTCATTTTAAACGTGTCATAATTGTGTCGGGTCATAATCATGTCGGGTCATACACGGGTCACCATTTTAACCCGTCTAACACATGTAGGGGTGTCATCGATTCGATTCTATTAGAATTTTTATTTTATTTTATTTATTTATTTATTATGTTAATGTTTTGAAAACCAACCGAAGTGGTCAGTTCGGTCGATTTTTTCGACTTTTGGTCGATTTTGCCAATTTGGGCGGTCGGATCGATTTTTTAGTTTTACGTGATTTTAAGAAAACTGGCCGATTAGCTCGGTTCGGTTATTCGAATAAAGCTTACAGCCCTACTAGCTTGGTGGCGGCAGTGGGATGATGCTCGAATTGGTGCCTAATGGTGACCACTTAGTGGCGACGGCTTGGTGGTTGGGTGGCTGAGACTGAGACAAAGACAGATCGAGTGAGGCGAGGCAGTGAGAAAGGTTGGAGAAAAGAGAGTCCAAGAAAGAGAGAGAGAGAGAGAGAGAGAGTGGGGGAAAAATGAAAAATAAGAAATGAAGAAGAGATCTAACGTGTAAAATTAGGTCAAATGTTAAGTGAGAAATTACTAAATTAGGCACAAATTAAGCGAAAAATGCCAAAAATAAAAAATAAAAAATTGTTCACTTAATTTTTTTTATACTCTAAAATTTGACTCCTATATATAGATATATTTGATAAGTCACTCTTATAGTCTTATATATAGTATATATTTTTACATTGTATATTTGTATCATTTAATGTCTATTTACTAATTTAACTACTCTTTTTTTTTATTAAAACAACTTTAGTTTATATTTATTTATTTATTTTTGAAATAAATATTTTTTTATTCTTATTTATATTATTTGTATTTTAGACTTCTAGATTATTAAAAATTATTTTTAGAAGTAAAAAATAAAATTAAAATAATAATTTTTAAAAAAAATGCCCCAACCGCACCTATTCAGGTCAAGCGGATTAGACGGGTTGACCCGCTTAAAGTATGACCCAAACCGTTTATTAATCGAGTCAAACAGATCGATTCGTTTATGACCCGTACCCTTATATGGGTCACTCAAACCCGTTTATTTTTGTATCGGGTTACCATGTCGGGTAAAAAATTTCCACCCTTATTTGCAAAATGAAACGGGCCCAAGTCTAGTGGTTTCTCTCCCCGCGAACCAAGTGCTATTCCTCCACTTGGTCAGTGTCACACCCCAACCCGCCCCCGCGGGTTAGGACACGTGTAACAAAAACAACAAATACCAAACAATCAATTTTTAAAGTTCCAAAAATTACATATTGACTGAAATACCGGGGGTAAAATATCATTTAATAAAATAAATTAATAAAAAGGAATAAAATAAAGTTTTAAAACCGTCAAATGGTACTTGGGCAAAGTTTCCCCTATTATAGCACCATTTACCCTGTTTTCATAAACTAAAACATTTTTAACCCCTGCTGCACTCCTTTATTTAAATATTCCAAAACACATCAAAACCCAACTAAATATATAGATTCATTCTAACATAATAAAAGTTAAAATCATAACTTCTAATATGTACTTATACATAAAACTATAATCACTATACAACTCCCAACATCTCTAACTTGTAATTTAAAAATAAATAAAATGAATAATACAAAACACATCTTAGCAAACCCAACCCCGTAGTCTCGATCATTTTGCACTGTGGTATTCATCTGAACCTGCGTGGTCATTAGTCACAAAAATTGAATAAGCTTTCGCTTAGTGAGTACGTGGTGCTAATCATGTAATTGGAGTATTTAATGATTCATAACACCAATTAAACATTCACAACAATAAATGGTCGCAGGCATGTCAAGTAATCAATCACCATCGTTTTGGACCCCTGATTCCGGGTCATTCTCACTTTGTCGTCGCTTTAAAAGCGATATCATTCACTCTCATGTTAGTCAATTCGTTGTGGTCGTCACCACCGTCCCCTTTTCTCTGAGGACTTCATCATCATCCCCCTTTTCTCTGAGGAATGGGCGTCCGTTATATACGAGCTAAATAATGATGATTATCAATTGACACCCTTTGACCCAAATAAGCACATAAGCAACTCAACATGTCAACATGGCAATTTCAGCATTTTTGAACATGTTAAATAATAATTAATTACATGTTTTCTACTTAATCACAATTAAACAATTTAAACATTCACTAATAAATAAATAACATTAAATATCCAATTTTGGGATTAAGACACTCACCTCTACGAATAAACAAATAAGTCTAGAAATCTCGAATTTATCCTATATTCAGCCCAAATATGAACCTGTAGTTAATCCTACACAATTTTGGTAAACTAAATGTTACCAACCCATTTGAGTCACGAAAAATCTGTCGATTAAACTCAAATTAAATTATATCATAAGGTTAGGCGTACCCCCATGAATTCAAATATGATCTCGTATCACGATTTAGACAAAAAAAGGACAAAATTATGGCGTTGGAAACGTGAGACCTCTCTTTCTCTTTTCTCTTTTCTCTTTCCCACAGCTATCTCTGTACTGTTCTCTTCTTCTTTTTTTTTTTTTTTCCTTATCTTTTTTTTTTTAACTAACCTAATTCACATATCTACTATACTATACAAACGAATAAACAAGTACGTCAAAAAATCTGAACTTCCTCTTTTGCCCTTCACAACACCATAATTACCCATATATCTATCTATACATCGTAAGGATATATTGATTTGTCTGAGAGTAAATCTGTCATTTTGGACAAATAATTACATTCAAGTCGGCTTTTGAAATTTTATTTAACATAATAATGAGGTTTTAATCAACAATCTTGTGTCTAATTATATTTGGGTCAACAATTTTTGGGATATTTATTATTGACTTCAAAAAAAGTCAACAAAAGTGGCATTTTGGTGGCTATTTAGGAATTGATCACTAATATTTATAATTTGGTCAACTTCTTCTCTCAAATGAGGTTTCAATCAACAATTTGTGTCTAATTACATTTGGGTCAATATTTTTTGGGATATTTATTATTCACTTCATAAAAAGTCAAAAAAGTGGCTATTTTAGTGGTTATTTAGGAATTGGTCACTAATATTTACAATTTGCTCAACTTATTCTCTCAAATTTAGGATTCATAGATTGTAATATGTGTAATTGCATTTAGGTCAGCAAGTTTTGGGATATTAATTATTCACTTTAAAAAAGTTTTAAAAAGTGACTATTTTAGTGGCTATTTAGGAATTGGTCACTACTTTCACATTTTGGTCAACTTCTTCTCTAATATTTAAGTTCTGGTATATTTAAAATGTCAAATAAAGTGGCTATTTTAGTAACTATTATGAATTGTTCACTAATATTTACATCTTGGTCAACTTCTTCCCTCAAATTCAGAATTTATAAATTGTATTCGAATATCAATTAAGGCCTACAAACACATTCATGCCCTTTTTTTTTTTTAGAGGAAATACCTACTTGTGTCATATATTTTTAGTGGCGCTTTATTAGGTACATTTACTACTCATTTATAAGATAGTCAGAATTATCAACTTC
The DNA here is from genome assembly GCA_033977485.1 of Hydrangea macrophylla. Lineage (NCBI taxonomy): Eukaryota > Viridiplantae > Streptophyta > Magnoliopsida > Cornales > Hydrangeaceae > Hydrangea > Hydrangea macrophylla. The sequence continues at coordinate 126,053,895 of CM066991.1, read as the reverse complement.
TTCCGTGAGAAGAGTTTTAGATTAAATAGTTACATTTACAATTTCCTATTTAACTGTTTTAACATCTTATTATACACTTTTAACAACCACTTAACCACATGAAACGACACAATTAAATTCTCTGCGCAACGCGCAGGACTCCAACTAGTATATATATATATATACATATATAATGTACACGCCACCGCCGCCACTATGACACGTTTTTGACAAGCTTCCAAATGAAGCTTCATTTTTTTTTTTTTTTTTTAACCCTCCATGGGTAACACACTTTGGCAATTTCTATGAGTGTCATGTGTCACCTACTTGCTAAGTGGCACACGTATAGTTCTACTCCAATGATTCCAAACGAAATTCTAAATATCATACGAAGGTACTAATTAGTTTACTAATTATACTACGTGTCTAATTACGCCCTTACAAGTGTACTCAAATTGGTCCCATAAATAAACATGAACAATAATAGAATATTAAAACACTTAATATTTTAGCAATTAAATAATCATATAACATCAACATATATTACAATGTACACATTTACATTTACATGCAATGTATCCAATCTGGTCTATCATTTAATCACAGAAATGCAACTAAATGCAATTTATCCAATCTGGACTTTCCGTGGATCCCACTTCACATTTGTTCAACTGTGCCCTTTATCAAGCACTTATCACAATGGAATAACTAGAACTTACCCAAATCATCACATGCTATTAATTTTGCCAATTAATGCATGTACAATAAATATTAACACCACTTTTCGGGTACGGGGTATTACAGTCAGCCTCTCATTGATGCTTGTTTTTTCGATTTTAGAAATACTTATTGTACTGAATAAAGGAAAATCAATAAGATATTGAAAAAATAATAATAATAATAATAACAACTATACTTCAAATTATCTGTATACGTTGCTAAATAAGAGATCTAATAGATTTTATGTCCATTTGGCCCGTTTAAGGTAACAAGTCACAACATTAATAGCCACACAAAATAATGAATAGACGTAGTGCCTGGCCACAAGGTTCCAAATCTAAACCGAGACCAAGAAGAGTCAGTACCAACCCCTGCAAGACTATTAGTCTCTCTCTCTCTCTCTCTGATAGCATCCAAACACAAGATTTAAATCCGTAGGATCAAAAATCCAAATTCTACCAATATCCACTCCTAAATACTTGAACCAGAGGTAAAGGTTTTTACTATTTAGTCTTCTGTTTGACTATCTCTAATTCCAAATTACCACAGTATAACATTTAACAACAAAAACCCTGCATTTGGTTCTCCAACCATGATCAAGATCATTGTTTCTGTTACGCAGGATCAGCCAAAACATGCTAAAATCACGTGGTTTTTCTGCTTAAGACAATTCAACCCATGTAGCTGCAAGGTATCAAGATTTGACACACTGTAGTCATGAGAACTGCTAAATGCATTCACAATTTTCTATCCACACCCACATGCACAACTTGGAATGCTGCATGTACAGCTCCTCAATACTGGCATGTGGGTGTAAAGAGAACATTTGTGTGCATTTAGTATTTCCCAGTGACCATATGTTAACCCAAATTTGTGCCATATGGTAAGATATATTATCCATGTAATAACACACATGAATGCAAAACACGTACTACTCACACTGCTCCTGCCAAACATACATTTTATTGTTTGCCTTGGTCATACTGAGCAATGGCATAGAGTGCAGCCAGGATGGTCAGGAAATTCTTACATATCAAGGTTCAGTTCACTTTTCAGAAATAACCGGATCAAACCATATAGAGTTCACCAACAAAAACAGATCTTTATTTGAACATAGCCTTCCCTGGTCACTGGCGTTTCACAGAATAAGAAGTTTGCATTCCACTGCAGGAACTTTCCAGACAGCCCATAGGAGAAGCTAATCAACCTTGCAGACCAATGATACCTGCAGAAAAATGAAGACAATCATATTATGTTCAAGTTATTAGATAATACTTAATATACGTCCGAGAAAGTAAATAGATAAACCAATCCCTTTGTTTTCTACGTTGATAGGTAGTAATCCTAAGAAGCTATGCCTGTTTCTGAAATGTAGGTTTCGTTAGAGCATCCGCAGTGGTGTGATGAGATATAGGCTAAGTTTAAGTTAAGTTCCTTTACACAAACGAGTAGTGCCACAGTGGTGTAAGAAGCAGGCCGGCAGAGGGAGTGCCGGCAGGGAAAATACCGTTTGGTCCTTTTTTTTTAATTATTTTCTTTAAACTTTTTTTAATCAAGTCTTCACTTAAAAAAATTTAAAAAAAAAAAAAAAAAAAAAAAAGGGGAAGAAGCCAGAACGGCAAATGCTTTTGCCTATCACTGCAGGGCGGCATTGCCTCTGCCGTTTCACTGTACAGTAAGTGAATTTAGCAGAATTATAAACTAAGTTTCACTACTATATACTAATGTAAGTTCCTATACAACTAACACCATAGGGTGACTTTGTAGGGTAAAAAACCTAAGTTCCTATACAACATCACACCACTGCAGATGCTCTTACTTGTCTAAGTTTAGTACTCGTATAAGTCTTCAAGAAACTTAACATCTCCGTATCCCATTTTCAACTTATGAATGAAATGACATGAAAAAATCGCACAACATCAAATTCCTTGACTACACAAAATTCCATAAATTAACAACCAAATCATGTAGTTTAAAAGATCAACCATAAGTTATATCAGTAGAAAGAGTTATCCAGCAATTTACTTTAAATTCAACAGGAAACTCAGATGCTTACCGCAGGCAAGTCTTCCACCAGCATTTCCAGTGGTTTTGCTGAGTTCATGGCCCCCTGCCGAAATAGAGGTCTGGATTAAAATGTTCCCACAGTACCGGAAAATAGAAAAGAAAAGAACAATTTTCGCAATAGCAGGAGTTGCCATTCATTCATTGAACACATAAAAAGGGGTAATGCAATGTTCCCCTAATCTTTTTCCCAAAATGTTCACATCCCATGTGATGTGGCAGTGGAACCATATCAATGCCCACAGTAACTCCAAATAGAATCCACAACCCAGAAGAAATATCATTTGGGGTTGCAATTTTTGGGTAAAGATTTGGAAAGCATTCAAGCATAGTATTCTTCCCATAAAGTTCTGTATAAGTGTTCCATGCATGAAAACTTCTATTCTTACACACGCTGAATGATATTAGAAAATAGTCATTAGAGGATTGATTTGAAATGGGTTATCCTTAAGATTAACTGCAACTATCAAGTAAATCGATTACCCTTTCCCAGATCATCAGGGTCAGCATGGACAACAACAGCCCTTCCGATGATGGAATGTGGTCCACAGAGAGGAATCTACAAAAATTAACCAACACTAAGGAATTCCGCAAATATCACACCAAAGCACGTACTAGCTGAAAATACAACCAACAAATATATTTACCAGCTTGTCAACAATAGTGAAACTGGCAGTACCTGAAACCCACAGTCGTAACAATATTTTAGGGATGCATCTTAGAGAAAAGAGAACAATTGTGGTACTGCAAAATTCTCTCAGTAAACAATAAAATTATTGTGGTGATGGCTAAAATACTAATAGCAAACTTCAATTAAGAGCAACAGCATTCGAAATGTTGTATTGATAATCCATAATAAGATATATGGCAACCTTTTCTTATTTCAGTTCAAAGCAAAATAACAGCCATCATCCCATTAATTTCATCAGATTGTATGGGTTCTACTTTTCAGCCTAAAAGTAATGATCTAATACCTATATTTGGGGTGGGGGGGGGGGGGGGCGTAGAAAAGGATCAAAAGTGGAGGCAATGAGCTTAACAATGACTAGACAGTCTAGGCGTAGGATTCTCAGTATATCTTAAACAAAAATTTATTATGGTAATGGCACGACCTGACGAGGGCAGCTACATTTACAATAGTAGATAATCACAATAACGATGACTTGAGAAACAGTGAATCACAAAAATGAAGACTGCATACCATCTTCGCCAACTGTGATGTTACCAAGATCACCAGCATGACGATGCTCATCATCAGGAGCACCATGATCTTTGCCCGCAGGATTAAAATGTGGTCCTGGAAATTTAAAAGATTTATTTGAAAAGCATTGGAATACATCTTAAAGACAAATATGGTCTACTATCATTTCAAATCTTCTGGCCTCCCAGCTACAACCAAAATAAAGACGAAATATCTGAGGGGTGAAATTACCGGTTGACATACAACCATTTGTTGTGTCACCAAGGGCATGGACATGGAAACCGTGAAGTCCAGGTGTGAGACCAGAGACACTTCCAGTAACTGTAGTTGGACCTGAGACAAAGAACAAACTGGAATAAGTTAAGTTCAACAGGCATACAATACAATCTGACATACACTTGTGCATATATTCATTCCATGTCAGTTTTCCAATTTCATTGAACATTACCGTCTCCTTCTTGGGTGAAGAAGACTGTGCCACTAACACCCGCACTGTTGGTAAGAACGACAACAGCCTTCACCATTGTTAATTGTGATCTAAACAAACGACAATAACAAGATAAAATCAGTTAGCTATACAAATGACAAAAACCTCAACATGCTTGAATGTAACTCTTTCCAAATTGGTATATACATAGCAACGCTTATGAGCACAAGTAAAGGGACAAGAAGTACATTTTAAACCTTTAAAAAACTGAATAACATAATGACCCAAACAAGCAAGTAGACAGAGAAAATTCCAACTTCGCACCCCCTACCCCAACCTCCCAATCCCAACCACCCTCCAAAAGAAGGATAACCCAAACTTCAGATATGAAACATTTAATTTGCTACATTGCCATCAAAGTAATCCAGCAGCACAACAGATTGATATGTTCAAACTTAGAATAAAGATAGAAACAGAGATAAAGAAGCTTCAGAACAGATATATATATATATATAGAGAGAGAGAGAGAGAGAGAGATAACACAGAGAGAATATTAGAGAAGATAATAGTTGGATAATTGTCCCCCCTTTACTCATTCTGTCATGGCTATTAATAAGCCTTACAACCAACAAATGCATGCAATAAGGGAAATGTGGACTAGTGCCTTGTTAGAGTATAAGTATTAGTGAGTAGGGGTATACTTGTAATTTGGTATTTTATATACTTAATATAATAATATATATATATATATATGTGTGTGTGTGTGTGTTGGCTAACCTTTCTAGGTTAAGCCTTCACTTACTCTCTAATCTGTATCTCAACATGCCTAATTACAAGGAAACATGATGGGATGTAAACTAGTGTCTCGAATTACAGATAACATGCATGCTAAAAGAATGCTTATATGAGATAGTGGGTATCCATGCTAACCACCACCCACTCACTCATGGTTCCATGAATTTAGTGGCTTGCATGACTTTAGTGACTTGCACGTATCAATACCCTCCGCTTGCAATATTCTTGTCCGCAAGGATAAATGCAGGATATGACTTAGAACCCGAAATTTCAGAAATAGGGTCGGGTGGATTTGGTTCGGGAGGTGGGTCGTCGGTGAATGGCGGGGGGGGGGGGGGGGGGGGGGGGGGGAATCTTAAAGCATGAGGAGATGGGGATCGCTATAACGATGGCCAGGTATGTATTTTTCGTACAGTAGAAACAAAGGCCTTTTTCCGGGCACGCTCGAGCTTCTTTGCTGGTTATTTTTTTAAACGGTGCAGAGGAAGTGTTGTTGGAAGGGTTCAGTTTGCTGATGGACCAAGGATATTGGTAGCTGAAGTAGTGGGTGGGATACAGATTTGTGGTGTATTGGTGGCAGTTTATGAGTGGGAAAAATGGTGGATTTCTTTTGGAGGGTGTTGCGTTCTTCAATTAGTCGGGCACACCAATTGCCTCAGATAAGGTTCGAGGATTCATAAGTTTCACGTCTAGACGAACTTCATTTTTGAGACCGGCTATAAAACATTCAATCAAATAATTGTCGAGTAGAGCATCAACGAGTTGGGAGAGACATTCGAACTCATCCTGGTAAGCACCCACGATGGTGGTTTGCTTGAGCCAAGTAAGGGCTTCGGAAGGGTTCTCGAAATCAGTGGGTCCGAAACAACGAAGCAAGGCATTGGTGAAATCGCCCCAATTTACGGCCGCTTATGAATTTGGTGAACCATCGGTGCCATTGCAAGGCAATGCCTTCAAGATGGAAAGAGACAAGGTAGACTTGTTGAGCGGAAGCAATACGTTAAAATCCAAAGTATTGTTCGGCCCCATATATCCAACCGGTGGGATTGTCTCCTATGAATTTTGGGAAAATGAGCTTGGGTGGGTCGTGCCTTGGGTGAGTGTGCGGTGGGGGTTCAAGCCGGAGGCGAAGGGGTTGATGTTGGTATTATTGGGGTTCAGTTCGGGGTGCAATTGAGTTGTAGAGTTTGTAACTGGGCAATGATTGATTGAAGAGAGTTATGAATTTGATCGAATTTCGACTCATGACGAGCCAAAATTTTGCTCACTTCATTCCGGAACTCGGTGCTGGATTTGCCACCGGTGTCCATGGAACTCGGTGTTACAAGTTTGATAGTAGCAGTGGCATCAGAGACGCATTAGGGACTTAACAATTATGCATAAAAAAACATTTTGCTACTGTTAGGGAGAATTAAAATGTCAACGAAAACGATCATCAACGTATCTTATCCTACAAGTACAAACAGACCCTCTGATCCAACATACAGTTTTCAAAAAAAAAATTAAACAAGAACGTAATAATAATAAAACACTTCATTAAATGAAAAAACTATCATAATTTCATTTACTTTTCTTATATTTCCATATCTGGCATATCAAAATTTCGAGTACAAACATAAAGTAGTTAGGAACTGAACAAACAAAGAAGATTAAAACACACACACACACACACACAAAAACATAAAGAACCAAATTTTGTTAGAATTAAGAGCATATATATAGTATACAAACTCTAGATCTAATAGTTCAGATGCAAGATCTATATCCATCGAGATGAAGAGTGTGAATGATTAGAAACAGAAAATAAAATCATCTCGATCGAATACATTAACAAGCGTGAAGATTAGGCTAAATCGAAAATGAAAAGCCAAACAAGCGCTTAGATTTTTTGATGAACCAAAAACCAAATTATATGAAAGAACAAAATTGAGATCGTACAACCTGAATGAGAAATCTAGAGAGAGAAAGGGTTGATTTTACCTCAGAACACCCCGTAGGCCGTAGATGGATACAAAGAGAGAGAGAGAGAAAGAGAGAGTCAACCTATACCCTCCTGTGAAGTGAGTATGGTCACTACTGGTGGATGGAAGACTTATTATATATAGAAATATTAGTTTTGGACCTTCAATATGCATTTATTGTAGATTTGGTACCCTTGATATTGGATGTATATAAATAGATACCTCATTTAATACTTAATTTAGAAATTAGTCCTTTGCCCCAAATCTGTGTATTTTTTATGGACAAAATTATCCTCATCATTATATATATATATCATCATCAATTTTAAATTAAGAATTTTAAATTTATGAGAGTAATAATTAAATGCAATTTTATCTCTCTCTCTCTCATCTCACGATCTCTCTCTCTCTCTCATTTACTACCCATTAAATGGGTCATCTCTCTCTATATTAATCTCTCTCTAGAATGGTAGGTTTCTATTTCTCTCTCCTCTCCTTTATCTGTTTATATGTATCTATATATATATATATCTCCTCTCCTTTTCAAATCTGTGTCCACATGGGTTTCCTCCATGTAAAAGAGATTAGGAGATGTAGTGACTGCTTTGAATCTCTCTCTCTCATCTCACGATCTCTCTCTCTCCTCTTCTTTATCTGTTTATATGTATCTATATATATATATATATATATATATCTCCTCTCATCCTACCTTCAACAGTTTTAGAGATAGAGAAAAACCAACCCCAGTTTTAGAGATAGAGATTAGGATATGTGGGTCACCTCTTCCAGCGATGGTTAGTGAGATTTTTTTTTTTTTTGTGAGAAATTTTCTCATCAAATCCATATTTCTCTCTTCTTGATTTGGTGAGAACTTCTCACCATAACATATGGTGTAATTTCTCATTTATGATTAGTGAGTAATGATTTTTTTTTTTTTTTGGTGAGAAATTTTCCCTTCAAACCCATCGATGGTTAGTGAGATTTTCTTTTCTTTTTTTTTTTTCGTGAGAAATTTTCTCATCAAAACCATATTTCTCTCATTGATTTGGTGAGAATTTCTCACCATAACATATACTGTAATTTCTCATTTATGATCAGTGAGAAATGATTTTTTTTTTTTTTGTGACAAATTTTTCCTTCAAATCCATATTTTTCTCTTCGTGATTTGGTGAGAATTTCTCACCATAATATATATAATTTCTCATTTATGGTTAGTGAGAAATTTAATTATTTATTTATCTCTCACTGGTTTGGTCAATTTCTAGATTTTTATAAGATATATATATATGTATGTATTTTGTGGATTTTGAATTTCAAAATCCTGATTATATATAGTTATATGGGTTTTGCATTTAAAACCCCTGATTTGTGGGAGTGGGTATTTAAAAACCCTGATTTGTGGGAGTGAGGGTATTTTAGTCATAAAACAGGTGAGGGACTAATTTCTAAGTTGACTTATAGAATGGATCAATTTTTAAAAAAATACTACAATAAAGGACTGAAATCTAAAGTACCCTATTATATATCTGTGACCAGACATGTTTTGCTTTCACCTACCATTGTACCATTGGAGGAGTGGGTTCGTTCACGCGCACATTTTGGGTAGTGAGGTTGTGTATTGGTTTAAATTGGAGTGGAATGAAATTTGGCGTCAGTTTATTGGTGCGTGACATTGCATGCGCGTGGAATCGTAATACGTTTTTTTTTTTTTTTTTTGTCTGTATCTGATTTATTTAAAGCACTGTGATTTGTTCGTGAGTCGCGTGGCATAGTTGGGCCTATATCACAGCCCATGGGCCTTTAGTTCATATTTTCTCCGCTCTTGGCGCATAAGCTTTTGCTTGTGCGATTCAGATTGATTATAAACAATAATGCTAGGGGTACAATCGTACAAATAAATTTTATAAATTTGACACTACAGTATCACTCAAGAGAGATATTAGACTATAGTAAAGTGTTTGTGAGGTTTGTTTGTACCCCAAATATTTTATCCCATTATAAAATTACTTTTACCAAACAACAGTGCTAGGGGTACACCCTTACACACCCAAAAAGAATCCACACCCCAAGGTTAGGGATGGCAACGAGTCAGAGTTGGTATGGAGTCCCCTATACCAACTCCAACTCTGTTTATTTTCCTCCTATACTCCGACTCCGCCCCGTCTCGTTTAAGTAAAATACCAACTCCTACTCCATTCCTACTCCGTTTACTATCGGGTACTCCAATTACACTTCTACTCCGTTTGATAATCACCATTTCAAAATTAAATGTTCTTTTATAATTCAAAACCTACTTATATTTTGGCTTGATTTCCTAAAAATCACAACGCAAATGATTCTAAATTTGTTAATCACAATTCAAAAATTAAATATTACTACTGAAGAGAAAGAGATGTACATATATATATATGTCCTGATTTTTTGTAAATAATTGTAACTATGAGGGTAGTTTAGTAACTTAATGATTTAATCGAGGCGGAGCGAGTTTTAAATGATAGTATTTCATGGATACCACCCCGACTCCTATATGGTTTTTGTTTTTCCATACCAAATCCACTCATACTCCTATTATAACTCTTCCAAACTCGTTCCATTAGGAGCGGAGCGGGGCGGGAAAAATTGTCATCCCTACTTGAGGTAGACCAATGAGTCTCTTCTTATTGGTCCACCTCAGGGTGTAACTACTTTTTGGGTGTCAATTATCTATCTATGCTCTTTTGTTATTATACCTGTTGACTAGGGGTGAAATAAAAATTGAACCACCGAATCGGTCGGTTCGGTTGATTTCATAAGGGTAGTGCAGTGTAAAATCAAAAATCGAACCGAAAATTAAGCCTAAAATAAAAAAAAAAATTTGAACCGAACCAAACCGATCGATGAGAAAACCCACAAAATTGACCGAACCGATTTCACTTTCTCGAAATTTCTGTTTCTGAGCTCAAAACTGCGAGCATATAAGGTGTTTCTGTTGCTACATGTACATTATAAATTCCTTGGTTTCTAGCGCATTTTGTTTGCAGCTTCGTTCTTTTATTTATTTTTATTTATTTTTGTTTCATTTGTTAAGTCGATGATAAAAAGGACTAATAAAGCAAAGCCTGAGGCCCTGAACAACAGCTTTGTAAATGATGTACTATTTGTATTTTTATTTTTATATCTAAGAGTTTCACAACAAAAAAAAAAATGCGGTGTTATTGAAAAGTGCTACCAGGGTTGGAAAATTTTTGCATTCTTCAATGGTATGAACAAGTGTAGTAATATGTAGATGCATATTCATGTCTGAGACCATCTCTAATGGAGAAACCAAAATGGACAGGCAACCTCAATAACTACCATTTTGACTCCTCAATTTCTCAAAACTTGGACTTCTAATTGATAACCAAATGGGTAAGTGGGTCTTCTGATACCTTTAAACCAGTGAATATAGAGCTTTATCCGGAAAAGTCTAAAAACAGAACCTAATTCAACTTTTATTGGATTTTTGTGAGAACCAAATTTAGTGAGTCTATTTTTTTTTTTTTGCATAAGAGTCTCTGCCTAGTCTAATGAATTTTTTAAAACTAAATTTATGAAATTTTTAAAACAAATTTTATGTCAAACTAATCTGCACTTACTTCTTACAAAAATTAGATAAATAGTAAAAATTATATTGAATATTCCCAAACACGCCGGGTCTTTTGAATGAGTCCTACAGGGTTGTAGATCACACTCAAAAACTCACTCACATTACCCAAAAAATTCTCCTAAAATACTGTTCTAGTCAAAATAATGCCATAGCATACTTCTCATTTGGTGACTCAAAATGCCTACTGCACATTAGAGAGAGACTAAGAAATGTCAAAAATAGTTGGGTCACGTGGTGGAACAACCAAACCACCCAGATAATGGCTTTGACTCTGAGCCACGTAATACATGGAGTACTATAATCTGATCTTTTCAACAACTAGTTAGAGCATATGGACACTGAACTCGTGTTGACCTATAGATTAGTGGGTTTATAGATGAACCCATATGGATTCAATTGTCATTTGTCACAATGGAAGTCCTTGATCTCAAGAAATCTTACAACAACAAAGCTGGTTTTATTACATTATCTAAACAAAAGGACAATTTAAAACAAGCCAAACAAGTACTCTCTAATATAATTTATAGATGGAATTGGACAGAAGTCTGTCAAAACAAACCAAAATAAGGAGGCATATGGAAAGATACTGCTAAGTTCATAACAGGAACGCTGGAAGCTTCATGAGCTTTTAGACAAAGGAAAGAAAACAAAGATCTACGTAAAATAAATAGGCAACCTAAAGATGAAACTTTTCCTAGAGAAACCCTCAAATGTTGCTGGATTTTACCCTTGAGCTTTCTTTAAGCGTCCTTGTTCTCAGCAGCAAGCTTCTCAATCATATCAGCTGCATCTTGGACCGTGGCAATAGTCTGAGCACTTTCTTCTTCCACGCAGATCTTGAATTCCTCCTCAAGTGCCATCACAATCTCAACCTGTACTTGGAACAAGCCAAATGTGAATGTTTGAGATAAACAAGCAAATCATTTTATTTTAAAAGAGAAAAACTGCAACTTTCACATTCAATTTCTTTTTTTGACATTACACCCTACCGTTAGAGAGAGAGAGAGAGAGAGAGAGAGAGAGAGAGAGAGAGAGAGAGTAATGTTCTAAAAAGCATACATGATTGGCTCTTGGCCAGTGCATATATAAACAACATATACCACAGATATGTAAAGAAGTCCAAAACTAGATTCAAATTTATACTTCTGGACGTGACCATTTTGTGCAGAGTGTGAAGCTAAGGAATTTACTGGCTTGTTGCAGAAAAAAAAAAATTAATAGGAGGCGATTGTGTAGTCTATTCAGTATTTTCTATCATGACAAATTGTCAAATATGTGTATGCTAATTTGGCTCAAGCACATTTCGCTACTCAAGTGTGAAACACGCAAACAAGTATGAACTAGAGGGCCAAAAGTTAAAAAGTAGTAATCAACTTTGGATTGAGTGCAAGCCACTCATACTCACTATTCCAAACACAATGAAAGAACCAATGAAAGAAAAACAAAGACGTGAGCACAGTAATGACACAAAACCATCAGATATGTGATAAGGTCGAATAAAGTTATAATCTATTAAGTAGAAATTTGATACCGTGTCAAGAGAATCAGCCCCAAGTGCAGAAAACTTAGACTCCCCGGTGACTGCAGAATTAGCTGGTAGGGCCAGCTGCTTCCTCACTATATCACACACTTTGTTGACGGTCTCTGGTGTTGCCTGAAATACATTAGCAACCTTAGGACTGGTCCCATTGCATATTTCTCATGGCTGGTACATGGTACAAAATACATATAATACAGTACATTTAAGCTTCAACCCCCTTTTTTAGCATCTATTTTGCATTCAACCTTTCGAGGATATAAGAGATTTAAAACTTTGTTACATGGGCTCTGGTACATGTTCTAGGGGCAGGAATGTGTCCAAGATAGCGCTTTCATATTTTGAAGTAAAACAGTGTTTTTATTCAACAAAAAGAGTTCAATATGGGTGTTTCGTACTATGTAACAACAATTATATAATCAGATACTTTCAAGTACAACTTCACAGTAAGCTAAGTAGTGGACTTGCTGGCATAAGCCTACAAGTTAGCATTTCTTAAATCGGTAAATATTTTCTTATTGATACAAAACAATTCAAGATATTGATAAGATTAAGAAATCAGTCCTCGCTTCCCTCACGTGGACCATTCACATAACCAGGAATCCGGGCACCATAGCGCATAACCTCCTAAAAATCCAATTATAGATGAGCGTTCAAGCTAAGCATGATGTTTTACATTAATGGACCATATAGGATGCAAAGACCAATACATGAAATTGTTTATCTAGGTTGAAGAGAGATATTTACCGCGCAGGAAACCTTAAAGCGATAAGGAGCTGGCCGCAACCTAAGCGATGGGAAGCTTTTCCCATTAATGGAAGTCGAAACCGAGTTGAAATTGGAAATCCTGGTGGGTGCCTGCTCAATTCATTAGACAAACACTTAAGAATTCCTAGGTAGTAAAATACAACAAAGAAATAGATGACACTAAAGAAAATTTACGAGGAACTTTCAATCTTCTTGAATTTTATTGTATAAAAGGGTGAAAAATAAGCAAATGAAGATTTCAAACAGTATAAATTTGCTTTTCCAAAAATAAAGGAAAATGTGGATGAAAAATTATCATAAGAATCTTAAAGAAATTTAAATTTAAAAAATATGAAAAACAACAAATTTGAGGAGACAGCTTCTGTTGTTGTCGATGTTCTTTTACATAAAATGTAGCTGGAATTTAAACTCGAGCTTTTCCCTTTCTTATCAAACAAAAAAATATTCTTCAGCAACAAACAAACAAACAAAAAAACCAAAATAATAAAAGATTTTTCAAATATTCGGAAAATTAAACTTTCTAGTGGGCTGAGTTTCAAATTAAAATCAGAATCAAAATCAATATACCAATAACAAAGTGAATTTACCATCTGTCGTAACTCAAATCAATATTGAAACGAATACAATCCCTAGTTAGAGACTATAGAGCTAGAGATCCAGAGAAACGAAAGCAAAACTTGCACATTACCATTAACATATCACACGAGATTCGAAACAAGCTACGATTAGATACATCACAGATACATAATTGATTAATAACAAAATCATGATAATCATCAAATGAAGTGAGGCAAAGGTGCATCGATCTTATAGAAATTAATACCTTGTTTGGTTTGAGAGAGCAAGAGAGAGAGGTCACGGCAATTGATGATCCGGTAACAGATGCCATTGATGAATCAAAGAGATGTCTCTAACGGATCTGAGTCAGTCGGAGAAAATGCGTGCGAGAGAGAGAGAGAGAGAGAGAGAGAGAGAGAGAGAGGCGGGCGGAGAGCACGAAGAGCGTGAAAGCTATAGTGAGAGAAACAGTAGTATGGCGATTTATAGAGTTTCAGTGTGTTGTTTGGCTTCGTTTTCATCGAAATTGGAGTGTTTGGTTTCAGTTTTGGGTCGGCTCTGGAATTCAGTAATATGCCCTTACAATTTGGGGCACCGCCATGTACGGGCCCCGAGTAGGCCAATAAATGTAAATGGACCGGATTTGCATCCGAATCCGATCCAACTACTCTTACAATATGAATGTGTGTGTTAAAGAGTTAGGTATGAAAAGTTTCAAAAACTTAGGCCAACAGATTACAGAATCTTGATTATGATAGACTGGAGTTTGTTTCGTAGGAGTAGGACTATAATCATGGAGTATCTTCGATGTAAGATGTTATTTTATTCATATCAAATTTATATTTTGACATTGCTGTAGGGTTTAAATATTATATTTTGATATTTTTTTTTTAATGCTACATCTATATAATAAGGGAGGGCGGTGTGGAGCCCTCCCAATTTAACCATTTTTAATCTTGACTATTGAGACAGGTTTAGAAATTTTAGACCGTTGGATCGTTTGTCCACCAACTCGCTCACACAATCTTTTACTCTCCCTCAATCACACCCACGCACGTCTCTGCGTCCTCCACTCACGCACACCTCACTCTCTCCCATACCTCTCTCCACCCCACCTGAATTTCAAAGAAATCTTCTCTCTCTCTCTCCCATCAACCCACCTATGACTGATCCCCCTCTCTCTAAACCCTCATAGCACGGCGCTATTGCTGGGTAACTTTCCTTCTCTATTTTACTCTCTTTCTCCCTCTCTCTCTCTCTCTCACACACACACACACATACACACCCATACACACACATACACTCTCTCTTTCTCTGCTTCTATTAGAGAGATTAGAGTTTAATCTTGCTTCATTTAGATAGGGCTTGAGAGTTCCAGGTTAGACCTATTTCCATCTCTCTCTCTCTCTCTCTCTCTCTCTCTCTCTCTCTCTCTCTCTCTCTCTCTCTCTCTCTTCAGGGTCAATAGAATCGGGGGTACACAGTTAGGGTTCTTGAGCACTTGGCAATTTGGGTCACTCTCTCTAATTTTTACACTTTTTGATTACAGGCGAGCCTAATCTCCACCATCGCCTACATGGTATTGTTGATCTTTCTCTCCAGTCTCTTTATAGTCCCTCTCTCTCTCTCTCTCTCTCTCTCTCTCTCTCTCTGTCACACACACACACACACATCAGCCGTAAGAAAAATCGCTCACTCATATATGTCCACAAACAGTGTTTCTGCAATAAATTGAATGATTTAATTGGTATTTTTTTCCCTACTTGAAACTGATTCAAGCATGATTCAGACGAGTTTGGGAAGAAAGTTTAAATTTTGGGCCTTTTCTTCCATTTTCCTTTTTTTTTTCCCCTTCCATTTTTGTTTTTGGCTGACCTTAATTATTGAGCTTCATCTGGTATTTATCGAAATTATGCACATTTTTGGGGATTTACTTTAAGTTTATGACTTTAGTATGCAAAGGGTTAATTTAGGATATGGTTGGTTTTTAGGATAAGTTTAGGAATCTGCAACTTCAATTTAGTAAGGGTGAATTTTGATCCGTCTCATTTGCAGGTTCTATAACACTGATGCTGAGCAAGGATGAGTTCTTACCCAGTCTCCTTTTTCTCTGCAAGGTTGAGCTTCTTTTTTTTTTTTTTCACTTTTAGAGTATTCACTTGAGAAATCATTAACTTTGTGACATCCTTCATTCGCAGAATCTACAAACCCATGCCTATGTAATCATTTGTTTCAGTTGAGAAGTTGGAATAGAAAAATATCTCTACCGAGATTCAGTCGTAAGAAACTCCTATGTTTATGTATATTGGGTGTTCTTGCAGATTTTTAGTTATCTTCAATTTAGTGGATATTTACTAAAGATTGTGATCATGGTATATCTTTATTTATCTTCGGTAGCCACTCAATAAAGACCTACTCTCTTTTCTATATGAGTTTGTTTTTTCAATTATATCATGTCCTCTGTTTAATGAAGAACTGTTTGGGTCCATTATAGACATCTAAAGTAAAGTACTTTTTTTTGTACAATGCAGCATTGTTGTATAAACTTCTCTTTGATGGATATTTGAGAATTTTTATTATTTGGACGTATGGGGCTTTTTTATTTTTATTTTTTTTTATTTCTAGCTATTTTTTTCCTCCTCAAGTTTAAAAGGTTTAATGACGAACAAAAACATGTGCAAAGCACTCTCATTATAAACCTTTTACTCACTTATGGCTGTTTGGATTTTGGAAGGGTTGTCAAGCTTTACATGTTCATTGTGATTTTGGATTGAACTCAGGCTTTCGATTATTGAAGATTGTCCATTTTTTTAAAAATGTTTTTTCTCAATTTTGGTTGCTGAATAAGTGAGCTGATACCCTTTTTAAAGCACTCAATTTTATGTTTTACTTATTACCTTTTCTTTTTAAGCTGGAAAGAAAGCATATAGAAGCAGTTTAAATAACTTAGATTATTTACTTAGATCATAGTTTTTTTTGGTTTAACTAACCCTTTAGTTCAAACGTGGGGACAACTAGACAAGCATAATCCTTTATGATGATAAGGCTTTTCATATCGTGTGAAAAAAGCTTCTTCTTCTTCTTCTTCTTCTTCTTCTTTTTTTTGTTTTTTTTTTTTTCCGTGCCCCCTAGGATTCTTATGTTGGATTCTGAGACTGCATGTATCTTCATGAAAAGGCTTTGACCCCAACTTGGGATATTGTTGTAGTACTCAAGCCTTGACATTCACAAATTGGTCAATTGATAGACTCTCATTGGAATTCTATTGGATGGTGTATTATTTTTAATTTTTTATTGGTAAAAAAATGGAGATAAGAGCATGATGAAGTAGGAGTATGTGCATTCAACAATGTGTGATTGCAATGACAATAAGATCTAGGTTCTGATCCATGACTAAATGCTTTGAATTAGTAGTGATTGGGGCTAAGTTCAAACTCTACTTTCTTTTACTTCTGTGTTCTTTAATCTCTAAATAATTGAAATTGCTTGGTGTGTTTGATTCAATATTATTATTTAGTGTGTTATCTTGACTGGGTATTTGATTGTATACTTCAACTCTTTTAAACATACCATTGTGGGTATTAATTTTCTCTCTGCTTTTCTCTTTTATCAGATCAACAAGAGCAAGAATTGTAAGGAGGATTTTGTGACAAGATATTCTCAGCAAGGTTTGATCTTAGCCCTAAGTTAAACTCTGGATTTCATTTATTACTGTGTTCTTCTGTCTTTAAATAGTTGAAATTGACTGATGTATTTGATTTTACATTGTATTTTGTTTTCTATCTTGACTGGGATTGGGTTGTTATTGAGCATTAGTGATTGGGAAGCATAGAGTTACTCTTACCTATATGGGTCACCCACAATCCACAACCCAATAGAAATTCACTTTTTTGTTAGTGTTAAAAACATGTTTTACTACAAGGTTGAGGTTTAGGAAAATCAATTTTATTTCTAGGGCCCACCCTCTATTTAGTTGCCTAACTCTGGAAATAAAATAAAATAAAATTAAAACAAAAATAAGAAGTGCTATAGTTCTCAAATTTGAATTCTAAATTTGGTTCCTATATTCAAATTTAATGGGGACCATTGAATTTTCATTGAAAGCTGTGGAATCTGAAACAAGTATCAAAGCATTTTGAAAACAAATTTGGGAACCATATTATTATTTAACAAGAAGGAAATTTTCTCGAATTTTTTTTCTCCTATTTGATCCACCTCTATGCTTTTTAACAATGTTGTGGTAGTGTTGATTTCTCTCTTCTATTGTTTTTAGATTTCAAGCAAAAAAACTCACATGTTTCAAAAAGAAAAGTCTAATCTAGGTTAAATTTTGTATATGTGATACAGTCAATCAGAGTATGTACTATGTGTCAAGAAATTTGTAAGTACAAGAAGAGTACCACAAAACAGTCTTACGTGATATCTTGGAACCAAGTAGTCTAAAATATAGTAGGTATTACCGTATTGGATAGTATCACGTAAACTTTAATTGAGTTTTTATTCCAATTTCCAATGCATTAGTTATATTTTGACCTTCTATTTCCTTTTGTCATTTTAAGCATTCTATCTTGAGTTATGCTTTAGTTCTCCATTTGAATCCCAAGATTTTTTTTTTCCACGTGATAGAAATATTATTCTTTAGTTAGATATCTTTCTGTTAATTTTCTATATTTGCTAAGTGTATTTATCTGATGATTATTATATTTGATGGTAAGTGGATTGAGCACACCTAAGAATGCAAGCTATCACTCTGTTCTTATTCATTGATCACTTCCCTAGAACGAAACAGTTCATTGTCTTCCAGTTTGTTCCCAACATAAAGATGGAATGGTTCATGGACACAAAATCTCACTTCCAGATCTGTAGAAAAACCATGAAACGAGAATAATGGAATTGTCCTCGAGAATCAATATTATTGGCAAATTGGAAATGGAATTTTCATATCTCACGCAAATGCTATTACATTGATATGGTTGAATAGGTGTTTAGTAACATTAAAAAATAAATTATTCATTTATCATAAATTTTTTTTTTGGACAAACATTTACCGCATATTCCTTTTACCCTATTTTTTTGCGCTGTGCCCACGGCACGGGCAATTACTAGTTCTAAAATAAATGTTAGTTTGTGACATATTGGCTATTATTATTGTATTTTAAATTGTATGTTTTGTACACCTTTTTATTGGAATCAGTGCAAAAATTAAATTACAGCATTAATCTAAAAGAAAACCTCTCCCATGTACATTCTATCACTCTTCTCAAATTATAGCAATGTTATTCTTGCTCTCGAATTTGAGAAAGTAAGGCTGTTCAAAATTCACCCGCCCACACGACTCACTCGTAGCCTTTTTATTGGTATTTAAACAATGTGGGTGGAGTCACGAGTCTTGGGGGTGAAAACCCGACTCACCCGACCCGACTCGAAACACACTTAATTTTTTTAAAATATAAATGTAATATGCTTATATCAATATATGCGTTATGTATTATATTGTCTTTAATATATCTATCTTAATATTGGGCAAAGGTGTAGGACCCAAAAAAGACTGATCCAAGGGCTTAAAATTGCCCATGAAACTAACTTAAGATCTGCACCTTTATTACTCCATATCTATTTCTCACCATTGGATCAACTTAATCCAAGGGTCACAACACTAATATATGAAACACACACATGCCTCTCTCACACCATATCAACACTTCACCCCAATTCTCTCCCTCTACCCCACGTCTCTCCTTCTGCCTCTCTCACACATGACACATATGCCATGCAATACATCAACTGCCAACAAATTAAATAACTCACAATAAAGTAACCAAAAAAAAAACTGATAACCTTGGCAAATCAAAACAGTTTCTCTCTCTCTGTCCAAGCCAACAACGATCTTCATAGTTCATATCTCTCTCTCTCCGTCCAAGCCAACAACGATCTTCATAGTTCATAGCTCGAGCCTTTTAGCAGAAGCAAGTTCGATAGTCTTCAAAGACCCTCCCTTGATTTGTTGAATACTTACATGTCTTTGTACATGTTGGTGTAGGTTACTGGATTTTGGAGTTTTTCACGCTGATTTTTTTTTTTTTTTTTTTTTTTTTTTTTTTTTTTTTGTGATTATGTAGTGCAAAGTTTCCAAATTTGAGAGACCCGTCATATAGCTGCTAGAGAGCCTATTTCGAACTCAAAGATCTCGAAGTAAGTTTTATTCAATTGCATCTTGAATCTCTAATAATCATGATTTTCTGTTTGTTTGCTGAGAAACAAAAGAAATTGAATGTTATAGTTGTTGCTTTCAACATTTTAATAACATGTTTGTACATTCACAGTTTCCCTATCACGTCTCTCTCTCTCTCTCTCTCTCTCTCTCTCTCTCTCTCACACACACATAATTAACTTCCATTTCAAAGAATCTTATTAAAACACAACTTCTTTATCTACATTTGATTGATTTTATTTGATTTTAAACTTTAAAATGCTCTTTTAATTTGGGAGAAAAAATTAGTTGGGTGTAAATATTAATTCTCTATGTCCTTTCCATATCAAACATTGATGACATATATACTAACATAACATCTTATGTACATATAAAAGGGGTTTTTTTTTTCAATGGTTCAGTTGTTTTGCTTTGTTTTTGTTTTTGTTTTTGTTTTTGTTTTGTATTTTGTTTTGTGCTTCAACTAAAGAAAAAGGAAAAAAGTACTAAAAGAAGTTTAGCAATGGCCACAAAAGTGAGCTCCATGCATAACAAAAAAGAGCAAATCCAGAAGGGAAAAATCAAATGCTTTGGCAGAGCTTCAAAGCCGGATTAATGGGAGGGGTTCCGTAGAGAGAGAGGGAGGTGTTGAGAGATGTAGCGAAATGAGAGAGAGAGAGACCTGTGTGTTTGTGACTGTGCATATGTGTACTTTTGTGTGCATGTGTGTTTCTGGATGTGTATGAGTGTGTGTTTTACATGTTAATTTATTTACCAAATTTTATCCACCCTTCATTTATCACTCCTACCCATTTCCACTGAATAATTGGTATGGTTGAATCATGAGAAATGATAGATGCACAACAAAAACTCACAACTAATTGCACAACCTGCTTAAAAATGTTGGACTTCGTGCTGAAAAAGTTGTACACCCATTTTTTTGTCTTTTGTGTGTACAGCTTTTTCAGCACGAAGTCCAACAATTTTAAACAGGTTGTGCAATTGATTGTGGGTTTTTGTTGTGCATCTATCATTGCTCTTGAATCATATACTCATTGATTATTCTTTCACCAAACTATTACTACTTTAAGAAGCAATACGACTTCATTCTGTCCATGTTGTCAACATATGCCATTTTGTCGTCTAATTTCACAACCGAAAAGATTATAACGTTTTATATTCACAAGTGAGTGGCATTATTTTATTTGGGGTGCTTTATGTGTTGGCTTTTTTTGCATGATTCTTTTGATTTTACTTTCTGGAAGAATAATAATGTCCTTTTTTTTTTGGTTGTGTTTTGTTGCTTCTTTTTTTTTTTTAAGGGAAAATACCTTTCACTCCTGTGGTTACACCAATTTTCTTATAACCCCCTGTTGTTCATTTTGTAACACTTAACCCCCCTGTACTACGGACTAAAGTGAGACTGTTAACTTTTCTAACGGAAAAAAAAGAAATGACGTTAATACCCCCAAGCACCTAAACATACTCTTTAGGGAAAAATACCTTTTACCCCCCTATGGTTACACCCATGTTCTCATAACCCCCATGTGGTTCATTTTTGTAACACTTAACCCCCGTGTACTAATGACTAAAGTGGGACTACCGTTAGAAAAGTTAACAGTCTCACTTTAGTCCGTAGTACAGGGGGGGTTAACTGTTACAAAATGAACCACAGGGGGTTATGAGAAAATGAGTGTAACCACAGGGGGGTAAAAGGTATTTTCCCCTTTTTTTTTTATAAGGCATGGGTGTGCACTCCCAAATTTGGTTTACTATTGTTACATGTGTTCTTTTTATTTCCATTTTGATTTCATTTATTTACCGTAATTCTGAAGAAGAATTCTCTAATTTTGTTGACTTTTGCGTTTTTCTGGATGATCTTAGTGTGTCGTTGCACAGAGCTATAGTCATTTATGTTAATTTTTTGTAATTTTAGGTTATTTTATCATGTATGACATGACTATCTACGATCAAGTATGATTTTTCGATTTATTATGAACATAAAACAATTCTACTTTTTTTAGCTGAGCTATCAGTATTTATTCTTTCAATATTTTGCAGATGGACGGAGACCTAAAGAAAACAGTGAGTGGGAGTATGCAGTAAGGGATTATAAGATCATGGATTCCCGTAATTTGAAGAATTGGAAAGTCAATACGGTAATATTATATAGATGAATCATTTTTTCGTATAATTTATCTTTTTAATAATTTACATTTGCAATAAACTAATATAGTTTTTTTTTTTGTTAATTTCTAGATTTATGTGCACTCAGCGCATTGGGGAAGATACATTGAGATTGATACTCAAGCGTTCTACAAAGTGATGCTGAGAATGCATAACTTGCCTGTTAAAAGATAGATTTGTAGTTAAGGAAGATTTTAGAGAACACTTACTGTTTTTTTTAAGGACCTTTATGTACTTAATGTTTGGCGATAACCCGTATTTGCTCATCTTTTTTTGTTATTTTTATTTCATAATGATTGCAGTTTAAACAATTTTAACTGCACAATTACAATTTTTATTTAATACTCTATCGTCTTAATTTCAATCGACGTGAAAGTTATTTGATTATTAAGTTGTTTGGTTAAACTTATCCCCTTTACTCGATCATTGCATCTTTTCTTTATGAAATAGTTTTAGCGAATCATATTGACTTCAGCTATCAAACTTTTGTATAAACTGTTTATTTTTTTATTTTTTCACTTCCACCCTTTTTTCGCCCGTGCCCACGGGCACGGGTAAGTACTAGTATATATATATAATATGCTTATATCAGTATATGTATTATGTATTATATAGTCTTTAAATATATATATATATATATGTGTGTGTGTTATATTCTTGTATCAATAAAATATATATGTCACTAGCGAAAATATAAAAACGTTAAAACCATCAAAACACATGACTATGTTTTTATTTTTTGTTTGGTCAGAGCTTTGGTTAGCCCATGGCTATGTAGACAAAAACATTCAAAGTAAAAAAAAAAAAAAAAAAAAGTCATGTATAAAGCAAATGCTTGATTGAGACAAATGAGACAGTCGAGTTTCACCCGACTCGACCCAACTCACCCGATGAGTCAGGTGTACCCGACAAAGCGAGTGGATGACGGGTGGAAGGAAGGCAAACCTGACTATGTTCGGATGGATGATCGGATGAAGGCCAAACCCGACTCGTGAGCACCCCTAAGAGAAAGAATAGCATTGCTATTTTTTTAGAGCAGGAATAGGAGTGCATTAGAGAGGTGTTTTTGAGCATCCATGTTATAATTTGACTATAACATGAGAATTGGAAGGTACATTGGAGATGCTCTTAATTAAGTAGTATGACGTTTAGCGTGGCTATATGGAGTGTGGGACTATTTGTTCATTTTAAAAAAATAGTCTCCCGGACTGAGTTATAACATGGGGTGGTTTTATTAGTCCCAAGAGGCCCCGAGATGATTTTTTTGTTAGGTCTACTTATACGTAATTAATTATGTGTGAAATTGGTTTTATGTGTAGATTTAGAAACCAAGCCCTACTTATACGTAAGGGCATTTTTTTTTGGGTCCCCACAATTTGGGGGGGGGGGGGGGGGGGGGGGGGGGGTTTGTTCTGGGCCTACTCTGGTCCCACCTTCCCTCCACCCCTACCAGGGACTATCTTTTGTTTGCGCGTCCACGAATTTGAATATGATCATTCATGGTCTAATTTGGTTCATAAGTCTATCATCTTAAAATGGGTTCATTTAGGAAAATGGTAACTATGTTATAAAGTTGTGCTAAAATTCATACATTATATCATTGTAAGGGAACCATTGAAAGACCACATACGGAGAAATGCACCAAGGTTCTCTAATTTCGTAAATGATCTCATTTAAAATGATGAATTTTCGTACTGAAACGCTTTGTACATCATAAGTGATTCCATTCAAAGTCGCGGATGTGCAAACACACCCTTATTTCTTTTCAGTGCGTTTCATAATATAACTCTTGAATGAAAAATGGCCAAACATCTACTGCAACCTTTAAATAACAAATTTCTAGTGATGGATAATCACTAAATGTAGTATATTTCAATACTTGCAACATTATTTTTAGTTTTATAAATTCAAATGCTTAAAATTTCCAGCACACAAAAAAAATTTATTATTTAATTTTTCGTATTTTAAATTTTTAATTTTATCAAACAGACCAATTGTTAAGACCAAGGGATGGCCCAGTGGTAGGGATTCCATGTTGGGGGTATAACAGGTGATAAAGCAATATACCCGCCCAAGACCTCTCCTTGTGTAGTTACGACAATCACAAAACAATCACACGAACAAGACAATAGAAAAGCAAACAAAAGAATTAAGGCAAAGATGACTCATCTCTATTGATAATAAACCCTACAAGACAATCAATCCCTCACCTCTCTCTCCTCTATTGTTTTTCCTCACTCTTTTTTTAGAGTCTCTCTTCTCTTGGAAAAATACAATTGTGTGGGATTCTCTATCCTCTCTCTAAGATTGGGATCTCCTTCCCCTATGGATTTAGTCCTATATTTATAGTAATATCAATCATAGTCCTATTAATAATGAGTAATGATTCGTGCACATAAAATGTGCACATAAAAGTGTGCACATAAAGATCTGGGTCATTCATTTCGATGGATCCCATGTATGCAGGCATGGGCCCCACCAAAATGAATGGCCCAGATCTTTATGTGCACATTTTATGTGCACATAGCATTACCCATTAACAATATGAAACTCTTCTTCTACAAGAAACCATATAGGAATAGGAAACACTCTCTTAAAGAAACCTAATAGGAAACAAGAGCTTTTGTTGCTGCTCAGGCGGTGCCCGCTCGAGCGGCTTCTCCAGTGGGCGACATTCCAGAATGTCTAACAGAAGTCTCTCGTTCCCTCGCCCGCCCGGGAGATCCACTCGGGCAGCTTCTCCTCCTTTGGTTTCTTGTCTTCATCTTCGTCTTCGTCTTCTTATGAGTTTTTGTCATAAACCCAACATTCTTCACCTAGACAAAAATCTCATCATCAACATCATGGTCTTCGTTGTCTTTGAGTTATTTATCAATCTTCATCTCCTCGTCATCTTTGCCACCTCTCCATCATCATCTATGTAGACTTTATGTTTCTCAAATCCTCATCATCCATGGATTTAAGAAACTTTGAAGCTATACCAAGGCCATCGCCATCTCCATCACGGTAGTCGTCACCACCTTGGGCTTGGACTTTAGCCCAACATCTCTTCTCACCATTGCCATGGGAGCAACGTACGAATGCACAACATCTCCTCTCATCATCTTCTTGGGAACATTGCATGATTGCCCAACTCTTTTTCCCACCATCTCCATGGAATGATGCACAAACTCGGCCTCACTGATGTGGCTTACATCTTCACCTATTGTAGAAAACAGTTGGTGTCACTAAGGTGGTTGTTGGAGCCTTCTTCACCGGCTCCCACATCTTATTCACCTCCTTCGTGGCCTCACTGCTCACCATTATATTTCCCAAAAGGATATACAAATTCCCAACCTTTCTACCCATCAACATAACCCTTAAATCCCTATTCACCTTCATCAGGCCTTTACCCACTGCAATGGAACATCCCTTTGAGTCCAACACACCCAAAGAGATTACGTTCCTATTCAACCCTGGAACATGGAGGGCATCGTTTAGCAACCTTTGTCAAGCCGTTGGTAGTCTTGATCACGACCAGGGGACAGAGCTAGGAATTTTGGTCAGGGAAGGCTTAGGTTATATGGGGGTTCGAGGGCAGTGCTCCCGAGACAATTTTTTGGGGTCTATTTATATAGAATTGGCAATTTTTTTAAGGTCTACTTGTATATAATTGCATTTTTTTTTGGGATATGCTTATAATATGAATCTATTTGGTGACAAGTAAATATTATATAGTGTCTTTCAAAATTCTAGGATGGCCTATTTCTAAAACGCATAAAATTCTCACACTAAAAGTGTAATTTTTTCTAGACACCTTTCCTTTTGAGTTGTATATACCTGTATATCAATATATATATATATATATATGTAGTTGATAACACTAAATTAGCCCTTGGACCCCTTTGGGAGGCCTAAACATAAGTTGAAGGACGGCCTAAACATAAGTTGAGGGTGACCTAAATGTAAAATACTTTAAGGTAAAATTTTAATTCTCAAAATCTCAAGGGGGGCGTGCCCCCCCCCCCCCCCCCAATCGTCCCTTACTCCCTCTGCCAATGATCACCACAGTGCCAATTCCCTTTACCTCCTCACTTGTGTTGTTCCCCCGTCACGACCCATCCCGCTAACGTGCGGAAATAGGACACGTGGCACGCCACTAAGGCTCATCTAACCATTTAATAACTATACGCAGCGGAAAAGAACTTTAAAACAACCTTGAGTGTATAAAACTTTAGGAAACATTACCCTCCGAGTTGTAAAATCCGTATAAAATTGAAAATGTAATTATATTTCAAATCGGATGAATATATGTTAAAAGGGGTCCCAAAGGAACCCTAACATCCAATCAAAACATTTAAAATAGTTCGGGAAGGTATAGAACAAGAATTCTGGCAGGGGTCATTTCGACCAATCGAACGACCCCCTTCAACCGGTCGAATGTCCTTTCAGCAGAATTCTTCTTTAGCAGCAGAATTTTGCCTAAGGACAAATAAACATCACTCCTTTCATTCATCCAAGCATGAGTACGCCCAACCAACTTCACAAGTGATAATAAGGCATTCAAGAACATCATTAAGACATAATAATCTACAAAAAGAAACGACGACGAGACAAGCTAAGACTTGTTTGGATCTAAAACACAGAGGTACAATTACAATCCTCCAAAACGTCGAATTTGACAAGGTAAGCATTCAAAACACGAATCCATAAGTTCGGATTCCTTACAACATAACCAAAAGAGTTTTATGACCTATTACAACATTATAAGTCATTCCAAATCTCCCAAGTTGAAGTTAACAATTCTAACTTCTCAAAATTACATTTTACATCATTTGGAATTTAAAACAAAAACATATACAAAAGAAGGATCCTTGTCGCTCCCACGGTCTCACTCCTCGCGCTTCTTCTTTCCTTTCTTTCTTTCCCCTGCAATGGAGTAAATCTCTACTGTTCAGCTATATGCTGCACAATTCTAAACATATGCTTATATGACAATTCATGCATTAAACATCTAAATCACATCAAATAGTCTCTAGGAAGAAAGACACGCATTCATTCGGTATATCGGCAAACCCAAAGTCTATCAACCGCGATGTCAATGGCAAGCCCAGAGTCTATCAACCATTGCACCCAACTGCTCTGGCAGGGCCGGTTCCCAATCTAAGCAAGTAGCCGTCGCTACTATAACTCTCAAACATCGAGAGGCGTACCCTGGCTTGAACTTGTATCAAACTCCCCTTTTGACCCACATAGACACATAACATGCTCATATAATCACATATACGTGCTTTCATGACATTTGCATGTGGATAATTAACGGGCCTACTTAGTACATGAATTTCGCCCAGATCCAAAATATTAAGTCCGATAACTAAAACATGAAATTCCCTATAATTCATAAGCTTATAATTTATACCTCGTGCGATTTCCCTATAACTTTGAAGGATGAATTAGGAGACCAATTAAACGTCGGATCTCCAATTACAAGGGATTCCTACAAGTTTAGGAATGTTTTCCCAAAATTCCAACATTAGGACTTTTATAAAAACTTAACCAAATGAGTCCTAACTAGTATCAAAATGAAGCCCTTACCTCAAGGAGTTCAAATCTAGAATTTGGAGAAAAACTGACGATCGGAAGGTAGTCGATTTGTGTCAGAAAACTCGTAGCAACCAAATCCCCAAATCTCCCCTCTCTTGATTTCCAATTTAGGTTTTGAACTAATGAAACCAATTCATGAGTTCTATATATAGGCACGACTCTCGGGAATTATGTTTACCTCCCCACGGGTTCTCAAAACCCCTAATTATTCCCTGAAACGTCGCACACGTCTATTTTATTACTTCATGAGTGAAAACTAAAATTTATAAAAGTTTTCGTCTAAGTCTCGTTTGGGTCCAAAATTACGTCCAAAACTAAATTTTGTGAAATCTCTACACAACCTACCTTTTATATAACATATCACTCACGTTCTCACCATAGTTCTCCATATGCTCTACAGCGACAACAAAACTACCAGAAATTATACTACACATGTATAATTTACTATTCATGGAAAGCAGGTAAAGTTAAATAACATTTAATCCACGTAAATGTCATTTAATCACACGAATATCTCAATGACTACTGAATCACCGTGTCCTTACTCGACACCTTTCGTTGACCACAGTCAACCACTTATCTTAATTATAAATAACATTTATAATTTCACATGTTACCACATTGTCATATTAAAAACATGTAATTTCTGGAACGGGTGTGACATCCCCATAAAGACTTCCTCCCCCTCCCCCTCCCCCTCCCCCTTCCCCTTCCCCCAATCGGTTGATAGGACGAGAACCATTCTTGATGTGAACAAATATGGGAAAAACATGTCGAATCAAGCAACCATTCATTCGCCCTCTTCACTTCACTTGCAATTGACATAGTCAAAAGACATGCGACTAGTTTTGCCACAACAGTAACACGCCCTCTCCTTCCACGAACGAGTATCTCATATTCCTTCACCACTACCTCTTCTACCTATTTTCTTTCCTCGCCAATTCTTCTTATACTCATTGCGAGCTACAAGGGCTTGTGCTTCCTCCTTCATCTCTTATTTCTTATCCGTTTTCTCGTATGAGAACAAGGCCATCTTCACCTCCTCTAAAGTAATAGTATCTATCCCGTAGAGCATTGTGCTAAACAACTAAGAGTGAGAAAACTTTACCGGGGTTAATAAATTAATCGCCTTGTCTTCATCGTCGAGTTTCACTCATACATTGGATAAGTCGCACAATAAATTGTTGAAAGCGTCGATGTGACCTTTAAGATCATCCTCTTCCTTCTTCTTGAACGATTACAGCTTCTGCTTCAATACTATCCAGTTGATGAAGTTCTTTCCCATGTAAAAATCCTCTAGCTTCTTCCACATCGCTACTGTTGAGGTCTCTATAATAACGTCATACACCACATCATCATCCAAACTCAAGCGTTGGTGCTTACGGCTCTTGAGTTTTTTCGATCCCAATCTGCATCAGTCATCCCGGTAGGTTTATTAGCTTTGCCATATAAAGCCTCTGCAACATCTTGTTGAACCAAGGCATCCTTCATCCACACCTTCCAGAGGTTGAAATTCTTTTTGCCATCAAACTTCTCTATCGCGATTCGTGTATTACCCATCGAATTATTTGTAGTTGCCATGAAAGCACAAACCTGGTTCTGATACCACTTGTTGGGATATAACTGGTGTCACTACCCGGTCCTACAATAGCGAAACCGAAGCCTGTGGCACACCACCGAGGCTAATCCAATTCAATTAAAGTAAATAGTAGCGGAAAATATAAGAAAAATCCATGAAATTCAAAGTTATAAAAAGTTTTGCGCATTTGAAAACACTTAAAGAAACATCCCTGTTGGAACCAGCAATCCAGTCTAGTGATCAGGGGTCCGGTTAACTAGAAATGCAAGATATAGAGAGCTCAAAATCTCAACAGCCAATCTAGTCGACTTCTTCCCATGTCCAGTCGACTGGTACTGTTCGATCGACTTAATTCCAGTCCAAGTAGAAGATCTGATTTTGAAACACAAACCAGTCGACTGTGTTGGGGGACCCAGTTGATCGCTTTTACAAAACTGAGGCAGTGTCTCGCTTAACCAAAGAATCCAATCGACTGGCACTTGGTCCGGTCGACTGGTTTACCTTGCAACAACACATTCTGCAGAGTTTCCTAATCCAAGCTTAACAACTATCATCCATAAGCTCATTTACCAATTCCAAACTATCAGGAAACATACAAAAAATATATATTACACCCATTCAAATACGTCCCAAGCTTCTAATCTCCAAATTCTGTTACAATATCAAGTCACAGAGCAAAATAAAAAACCGTTCTATTACAAACTATAAGTTAGGCTTTCAAGTTACCTTCTAAGTGAACTCCCAATCCCACGTGCTCACTTCTCCAATTCCTCGCCGACATTCACACCTGCAATGATGATTTAAATAACTACACATATTTCAATTCGTTTAAGCTAACGCTTAGTGAATATGTCACGCCCCGGCGTAGCCAAAATAGGGAAAAAAAATTAAATTTTCATCTTGGACCCTGAGGCACATGACTGGTTGCATTACCGAATTGTCCATGACCAAATACTAATAATAAACAACGTAACCAAAAGGATAAAACCAACATTTTCTCACAGAGATATATTACAAAGAAAGGCCACAGTACTAGTTAACTATTACATCATGGTAGATACATCAGAGTCTTATGGCTCTAGGGCCTTACAAAAGCTACAATAAGTCTTCTGATAGAGCTTTCTACCAAAGACATTTACAAAAGACAGCCACTAGTCTTTTCTCTAACAAGTATATCCATAGCCATCTTCGGTGTACTCTTCCTCCACGTTCTCCGCTTGCGTAGCATCATAACCCGTGTACTCGTTACCTGGATAAGCTGGACATGGGAATGTCCAGCGACATGAACGTCGTCAGCTTATGAAAGCTGAGTGAGTAAGCTAAATCAAATAGAGCATATATAGTAAAACACAATAGGAATACATTTACTACCTTTCAACATATCTTTTAGGATCTTTACGTTCTCACCGTCGAATTATAACTAGTAGCGTACCCGACTACGTATTCGATAGGAATACAAACAATTCAAGAGACCTGTCTAGACATTCTTAATGCCACTACCATTCATTTCTAACATCCGACATCATTTACAAACCCAAAGTGTCTCTTGCTAACCAAACCATCTTTCATCAACCACTTCGTCACGAAGAACCGAAAGCGTTACGGAGTACAAGAGCATCCATTTCGTCACGAAGAACCGAAAGGAGTCTTTACTCAAAGGATCACCGCTTCGTCACGAAGAACCGAAAGCGTTACGGAGTACAAGAACATCCATTTCGTCACGAAGAACCGAAAGGAGTCTTTACTCAAAGAATCACCGCTTCGTCACGAAGAACCGAAAGCGTTACGGAGTACAAGAACATCCATTTCGTCACGAAGAACCGAAAGGAGTCTTTACTCAAAGAATCACCGCTTCGTCACGAAGAACCGAAAGCGTTACGGAGTACCAGAACATCCATTTCGTCACGAAGAACCGAAAGGAGTCTTTACTTAAAGAATCACCACTTCACAACTCAACAACACATCCTTTTTTCTTACTATCCTGATCTCCGCTGCCCAGATTACCTATCCGACAATTATCCTTACCATAATCTGCTTCTAACATAGCACAACCAACCCTTACGTTTTCCCGACCGCGCATTCGTCACTCATTATGGAATTTAGTACATTAAAGGACTTCCGAATATACTTTCGAAGTTACGTTTATACATCCGTCATTCTGTTTTATATCGTAATATACTTACAATGGAAACTTATCCAATCACTATCAACGCAATAATCGTGCCGTACAACATACTTATAGCTTGGGTGTGAACTCTCTATGGTCATCACACTATATTCATAACAACGGAAACCTAGCGTGTAGCTCGTGGATCTATAACATGGATTTGATATCAATAACCTTATAGATGAAACCCTTAACATACTTATATACGCGATAGCACTACCATAGCACAAGATATCCATAACCACATAGGTACCGGAAAGCAAGCATCATTAATAAACACATCATACAAGTAGTTATACAATCTGCCAGAACTTAATTTTACTATATCGACTGAATTGATATGATTTATTTGGGCATGGTAAATTGATTTGTAGATCAAACTCAAAACTAGAACATTGTAGATAATTGGATTAGCTTCATGTACAAAAAAATCTAGCTTCAATTGCATTTTTGAGCTACTCAAAATATTTATTTTACTTAGACATTTCTGTATTTTCGGACTGCTATGTCCCAGATTTATAGTACTGCGTTTCATGTGCATTTCACCTATCAAGGAGTCATTTTTAGACCAGGCTATAGAAGAGTTATTTGTAGATAAATGAGTTAGCTTTATCCACAAAAAAACCTAGCTTAATTCAGATTTCGGAGCTGCTTGAAACACTCATTTTACTAAACTACATTGTGCTGGAGGTTTCTGTTTCTCAGATTTAAAGTACTTCGTTGCATGTACATTTCACCTATGAAGAAGTGATATTTAGACTGAGCTATAGAAGAGTTATTTGTAGATAAATGAGTTAGCTTTATCCTAAAAAATACCTAGCCTCATTCCCATTTTTGAACTGCTCAAAACGTTCGTTTTACTAAACAACATTCTGCTGGAAGTTTCAGCTTCCCAGATTTGAAAAATTGACTTGCATGTTGCATAGAACCTCAAAGTACAACATCAAACTCTTGCTGAACATTACTACATACTATATAGGTTCTAAAGTGAGTTAGAATACTCACTTAAACTTGAAATTGAGCTTGGGCTTTGGATTTGAGCTTAGGAAGTTTGAACACAACTTCAATGGTGGAGACTTCTTCCTAGTTCTTCTTCTCCATGTCCATGTATCTCTTATCTCTCCATGGAGTTCATCTCCTAGCTCTCTCTAACTCTATATGCAGATTGTAAATGGCCAAGAGTGTAATGCATGAGTATAGGCATGTTTATATAGAGATGGGGGTGGGATATGTGTCACCATGCATGTGCTAGAGTGTACATGCATGGACAAGTGTCCTAGAGGTGGACAAGTGGCAAGGGAGGTAGTGCCATGTGGTGCATGGGCTGCCATGTGGCCGACCATGTGGGGCCCACCTTGGGTTGTGTGTCACTTCCTCGGTTTACGTGCATAAGTTTCTCGATATACGTGTCGGTCTTAATTTACGTGCAAACGGGTGTTGTTTCTAATGTCCGGGTCCGGTTACGGGACTAAGTTAATTCTAATTACGGTCGAGTCGGTGCATTGATTATAGTCTAATTAGTAATTACATTACACTGACACAGTCACACAAATAAAATAATAATATAATAATAGACCAGATATAGAAATTCATAAAACTCGTATTATTGCACGTAGAGAAATTACAGGTATTACAGAATAAAACAACAATGCACATGAATAATAAACATGCTCGCATTCACATTCTCTACACTTCATACTAGTCTCTGGAGTCTCACGTGTATGGTGGACAATCCTAGTCCGCGACTCATCACCAATAAGTCCACACAACAAGGTAAGACCCACACTTCTTTTCTTCAAACGTGCAATCTTATGCCTAGAACGACTCCACAATAATAGATTGGTACCACGTGCTCCTTTGCCCCAAATAGAAACTACACATGCTCAAATCACATTTCATCGTGCTTTTGACATAAGTCAAACATTTCACCATGCAATTAGGCCTACTTATCAATATAGTCGCCCAATATGAACTAAATAATATATCTCTATGAACTAACACATGATTTTCATACAAAACATGAATACAAGTCAAGAAATCATTCTAAAACATATAGTCGAATCACTCACCTTCGGTCAACTCTCCTAAAATTCGTTCCAAAGAAAATCCGAGCACAAAGATTGTGCAGAAGTCCATCTAGTAAAATTCCTATGGATCAAAAGTCCTATTAACAACTTTTTATGAAAATTCCAAAAAATGAGTTTTCGGAAAACTTAGCCAAACAAGTCATAGTGGATATCAAAATGAAGCTCTTACCTCTAGGAGTTCGAAAATATGATTTCAGTTGAAAACCAATGGACGAACGGTCATCGTTTGGCGTCGTGAAGATCAAAGCTTCCAAATCTCCCTTTTGGCCTCTCTAGATTTAGGTTAGAAAAACTTTTATAAATGAAAATATCTCACCTCTTTCTATATATAGGCACGACTCTCAAAATTGTATTTACCTCCCCAAGAGTTCTCAAAACTTCTAATTATTCTCCGAAACGTCTTACACTAATTCATTGTTTCATGAATGAAAATTATAAATTATAAAAGTTTTTGTCTAAGTTCCATTTGGTTGCTAAAATGCGATTCCACATAATTTCATGAAATTACTAATTAGCCTACCAATCATGTAGCGTGTTAATTCATCCTCACGAGGATACTAAAATTAACAATAGAAATATATTCTAAACCACATAATAATATAGATAGTGAAATACACAGGTAAATATTCATTTTCAGATAAATATTTAGGGTATTCCATAATGATCGTCTCATTATCTAATAGACTTCACAACATCAAAACATCCATTTCACCCAGTCTTAGAGGGTTCTGTACACAGACACCCAATTCAACTCGTGATTCACAACTCACTCACACATGTGTCATAACACACATCATATTATCATGCACGACAAATGTATTAAAATACGATAAACAAGTACACGGGTGTTATAATACTCTCCTCCTTAAAAGAAGTTTGTCCCCAAATTTGTACCTCATATATTGAATAGGTGCGAATACTGAGTACGCATCTCATCCTCTATTTCCCATGTCATCTCTTCCGTCGTTTGGCTACGCCATAATACTTTCACCTTCGATATCACCTTATTCTGTAAGGTTTGATCCTTCCGATCCAAGATCTCTATCGGACACATATCATACGTTAAATCCTGAATTTTGTTCGGCGTCGGATTTATCACTTGCTCGCTATCATTCGCTAAGTGTTTACGTAATAATGACACATGGAATACGTTATAAACTGGAGCATACTCATTTGGCAAGTCCAATCAATATGCTACGGGTCCCACTCTCCCAATGATTTCAAAAGGTCTTACATACCTCGAATTGAGTTTCTCGTATCTCCTAAATCTATTAATCCCCTTTAAAGGTGATACCTTCAATTAAACCAAATCTTCCACATCAAATTCCAATGGTCGCCTACGCTTATCAGCATAACTCTTATACCTACTCTGAGCTGTCAGTAATCGTTGTCGAATTACCTTTATCTTGTCTGTTGTCTCTTACACATTTTTGGCCCTTCAATCATTTTTTCCCCGACTTTCGTCCAACTAATTGGTGAACGACACACATGATCATACAAAGCTTCATAAGGAGCCATCCCAATACTCGACTAAAAACGGTTGTTATACTCGAAATCAATTAACGGCAAATGGTCTTCCCAATCACCCTGAAAATAAAGTACACATAAATGAAACATGTCTTCCAAAATTTGAATCACTATTTCCAATTGACCATCGGTCTGAGGATGAAAAGCAGTACTGAAAATGTAATTTGGTACCCATTGTTTTTTGCAAAGGCCCTCCAAAATTTCGATGTAAAACTGCTATCTCTATCCAAAACAATAGAAATTAGAATACCATGTAGTCTTACAATCTTGCGGATATACAACTTAGCTAAAGTCTTAGGTTTAGTTGTTCGAAGTGGTAGGAAGTGTGACGACTTCATCAAATGGTCAATGATCATCCAAATAATAGTATTCGATTTCTTAGACATCGAAAACCCACTAACAAAGTCCATTGTAATGTGTTCCCATTTCCACTCAACTACCAGTAACGGTTGTAACAATCCCGAAGGTACTTGGCGTTCGACCTTTACTTATTGACAACTCGTACATCGTGATACGTAGCGTGCTATTTCTCTCTTCATTCCCGGCCACCAATAAACATGTCTCAAGTCTCTATACATCTTGGTGCTCCCTGGATGAATGGTGTACTTCATATTATGTGTTTTCTCGAGGATGTTCCATTTCAATTCTTTCTCGTTGGATACATAGATTCTGCCCTCAATCTCAAAACATCATTTTCAAAAGTGAATCCTGGTTATTTACCCATCGAAATCTCATCACAAATCTTCTTCAAAGCCACATCTTGAAGTTGTTTCTCTATAATCTCGTGAATCAAGAGTGGTTGTGCCACAATCATCGACAGTAAGTCACTTTTAATCCTCGGAATCACCTCAAGTTCCAAATTCTCCATATCTTGAATTAATTATCTCTGCAAAGTCAAGTTCAAAGCTATATTGGTTGGTGCCTTACGATTAAGAGAATCGCCGACTAAATTCGCATTACCCGGATGATAGTGAATTGACAGATCATAGTCCTTCATCAATTCTAACCATCTCCTTTGTCTCACGTTCAAATCTCGTTATGATCTGTATATGTCTCACATTTCTCTCCGTACAAGTAATGATGCCAAATCTTCAATGCAAAAATTACAACGGCCAATTCTAGATCATGTGTCGGATAATTCTTCTCGTGTGGTCTAAGTTGTCTTGACGCATATACAATAACATTATCACATTGAATAAGAACGCAACCTAAACCTCTGTATGAAGCATTACTATAAATGATAAACCCTTCAATCCCCGTCAGAACATCTAAGATTGGTGCCTTCACTAGTCGACTCTTCAATTCTTGAAAACTTTCTCACATTCCGGGCTCTATACAAAAGCAACATCTTTCCTCATCAACTATGTCATCGGCATTGCAATACACAAAAAGTTTTTCGCAAACCTCTAGTAATAACTAGTTAATCCTAAGAAATTTTAAATCTTTGTCACATTTGTCGATCTCAATCAATTGGTAACTGCTTCTATCTTCTGAGGATCGACATATATTCCTTTCACCGATGCTATATGTTCAAGAAAAGCAATCTTTGTCAACCAAAACCCACACTTTTTCAATTTTTTGAACAAACTCTTCTCGCGTAATCGGAGTAAGGCTAATCGCAGATGGTGTTCGCGATTTCAACACTCTTGCAATAGATTAGGATGTCATCTATGAACACAATAACAAACTCATCTAAATAGTCTTTAAAAACACGATTCATCAAGTTCATGAAAACTGATGGTGTGTTAGTCACTCCGAATGGCATAACCAAAAATTCAAAGTGACCATATCGGGTCCTGAAAACTGTCTTCTCAACATCTTCTTCCTTAACCTTCAACTAGTGATAACCGGATCTCAAGTCAATCTTCGAGAATACATGAGCCCTTTGCAACTGATCAAATAAGTCATCTATTCATGGCAACAGATATTTGTTCTTGACGGTTAGCTTATTTAACTCTCGATAGTTGATGTACATACGCATTGTCCGATCCTTCTTCTTCACAAACAAGACTGGAGCTCTCCAAGGCGAAACACTAGGTCTGATGAAACTCTTCTCAAGCAGTTCTTGTAACCGAACCTTCAATTCTACTGGTGCCATTCTATACGGTGCTTTCGATACATGTTATGACTCCGGTACTACTTCTATCGTGAACTCAAGTCATCTATTGAATGCTTGAAAAAAATAAGGTTTTAGGAATAAGCACTATTTGTTCTCTTTCTTGGAGGCATCTATTTTTTAAACATATAAAGATTCAAATTAGATTATGAGAAGGACAATTTTAGCATGAAGATCTCATGCATCTTAACAAACATATAAAACTTTGGGGAAGTTGGTAAATTTTCATCAAATTTATGGACTTACTGTATTATTTTAGAGTTAGAATTCAAGGAAGGTCAATATAATTTAGTCTTTGGAATATCGATATCAAAATAAAGGAGTGTATTTAGAGTCCAATGTTCGTCCTTAATCATCTACATTTTTTGCCACTAATAAACCTCTAACCATGTTTTATTGTGTAAAAAAAAGGTGTAATATTAGGGGTACTACTCATTCTTACAACTCATTTACAACCATCTCTATCTCTCTTCAAAGTAACACTGGAAGTCTAAAATCCATATCTTTAACCAGCTAACCGCAATGAACTAAAATTCAAAATTTATTCGCCTAGCCCAGAAATCAAAGCACATGGAATTTATTTATTTTAAAAAAAATTGGGGAAGTACAAGCTCATCACTAGCATAATACACTTCATATTAAACTGATTTCGAGTTTCAGGTGGAACTCATATGGCATGGATTAATTGACCAGAGCCGAGTCGAGTCGAGTCGAGTCGAATCAGAGTGAGTAAATGAGTGTATTTTTGTTTAGTCATTACTGATATACCAACAACATTTTAACACACATCCCATTCAAATCCTATTCTAATTATGTTAATAGAGTATGTAACACCCGTACCCGAAAAAGTGTTAAATATTTTAATTTTAGTATGCATTAATTTATATAATTAGTGTGTAAAAAATGGATTAAGGGTAGGCTTGGACTCACCCGTGAAACAAAAGTATTCGGTGAAGGACATAATTGGAAAACTCCCCAGTGAGGTGGGATAGGTAATGAAGTGGGACCCAGTGAAGGGACGAGTAATAAAATTTTCATTTTGTGTATTAAATGCATTTATATAAATACATGAATACTTGTTTAAGGATGATTTCATATTATGATGATATATGTGTTAGCATTTGGTAGTAGGTTGAATACCCACATAAGGTATAAATGGAAATGATTCAAAAATTAGTAGGTGCAATAGCAACTTTTGTAAAATATGTGGGACCCATACGAAACTTAGACAAACACTCATTAGATAGTTAGGTAGTTAATGGAGTGTTTGGGGGATTTCATAATAAGAACTTAAGAAATTCTGGGGGTATAAAGAAAAGAGAGAAAAATAAGGGAGTCTCATTTACAGAAAATAAAGAAAAGAAAGAGAGAGCTTGAAGAAAGACGACGAGATTCTGAGACGCCGACGCCGTTTATTCGTCGTTCCGTCACCGCCGTTCGTCCAATTCGCGAACCGAAGCCATATTTAGACTCGTGGAGGTAATACGATCATTTCTATACCTTTAATTTACATTTTAGTCGGTGAATTTGTTAGCTCATACTAATCAGTGACACGTGGTTCGCCAAGTTCATGTAGGATTTACTTTGGAGTAGGAATTGAGCGTGTATTTGGTAAAATTCAGCATTTCTCTAGCTTCAATTGGGTATAATTAGAGTAAGGTGAGTTTTCTTACTAAAGTTGATTGTGCCTAAATGTGTTTAATGCTTCAATGGTGTTTAGAGATGATAACTCATGTTTAGAGTTCATGAAGATGTATTATTGTGAATTTGCATGTTAACTATATGAGAATTTTCATGCTTATGTGCTTACATGCCTATATGTTTTTGTGGTAATCAATGGGTACCGGGTAAATGATTCATAGTTGGGAGTAATAAGAGAGGTGAAGAGGAAGAATCCGATAAATACAGAAGTTCAAGGAATAAAAGTGACCACGGGACCAAGGGAGGTCTTTGGGTTTGAATGAATCATTGAATCGGTGACTCGACGATTACGAATATGTGATATGTGCTTAATTGTAGCATTGCACGTACTAAGCATTCAGTCATATTTAGATTGTTCACTAAGCGTAATGCTTAAGAAAATCATTTTCCTTTTTTTTTTGGTGGTAAATAACAACCACAGTAGGTTTGGAGCAATACCCGGAGAAGAAATGACGATTGTTGGGAGAGATGGGAGAGATTTGGGACTTATGTATATTATCTCTCTTTAAATTTGTTAAATGATGTCAATTATAGTTCTTATGATGACAATGTTAATACTTTTGTTATACCCATGAAACTTGAGTCCTTAAACTTGTAATTTCGTAGTTTGAGGTTAAACTTGAAGAATTTGTGTAAATATCCATGTTTCATCGTTTTGGGTAAGTTTGGTGTGAGTTGTTAGGTTGGACCATTCCGACAAGTCCGGATGGTGTCGCAAGTGTTGTAGACGAGTTCCATCTGTTATTATGATGTTAATTATGGTTTTGAGTTCATGTCCAACAAGTTTCATAAACTTTTGATAAGAATTGAGTTTCAAAACCTATTTTGACCCAAAGGAGTTGAACTCATGGTTGTTTTGATCCAATTATGGTTGTGCTTATATCAATTATGCTTGATTAATGTTTAAACATGTTTAGGAGTGTGTTTGGAGTGGTTTCCTAATGTTCCGTGATGTTTTGGTTAAGTTTGAATAAGACTTGAACATGTAAAACATGATTTTTAGCAGCAGACTTGCATTCTGCAGAACGTGGATCAATCCGAGTATAAAGGGCGGATTGAGGGCGGATCGATCCGGTAGTTATGGGGAACAATCTGCGAAAGGAATCAAAAGATGGATCGATCCGGGCTAAAAGGCGGATCGATCCGGATTTCTTAAGGGACAATCTGCGAGAGGGATCAAAAGATGGATTGATCCAGGCGCAAAGGGCAGGTCGATCTGCTTGTCAATTTTTTTTCTCTGTTCACTTTTACGGAAACGTGCGTATCTTTTCCTAGGAACTTCGGATTCGTGCGCCGTTTTTGGTGTTAGAATCAGGACTCAAGGATCTATCTTTTGGTTTAAAATTTTACTATCATTCTTTAATGACCATTCTGCCATTGGGCTATTTTGTCACAACAAGTTGTTTTATGTTGGTTTAAATCATGTTTTGCACTAATAATTAACATGGTTCCTTGTTCATTAGTGTGTTTTGGGTGCGTATAGCCTTGTTACACGTATCCTAATTCGTCGGGGTTCGGGTGTGACAAAATATGAGTAAAATAAGAATAAAACGAGGCACATATCATAAAATATTATTAGTGGGTGAGCAACGTTGAGTAAAAATACTATCGAGTAAAATGACGAATTTTTCTTTTTTTTTTTTTTGGGAGGGGGGGGGGTTGTGATTAAATAAATTTTACCCCCTCCCCCTGCTTAGGCATATTTTCACTTTACCCCACTGTGCTTTTAAAAATGGACACTTAACCCCTTATAGTTTTGGACCAAAGTGAAACTCTCAAGATTTCTCTCAAAATTGATAATAAGAAGTCTAAAATTTGCCAAATATATTAACAGTTAACCTCCTTTGTGAGATTAATTTTGGTGGAGATGATGCTACTATTTAGTTGTCTATGTTGAGTTAATTTTGACACTTAAAACTCTTTTATGTGAGGCTAATTTTAATAATAAATTTCTATGTTGAACTATTTTAAGAAAAATTTTAGTAATTTCACTTTAATCCGAAACCACAAGAAAGTTAATTGTCCACTTTTAAACTATAGAAGGTAAAGTGGGAATAAACTAAACCACATTGATAAAGTGTAATTAAAATACACAACCCCCCGCCCCCTGGAGTCGTTTCAAAAGCAAACAGGTACAACCGCCCACAGACCCACTAGGCCACTACTAACACACAAACCCCAACAAACTCCACAAAATCCATCTCCCAATACCCAAAATTCTCACTTAACTTGTACTACTACTTCTCCAGTGTTTCAGATCACCAACCCAACCATCCATTTTCATCTCTCTCTCTCTCTCTCTCTCCCTTCCTCTCTACCCGATCGCCATTAATGGTACCAACATTGACGCCGAGTTGAATTCAAATTCTGTATGAATAACGTTTTACTATTTCGATTAATTAATTGCCGTTTTAATCTCTCTTAATTCTTCGCTGATTGCGTTGTTATTGCACTGTCCATTGTTTTTTTTTTTTTTCATCCTCTCTCCAAACCTAGGGTTCTTCACCTTTGTCCCTGTAAGTTTCACTCTCTCTCTCTCTCGCTCTCTCTCTTCAATGTTCCAATCTTATGTTCCTGTGTTCCTTGATTGTATTTGTCTATATAGTTTTCGATTTTGACCGTCCTCTGATCTTTGATTCCCCTTTTACTGATTGCGTCACATTACTAGCAAAATTTTTTTTTTTTTTGGTTGTTGGTGTTCATGAATGAAGCATATATGCGTTATGCGTTATTACATGTATGATGTATTGTAAAATTATTTCAAACTTTTCTAGTTTGATTTGAATCTGTTAAGGGTACGAGTTGTTTATACTTAATTATGATCTACACTTGAATTACATTTTGTTCTTTTTTTTTTTTTTTTTTCGTGAACTTAGTTATAATCTACAGGACACTTAAATTACATTTGGGTTATGAGTTTATTAGTTCTGGTCTCAGGCGACGAAGAACCATGAGTGCACAGCTGTTGGAGATTGAGCCCCATGAACTCAGTTTTACATGTAAGGGCATTGAAAGCAAATGAAATTTGTGTTTTTTCCATTTTCATCAGCATGTTTCTTATGTACTAGTAGAGTATTATTTAGTCAATTCCATTTGTGTTCAGGTAATAACATCTTCTTATGTTCTTAATGCATTTTTATTTTGCCTGATTGCCTTACTGTGGGTATGGGGTTAATTTTCTGTATAGTTGTGTATGTAATGTGTTGTTTTATCTCTTCGGTAGCTACATGTCTCATAAACTGGAACACTGAAAGCCTGACTCCTCCCTCTCTGTATACAGTTGAGTTGAAGAAACAAAGTTCATGTGCAATTCACCTTGCCAATATCTCTGATCAAAATGTTGCTTTCAAGGTGTAGTAAATTTTCTTGCATAGCTATCATCATGTATTTTCCTTTTGTTTCCAGATTATTGGAAGCTTGTCATGTCATCAATTCCTTTCTGAAAAATTTGGTCCTGCCTTTGTGTGTGTATAACTGTATATGTGTGTATTCATATTGGCAGGTAAAGACTACATCGCCAAAGAAATACTGCGTGCGACCCAACATAGGCATCATCAACCCAAAGTCAACAT
Organism: Hydrangea macrophylla; assembly: GCA_033977485.1. NCBI lineage: Eukaryota > Viridiplantae > Streptophyta > Magnoliopsida > Cornales > Hydrangeaceae > Hydrangea > Hydrangea macrophylla. The sequence continues at coordinate 126,011,551 of CM066991.1, read as the reverse complement.
GTGATTTCACGGGTATATATTCCAATCCCTGGTGTCATTTACATTTCTCCTACTAATTATATGCAATGCATCCCTCTCTCCTGACACAAGTGCTCCGACTATCTTTTTGGTTTGCGTATATTTGTTTGTTGCATCAGATGTATATATATTTATATTCTGTAGATTAGAAATCTTGCCTGCATAATTGCATTGGTTTATTGTTTGAATTTTTTCTGGACTAACAGGCATCAGTTAAGCAATGGAAAGATTGTGAAAAGACGGGACACTTTTGAGGTATTCTAAAGTGAGAATGTCTTCTAGAGTCTAGACACTCTCATCTTAGAACTCAGAAGAACTGGTGGTAGAGAACTGAGTTCAATATGTTAAACAACTGGTAGTATGGTTTCAAAGTATAACACTTAATCTAAAGATGAGTCTAAGTTCTTCGAATGCCAGGAAATTGACATTAAAGTTACGAAAGTTCGAGAAGTTGTAACTGTGCCAACTAAATTTCTAACAGCACCCTTCTGAGTTCTTCTCCATTCCAACACCGCCTAACATCCATTTCAAAGTTGAAATTTGGGTACAACTTTTTGTTCTTCTCTGAATTCTGAAGAGATCAAATTCTTCAATATAAAGGTTCAATCATCATCACACTTATGTAGTCCATTCTTTGTTTGGATTGGTTGGATCAGATTGTATGTGTACTTTTGTGTACATTGTACACCAACTTCTATACGTGGTCTTGCCATTGATGTCGTGAATCTTGATCATGTGATGTTTTCATCTATTATGGACTATTGTTTGCCAATCCATTGATCTTGCACGTTTTACTTCTTTGGACATTGCAGTTACTATGCAGGCTCAACGGTCTGCTCCTTCAGATATACAATGCAGAGATAAATTTCTAATCCAAAGCACAATTGTTCCATTTGGGACGACTGAGGATGACATAACACCTGGCATGGTATGAGTTTTTGTGGTTTTAGTCAAGTTTAAGTTGCACATCGTGTGGTTTCTTATTGTTTTGTCTGGCAGTTCACAAAGGATAATGGTAAATATATCGAAGAGATCAAGCTGAGGGTCATTCTTATTAGCCCACCTAATTCTCCAGTATTGCTACCACTTAATGGAGATTTGAAACACGAACCATCTCATGAATCCTCGGTCCAAAAAGACAAATTGAAAAGTGGAGTCGAAAATCTTCCGCTGTTTGATATGGTGAGACCTTAATATTCCCACATTTATGTTTTATGTAGAGCCCAAAGAGTTTACTTAAGTTGTCCTTTTGCTTTCTAAATATATCAAAAACCATGGGATCATAAAACATAGTGAAAGATTACTGATTGCATATATCATGCCAACAAAATTATAAAATTTCTACTTGGGCAGTCTCATTTTCATTGCTGGATTTCCTTTGAAACAGTATAAATTATATTGAAGAATTTTCTTTCCTAGTTTTCCTAGTGCAAATTATGTTTAAGGATTTCACATGGACTTTACTCTTGTGGCCAGATAGCCAAGGTTGTGGAGGATGTTAAAAACACTAAGGATGTGGTGGAGTTGAGACCCACTAAAGATGTGGAGTGGAGACAAGGTAATATTGTGGACGAATTGGAATTGAGTACAGTTGAGGATGTGGAATTGAGCCCTGTTAAGGTTGTGGAACCAATACCAATTGTGGATGTGGAGGGAAATAAAATGAAGTTGGGTAAAGATATCGAGGAGTTGAAGTTGAAGCTGAATGTTCTGAATACAGAGTTATGCAAGGTTAGTGTTCAACATATTCATGTTATTTGAGTATCATTATACTCCATCAGAAGTATATACTATAGATTGATGGGAAGAATTTCCTCAATGGATTCCATGTCTTATTGCTATTGCAAGTCTTGGTTATTGTGATGGACACCAGTAATTGTGGCCTGCAAAGATGTTGGTCCGTAAATTTCTCTGACTTCGCTGTTCTTTTAATGATTGTCCTAGTCCTTGTGAAGAGTGAGAAGGCTTACCAACTGTTTATATGCGCATTTACGAATTAGGATCTTGCATGCATGATGCACCTAATACATTGACTTTTTTTTTTTAAATAAGTGCACCTAATACTTGAATTTGAAGTTGACAGTGTTTCACTTGAGGTTTCAAATTTGACTGACTTTTTGGTTATTGGCATCTCCCTGGACCTATGGATAAAAGGCTTAGCAAGAATTTTTTGTAATTCTTTTTGTAGGCTGAATTTACTATCAAAAAGCTAAAAGAAGAGCAGAGCACAATGATTCAAGAGAAAGAAACACTAACTCAACAGCTGGTTAGTGACTATTTGCACTGCATTCTTTTTTTTTTTTTTTAATTCCATTTGAATAATTTGCCCATGTAATCAGAGCAACATTGTCCCACCCATGGTTCGAAGTACTGGCCGATACCGAGACGTATCGGCCGAGTCAACTCGGTATCGACAGAGTCCGATACGAGATTTTGAACGAGTTACACAGAGTTAAAAAAAAAAAATTGTAACGGACTAAAAATCGGTTGTATCGGCCGAAACAAACGAGTTAAGAAAATATCGGCCGAGATGTGCCGAGATAATAGCCGAGATATTGGAAAAAGTGAGGAAAAAAAAATCAAAAGCTGCGTAAACGGTACCTGAAATCAGGGTTATCAGGATCGCAGCCCCCCTATGGAACCACGATCCAGTTCATGCGATCCAGATCGCAGTTCGTTTGCGATCCGGAACTTCATTTTTGCGAACCTTAAATTGCAGAAATCGATATGAAGGACATACCTGTATCACACAACCTCTTCGTGAAACCCTAAGGCCATCGTGGATCGCACGGGTTTCGCTCTCGTCATTGTGGATCGCACTTGTCTCACTCTCGCCATCGTGATTCGCACTCGTCGTTTTCTCCTCTTCTTCTTTGTCGTCTTCTCTCTCTCTCTCTCCCTCTCTCTCTCTCTCTCTCTCTCTCTCTTCTTTACGAAGTGGGTCAAGGGCACCTGATTTATTTGGTTGTGTATATTAATTAAAAGTCTTTTTTATTTTTAAATCCTCTAATCTTGTGAATTTAAGCCTTTACCCATCATTTTTTCTAACATTTCATAACAACCCCTGACTTGTTGTCACCCTTTAGTTTATTAAGATATCACCCCCAAAAGTTCTAAAACATTTTCAAAATAACCCCATATGTTGATATGGAATGAATTAGTATTGTGTATCTATATGTAATTGTTAGTCGATTTTTTTTTTTTTTCCTTTTTAAAGTCTGGGTTAAGCACGTAGTGGGATTAAGTTGGGGATTGATTTAGTTGTATGTGTGTTTACTTAGTTGTATGTGTATTAATTTTGATTTTATTTATAAAAAAATGTTTATAATTGGTAAAAATGTGTATGTGTATGTGTATTAATTTAATTTTATTTAAAAAAAATGTTTATTTAGTTTTATGTGCATTAATTTTTGTTTTTACTTATAAAAAAATGTTTATATTTGGTCAAAATGTGTGTGTATTAACTTCATTTTATTTAAAAAAAATGTTTATTTAGTTGTATGTGTATTAATTCTATTTTATAAAAAAAAATGTTTACTTATTTGTTTAAAATGTTTGTTTATAAAAAAAAATGTTTACTTATTTGTTTAAAATGTTTGTTTATAAAAAAAAAAATGTTTACTTATTTGTTTAAAATGTGTATGTGTAATAGAAAAATGTTTAAAATGTTTACTTATTTGTTTAAAATGTGTGTGTAATAAAAAAATGTTCAAATAGTAGATCGGCAGCATGTGAGTTGAATAATTTGTGAATTTATCGTTGGTACATTGGTTATTGTGACAATCTATTATGTCAATTCAGAAGCTACCATGGTGACCAACTAGTTTAGTTCTCTGTGTCATTTTAGGTGAAGATTTTCTCTGCTTTTATCTTCGTAGTTACAAAATGCTTATTACAGCCTCTCTTCAGCCATTTCAACTGGAACATAGCAATCACATTATCACAATGAGGTGACAAGAAAGGGGGGAAAAAAACAGTTATATTCGTTTTTAGGATGTCGAAGAGCAGCAGTCACAATGTGAACCTTTTTTTTCCCCCTTTTCATTTTGAAATAAATAGGGATTGTATTTGCTTTCCTATTAGAACTGCAGCCTTTCGTGGTTTGGCCTCTACTGATTGCCTTATCTATTGCAGATGGGCCATACTGAGGCACATTTTGTTCTATTATTTGTATATGTGTATACATATATATATACAGATATATTTGACATTGCGCCTTGATCTTTGCAGGCAGTGTTGAGGAGCAAGAGTGATGCAAGGAAAGTTCAGGTGGGCTTTCCCTTCCTATTTGTTTGCATGGTTGGGCTGATCAGTCTGGCACTAGGACATCTTTTACATCCTTAGGAGAGAGGATTTCTTCTATAGGCTTAGGACATTCTAACTTTATGCAAACTTCGGAAGTAACGGATTTATGGTCTTTTGCTTCTCACGGGAGATTTGAAACCAGAGCTGTTGATAGTATAAAGAAACAATTATAGAAGTCTTTTTGAGAATTTGCATGTAAAATATGACTGATCTCTTTGAATAAAAGAAGTGAATAATATGCTATTGAAACTCCTCTCTCTCTCTCTCTCTGGTGACTATTTCCATTCTTGCAACTTGCATAAGATATTTTGCGGTTGACATTAATGAGTATAAGGCCTACAAGTTACATTTGTAAAACCTTCAGGAATGTTTAATGATAAAATTATGCAATGATAAGGACTCGCATGGTAACGTTACGATTTTTGGTTTTCAAATTTTTTTTTTTGGAGTCAATTCCTCTCATGTTAGTCAATATTGAATACAAAAATGAAAATAAAAACTTGAAACCAAAAACTGCAGAATGACCATGTGAGTCCTAAATAAGTGCTGGTTTCTGCTGCAACCAGGTGCGGAATCAGGAGTTTGTATTTGGGGGTGCTGAGTTACTACGTAGGCTATTTAACAATGACAAAACCCGAGACGATTTTTTTGGTTCTATTTATATACGAGTATATCTTTTTTTTTTTCATATCAGTAAGACTATTAATTTGCTATGTGAGGTTATTTTGCACTGTTTGAGAGTTGTTGGGGGTCGAGTTTATCACAATGAGTGGTCTAATTGTACAAAGTAGTGTTATTCTATCCAAATATTGTATCTCAAATGATTCTCAATCGCATGTGGTTGAAATTTAGAGTTGAAATAAAGTAATAAAATGTTTTAAGGTGAGTAAGGGAGTAGCATATTTTTTTTTTGTTTGGGGAGTAGCAAATTTTTTTGTTTGGAGGTGCCAAAACACAACAAAATATGAAGAGTAGCAAACATACTTGTATATTAGTAAAAACAAATTTGAAATTACCACATGTGAGGGGTGCAATGACACCCCACATACTACATACAGTTCCGCCCCTGGCTGCAACAATCTTGTCACAAGAAAAATGAAAAGAAAAACTCTCTTATTTTTATCCTCTTTGAATTCAAGGATTGGCAACTGATCGCCAACACACTACCACTGAGCTCTCTCCTATTGTAGTGCCTATTGAAGGAAACATACTACGACAAATCATCAGTTCGTAGTTGTTTGCAGTTAGAGAGAGAGAGAGAGAGAGAGAGAGAGAGAGAGAGAGTAATAACGAAAAAACAAGCAAAAAGGTCTCATTGCCATCCAATAAAATTAGGAGAAGTGAATACGGGACTCAATTCAATAGTGATGCTGAAAGCAATATACAACAGTTGGAATAATACAAGTGTCATACAACAAAATATACCAATACTTTTGGTATGGAGGAAAATGTAGTCAGAGAGAGACACAACCTCCCTCATGGACTACTCATGTACACACTCTTGGGTCACAACTCAACGCATAACCCCTTCAGAAAATTGAATGAAATAACGACAGCCAAAAAAATGAATATCTATAAGAAACCTATTATAAACTTCAAAAACCGACCTCAGAACCCCACACTACAACACACTCAAAAGTGTACACATATACATATAAATAAATATTAAAAGAAACCTCAACCGAAAAGCTTCTTCGACCAACAAGTGGGCGACAATCTGTATGATACATATCTTGTCTTGGTTAACTTCTCACTACCATTGTTGATGAACACTCTGTTCAATGGGTGAGCCAGGAACAAAGGGTACGAAACCCCGACCACCAAAAACAGGACGCATGAAAGCGTTATCGAATTTTCGCCAATAATAGTGGACGGTGTGAGCAGGGGTTGTCAGGAGCATCCTCAAGCTGGATGGACGGGGCACGTTATGGCCACCCAGGTCCGCTTCAGAATCTTGACCGTTGCCAAGAAGTGGCACGATGAAGGATTTAGGAGTGTTTGATTCGGTGGACAGCATTCTGGTTAAGTGCTTTGGTGAAGGCAACAAGAGTCTCACCAGAGGTTTAGTCATCAACCCGAACACCTGCATGGACCCAAAATGGATAAAGAAAAAGAAACTGCCTTACATAGATGACAAATTGTTTTTTTACTTGGAACTAATTTTTTTTCAAAACAAATAGAATAACATGTCGAGTAGAGATGTAGAAAAATAAAGGGGGAGATGTCAAGCAGACCAGCCACAGTTATGAAGTTTTGCAGTGTAGTCCTACAATTTCAGGTTCCAACGGGTTTCACTAAATCAGCTCTTCCAAAAGGATAATGTTGTCATAAGCTCGTTTACATGCGTGAATGAGTCCACATTGGTTGGATCGAAGATTTGACATCAAGATCGTAAGTAACAAATAAATGAGATACACGACTTTTAAATTACAATCTCGATACCCTCTGCCCAATCCAACGGCTATAAGCTTCTTGGCATTGCAAACGAGCTTATAACAGCATTACCCTTCCCAAAAAGGTGTTTTAAAGATTTAATTACTCTATATGGTAGCCGTTTCAAACTTGCTAAAATAGTCCTGTTGTTGCTAGCTCTTATTTGACTTAGGAATGCATTATAGGATAGAAAGAAGGCAGTGGACAGAGCTCAATCAAGCCTCAAGGGTGAAGGCATGCTATGCATCTAAATCGTAGAGCTAAACCATGTCAAAGTCTGTAAATCCTGTTCATGTCTAAAGCCCAATGCATGGTCTTTAGGGAAAGTCCAGAAAAGACTTCCAAGTAGCTTACCCCAACTATTACACAAAACTTACGATGTCTAATGGCTTACCACTGTGCTGAAGAGAACAACTGTGATCGTACTGGTGATCATGATTGCGTTCTCACGTAACTGAGTGTGGCCTCCCCTTGTAAACTGCACGAATTGAAACTTCAAGAATTCAGAAATTAATTTCCCAGATCATAAAATGGTTTCAACTTTCAACAGTGATGACCAAAAGGAAGGCATCTACAATTGTTGGTTGAATAATAAGATGTGCATGTGTGCATATATCTTTGTGCCTCTTTGTATGACGAAACACTTGCCTGATTATAAGCAAGGGCCATGGACACAGCCCCTCTCATAAGACCAGCCCACCAAATTGTAACCTGCAAAGGGAAAACCCAGGACTCATTTAATATGCCCCCCAGTTCTTTTCCTAGCAAGTAATATGCCAATTAAATAATAGGACATA